>VWZV01008335.1:0-273093 GCA_013397155.1 Irena cyanogastra
AGCAAATTCAGCTAAAGCCATATGGACCTGATCTCCTGAATAAGAGATAGGGTTGGTATCAGGTCACTTTATGGAGAAGAAATACTTGAGAGGAAATCTTGCACTTTCTAGGATTGTCTATGTTATCCTGAAAGGAAATTAACCATCCAAGGAAATCTGAAGCTAGACAGGCTCTAAAGGAAATAAAAGTATGTATCTCTCCTTTTTAACATTTTCTCTTCCTTGTATATTGCCTTCATAAACTCTACTTGATGCTTCAAGACTGAAATACATCCCATTCTCTAAGAGCACAGGTATGTCTTCTTTGAATGCAATTATTTCTATTTGAGTAAAATTTTCTGACTCTTACCACAGAGTTTTTCCCCCTTCAGGGTAACCACTAGAACCGCAAGCTTCTATCTGCAACTCCCTAGGAAATAAAGAGCAGCATGAAATAAATGCTAATAAAATCCCCAATATAAAAACAAAACTCTAATATTTTTAATTTGATATATTCAAGCACCAGCAAATCAGTGTCAAGTGATTCTATCTATTCCTGCAGCAAAGGAACTGAAAGGGCATAAAAAAACCTCAGTAAAACCCTCAGAAACAAAACTGGACATCAGCCCACTACTCCTCAAGGGTTTATTTTTTCCCCCTTCTCACCACTCCGTTTTTAAAGCCACCATCTGGGGTATACACTTGTGTGAAACTTCTGTAGAAGATGCAAACTGGGAATGTGTTGATGGAAAACCATTGGGAGTTCCATTGTCAATAAACAAACTGGAAAAGGAGCTTTCTTTCTTTGGCCCTCCAGAGAAGCCAAAGGATCATTTGTACAAATTGGTTTAAAGCTAGTACGTTTTCCCCTTTTTCCTCACTGAGTATTGCTGAAGTGATGTATGGTTTCCTCCTGAACATTCACAAACCTCAGCTGGGGATTTACAAGGATGGATTCTACCCATGTGTGTGCAGGCTTGCCCACATCCGTTTGGGCTTCAGAGGATAATTGTTCGTTTTTACAAATGCTTTAAAGTCCAGTCAAAACAATAACGGAAAATAATTTTTGATTCTGTAATAATTTTAAGGTCAGTGTTGTTTTCGCAGCTGAATTTGTTTTATTTATATGTCCCATTAAAAGAAAAAACCTTCTGCGTCTTCTAAGAAAACATCATTAGCTCACTGACACACCCATATATCACCAGCTAGGGAAGAAAGGACAAAGTACGGCATTGCAAGAGCAAGCCATGTTAGAAAACAGATTTTACTTCTGGTTGGTAATCATATACAGGCTATTTTCCAGTGCCTTAGTGTCATATCCTTTTAGGACAAAGACATTGCAATATAATTTTTTTCACCGAATTTTCTGTGATTTTTCACTGATATATTTGACTTAATTCTATGAGTTTTTTTTTTCTTCTGTTAATTAGTTTCCAACTTTAAGCACTTTTTTCTTAACTTCATCCTTTAAGAATTGTGCAACAATGTGGACCAAGACTTACATTACACCTATGTAGTACAATGACATTCTGAACACATTTTGCAAGTGGAAAAAGGTAGCTAACCTACTTTTGGCATGTAACAACTATTCTGTACTGAATTCTTATATTGCTACTTTAAATTCCCCATCCTTCAATTCTTTCGTAGGAAACCATGCCATTTTACTCCATTTCTTAAAAAATGAAGCTGTATATCTACCATATACTCATATTACTTTAGGGGTTACATGTTCAAGCTGAAAAAGACTGGAACCAAACTGTTAAAAACTGTTACAGCATATATAAGACTTTGGCAGGTAGTGCTATATGCTGGATTTAGTTGCAATTATAATGTTCTTAGAAATATCAAACTGCAAAAAATCACTTTGTGTCTTTGTCAAAGGCAAAAAATTAGAGTTAGCCTTTACACACAGAGCAAACAAATGTTATCTGCACTACAACAGTTATGTATATACATTTTTTTATTCCATGACACTGAAAATTCTCAATTATATCACATTTCATAATTACCTTCTGATTAAGAAGATTTTACTCAAACTATACTTGCTGTTTAAAACAGAAAAAATTACCTTCTCCTTAATCTCCTAAAGATTAACTTTATCTTTTTCTCTCTTCTTTTTATGCTAAAGGGTCACATTAATTTTTGAAAAGAAATGGGAAACAAACAAAAAAAAACCCCAGTGAAAAACACCCTAGAAATTTATCCAGTTCAACCTCCTGTTCCATGACAGAATTAATTATTTGTAAATTCTTCACAGTTTGTTTGACCAATTGGTTTAAACTATCAGTTAAACTTTTGGGTTCTTCCCATTCTTCACTGTCCTTACAGTTAGATTTGATGCTTATCTAAACTGCTTGAATCTGCTTTATTTTAGCATTGTGCTGCCTATTGTTTATTTCTCTTCAGAATTAGAATTGAGAGAACATGTTGTGCTCCCTTCCTATTTGTAGATAACACTATGATGTTGGAAGACAGTTTTTTCATCTCCATACTGATTAAACATTTATTTCGACTTTTCATCTAAGGTTTGAGGTTTTCAAAGTTTCCAATGCATTTCGCTGTTTTCATCCATAAAATTTCCAATGGCATTTCTTCAATGTGATACCCAATGGGGGATAAAATACTCCAGGTGCTACTAATGCTACCTAGTACTAGGTAGAACAGACATGTTACACTGAATGTGCTACTTTATCCAGTTCCTACAATGCTTGGTTTATCAGCAGTCTCAAATTTTGGTTCACATTCAGTTAGATTTCACAGTAAGCAGAATCCTTTTCTCAGGACTAGTACTATTTATGACTGATTCCCCAACCTGTATTTCCACATTTGATGATTTCTGCCAAGGACAGAACTTTGCATATATTTAAAAGACAAAAAACCCCAGGAATTTCAACAATAATATTAATAATACTGGGACTACTACTAATAATATACCAACTATTATTACTTCTCTAATTTACTAAGGTATGTTGAATTTACAAATCTATCTTCTGAAAAAGTTGTAGCTATGATTCACTTGCAACTGCTAAACAGTTCAGTAAATATATAATTTATTCTAATTGTCCTTGTTGAAATACAGAACGGTACCAGAATCAAAGATCAATAAAAACCTCCAATGAAAACATTCTTTCAGTGGGACAGATAGCAATTGATTCCTACTCTTGATACAGCTACTCCATCAGCTTTACACCCACCTTAAAACATGTTTCCCTAACTTACTTGAAAGCTCCTTAAGCAAAAAAAGGTATTAAGGAAGCTGCTGTCTGAAATAATGTATTCATTGATGTCATCTTGTTTAAATTCACTCTAAGTGCTAACTCCCTCACTGGAACACGAAATTAAGTTTAATTTGAAACAGCATAGTGCATCTGAATAGTTGGCAAATAGGTTGAAAAGCCATAAAACCTTTTTCTAAATTGATACTTATTTGAAACAGATAGAAGCCTATGCTACCTACACCCAGATATTATCATCATTATAACAGAGTCCAGAATAGCATAAAGAAAATACACTAGTGAGAGAACATGGTGAAGAAAAAGTATTCCAGGTTAGAACTATGTCACCAGGTTGTATAATAGAATTTTCCTGTACTACAGCTTAGAATATAACTTGAAAGAAATAGTAAAGACTATCAGATACATTTCTAAAAAGTGCAAAGATCAAGCCTAGTTTTCAATGGCTATTTATTCACATAGAAATAGCACAGCTGACACTAAGGTTTTAAGATAGAAGCAGATAAAATAAAGGTCAAGAAATAGCTCTGGAAAAAGTACAGATTATTTTTATCCTCTGTTTTGAAATTGAAGACAAGTTCACTGCCCTCCCTATTGCACCACTATTGGATAATTGGGATCACTCAGACTAAAGCAAAGATTCATGACATAGTATGGACAGGAACACCCTGTGAGTTGTCTGAAAGCACAGTAGCAATATCAAAACAATCTTCCTCAGTCCACTTGCCTTTGAAACCTCACAAGAAGTATTGTGATCCTGCTATATACTACCATAACATTATATTAATACAACATTATTAATATTATATTCTAATATAATATATAATATATATTATATGTAATATCGTATTAATATATAATTATTAATATTATATATTAATACATTTAATTTTGTCAGAGGGGCTTTTTGCTAATTTATAAATTTAATTATCTTTTAAGAGGTTCACCTCCTGTAATTAAGAAAATGCACAGAAGAATAATTGTGTACAGATTAGTATTCACAAGGACTCAAAGTATGCAGAGACATACAAGGAAGCAGAATTTCATCTTGGCCATTAGTTTTGACTGAGTTTGAAATGCATTGCTTGTCTTTAGACACCATCTTGTGTATAACAGAGCTGGCATGCACTGTTTGTGTTATGATACTAAGCTATTTAAGGACAGTTCAAAAGTGTAATAAATTAGCTTTTAAAATACGAAGTAAATTGTAAACTGAGAGAGTTCTTTCTTCAAGTCCTGCAATGCAGGAAATACATTACAAATAACTCTGCTTTTTCAGCACCCTTTCCGAAGGTGCAAAGGTGCAACCATCAAAGTAGCATGGCTGAGGATTTTGGAACAGCCAGAAGTGCTTTGCTCTGCTGGAGAGCTGAAAGTGTAATCATGGCCTTGGCACATACAGGCACTGGAGAAGAACTCTCCACAAAGGTTTGAAAAGTCCCTTCTCTCTTCTGCAAGCCAGCCTGCAAAACTCAACCTCTGATGTGAAAAAAACCTGAACATGTGCACAAAGAGACCTCTGACTGTCATGTCTAGTATCACTTCTCTTTTCATTCCATTCCTGTACCAGTCTCTACTCATCTCATGTCTCTATTTTTACTACTCTGCATCAGTGCAGTCAGGAAAAGACCCTTTTTGTTCTGTAACTGTATGCTCTGTAGCATCAAGGAATCTTAGGCTTGATTATGGCTCCAAGGTGCTGCCGTAGCAGAAAAAATTATGTGGCAGAAAAAGAGAATGGGACGATCTTCAAGCTTTATCTCTGCCTAGGGCTATGGACCCAAACTAGAGAAAGCAATTAATTATGTCTGCTGAGTTATCAATTGCCAAATCTTCTGCAGAAGGTTGGTAATCGCAACAGTTCTCATTTTCTGTAGGCAGACAAAAGGACAGAGAATAAGACCAGAAAGGTATGTTGTGGAGGGTCTTTTGCTTTGCTTAGTTTTTTGTGGGCATGGGTTATAATTGGTTATAATCGGGGCATGTAGTTATAATTAACTACACGTGAATAAAACAGAATACAATAATTACTTTCACTGTATTTTTGAACACAGCAGTCTAAAAATTTCTTCGCTATCTTAAGTTCTATTCTTGACACACAGAAAAGATGGTAACCAAGCCTCATTACTTATTCACTGAAATCTTAGAGAAGTGCTTTGAGGAACATTCCCTGGCAAGGTATTGTTGCCAGCTAAATTAAAAGCCTTTCTGATAAATTTAAGTAAATCCTACTGCTATGTATTTCCTACAGTAAACTCCATTCATTATGAGTGAGATTACAGCTGGCATGTTGTAAGCTCATAATGCAGAATCAAAAAAAGCAAACAGGACTTGCATAGACATCTCTTGCAAAACTGTCCCCTGAACTACCTCAGATAATGTTTTTGGAATGAGTAACATCACTTCTGTGCAGTCATTTCAATCCTCATAGAGCTTTAAAACTTTATGTGCTTTATAAGAATTCTAGAGATAGCAGAAAAGAAAAATCTCTATAAAACTTGCAGGTAAAATGTTACCTGTAAAGAACTGTTTAATAATACTTGCTAGCTCATTAGCATAGGAAGAAAATGCTCAAAATTTGGAGTGAATCTTCAAGTTTTAAAAAAGTTAGTTTAGTTTTCAAAGGAAGTATAGGTGAGTCTACAGAAATATCTTGCAATTCACATTAAGTACAGTATACTTTTTACACTACTATCAATACAGAGCAAAATTCCTATTCAGTACTTCAAATGATTTACATGCAGTAGATGCAAAAGCAATTAATCCACTTCATGACATAAAATCTGAGTTGGTAACCCAATGAAAACACAAAGTTAAGGAATATTAAACTAAATGATAAAAATTCACACATGGGCAAATGAGACTTCCAGGAAATGAGAGAAGCCCGAGGAAAGGACAGTTGAATTTCAAGAGCTGCCTTCAGGGAATTAACAACAAAATTTTAAAAAGAGACCTACAATTTTACAGGAGATCTTTGACAAGTAATATTTTCCAGTTGCCCAAGTCTGACACTGAGTAACTCAAACAAAAGTGAACAAGGTTTCCACCGCACGCGTTCTTTCTGAATAGAAGAGAAATAGACGAATCAATGAACCTGGAAGAGGTAGTCAAGTTAAAACTATATAAGGAAATGTTGAATTTTTGTATTTAACAAATACTAATAAAAAAGATGTTTCAGAGTAACATGTTATACATAATTTTGTGCTATTAACATTGTACTACTTTTGCTGCCCATTGCTAAGAGAGTGGTGAAATAGTTGAAGAACATAAGATGGACCAGAATTATTGTATAAATCTCACAATAAATGACCCCAGTTCTTTTGTAAGACTTTCTTGTATTATCCTCTTTATGTAACTATTATTAGGTTATGTTTAATATAATAAAGTGTTATCCAAAGGTTTATGTAACGACTGCAATATAGAAGCTCATGTTTCTCATTCGTTGACTCAGAGTTGTAATTTCTGCAATACTGAATTTATGAAATTCATTTATTTATTTGTTAATAAAAAGCCCAGAGCCTGAGTCATACTAAAACTGAAACGACCAATTCTCAGATTTGGCACAAACTCTGGAATTCCAGACAAATGTAAGGAAGAGCTTTTCTGAAATGGAGCTTGATTTCAATCATATGTGAGTGAATGATGTGGTAAGGTGCTTGTTTCAAGGCTGTCCCCAGGTCATAAGAAAAGCATTTGGAGTTTTATGGAGATATCTCATCGTTATCTCTTTCAAAGCCTCATCAACTCTGCAGGACAAATCTGTCTCAGCCAAACTGGCACTAAAAAGAAGATGTTCACCTAGTCTAACTTAATCCTTTTTTCTTCTCAACACAGGGCAAAAGGGCTTTTGTTTCCATAGTTACTAGAGTATTTCCTTTGAACTTCTTCCAGAATACTTTTATCTTTTCCACATGCACTGACAGACAATTCTACGAACTATGTATGTATTTGTGAAACATTCTGTGCTTCATTACCAATTCTTTGCTGGATATAACACAGGAAATTGAGCCCATTGTTAAAGCCAAATTTCTGACTTGCTGATTTAGGTGTTTTAATATTCAGTAATGTATAAATAGACTTCAGAATATTACAAGTGAAAGATAAAATCAAGAACACTAATTCTGAGAGTTTTTCAAAGTTATCATTCTGCAAAGCCAATTCGTTGTTATTAGGTATTCTGAGTCAATATAGCTGCATGCTTTCCAAATTGAAGAGAGCATTTTTTTTTAAATTAAAATATGTGCTTCTTAAAAAAAGTTGTATGAATATCTCTTTACGAGCAGTAAGAACCTCATGAAAGAGGTTGTTGATTTAGGATTTTTGAGGTTGCTTTTTGATGGCTTTTTGTTTGTTTTGTTTTAAAGACAGAAAAATCTGAACTTTAATTGAATGTATCTAGTTTTTACCCTTGAAAACATTTATATCACTTCAAAAAAATATTTCCATTGTGGCCCTCAGAATGGAATCATTTTAGCATTTCCTCCAAAACCCTCCCCTTGCCATTCAAAGACCAAGTGTTCAGCAAAAGAGAAACCTCTATTCTCTATACCTAGATACTCAATCCATTTTAAATTGATATCAAATGTCCATGAAAAAAAAGGCAAACACAACTTCAAATTTTCTTTTCTTAAAAGATTATTTTAAAAAGCTTTTACATAGAAATACATACAAACAGTTCCATAGAAAGATATAAAACCAGTTCCACAGACTATATCAGTGGTTCTCAAAGCATAATTCTCTGAACTAGAAGATTTCTAAAGCAATAAGAAGTGAGCTGCCTTTGTAGTACAAACCACTGCTCGAACCTTGCCTTTTTACTCTGAGGGCTTCTGCTGCACATGCAGCTTGTAGTGCAACTCCTTTCATTTCTCCCTGGGTAGCTCACTAAAAAGCCTGGAAATGTTGGCTATATTTGGGCTCTCCAACACTGGACACTAGCAGTGGGATGAGAGCTATGCCAAAGTGGTTCTATTTGGGCTGCCATCTTCTGTCTAAGGGAAGGAGACAATGAGTGACTACTTGTTAAGCAGTCGAAGAATTGACACCCCAAACTAAAAAAGGACATCATGCTGGATTGTGCCTCCTTCCTTGCATGAATGTGGTAGATGAGAAGATAGAAATTTCTTGTATTGATCCAATTATGCTATTGTACAAATAGTTATCTATGAGAAACCAAAAACTTAATAAAACCAAACCAAAAAAAAAAAACAAAAAACAAACTAGGTTCTCACTAAGACACACAAAAGTTATTTCAAATGTTGTCTGTTTATTTTTTGGGGAAAAGACATAAACACAAACCCTAGCTTATTCTGACAAATTACTAAGGCTACACAGTGTTCACAAAATGCCACAGAAGCCTGTAGAGAAGCATAGACTACATTACAGATCTCCTCTAACTTTAAGACACAAAACTCCAACCACCTTAACCATAAATAGAAGCCTCATTTACGTTCTTTTATATTTATAGTCAGAAAACTCATCATTCAAAAAATGTTGAATTCAAGACTTCTATCACATGTTCTGCTACCATTAAACATTGTTAGCAATCAATAAACTACTGAGAATGGCAGGTATTCTTCTAATGAAGCATTCAATAAAAATATGTAGGTTGAAGCTTTCTATTAGCAATTGTCTAAAGACAGTTAACTAAATATTGGGTTAGTATCACAACAGGTTTTGCTGATCCTTTGCTCAGGGAATGTGAATCTCATAAACAAAAGCTCCATTGACAGCTCAAGAAATAAATACACATTACTAGGGCTCTTACTGATAGGAAAGATGATTTCAGGGAAGCATTTTACTTCTCTTAGAAAGTAAAGTGGTTTCAAGAAAGACTTGTCTAAGATTATACTCTAATTATGTGCCTTGTATCCCTAATTATCTGATATCCATTGCTAAACATTGTGAGAGTGGACATTAACAGGACAGAGGTCTAGATGATTAGGTTATTCTTGATTCTACTGATTCAAGAATAGTAGTGACCATTGAGTCCAGTTTCTTTCTGATTCATCTGTTACAGCAGCTATATGAATTTGGATGAAGTCCACATAATTCATCTTGACATAAGTAAGGTTGTTTTTTTTCTACAGTGAGAACAATCCATAATTAGAATAAGCTACTCAGGGTTGTGATTGAGTCTCTGTCACTAGAAGTTTTTAAGGTTAAATTGGACAGGGTGCTACATCACCTCATGTAGAGTCTCCTTCCTGTGACACATTGGACCAAGTGATCTTTCAAGGTCCCTTCCAATCTGGGCTGTTGAGTGATGCTAGGTTTGTGTTAACAAGGGATCTGGTACAAACTTTGATAGAAGTTTCTTTGCTGCATGTTATTTAACTTTAGTTAACTATCTATACCCAGGAGATACATGGAGAAGGCATAAAATAAGTACAGTGACAGTGGTGTCTTCTCCAGATGCTTCATTGCTCTGAAGTGTTATGTCACTCACGTGTGCAATGTGTCTGCATTGGCCCCAGCAGACTTCAAAACTCGATCAAAATTACTCCTTGCTGCCAAATTATAAGTCCATTAGACCATTAAGACAGATCCTAGTATATCTCATTTATTAAAAGGGCAGCAATGTCTGTGAAAAATAGCTCCTTATTCCCAGATGGAATAAGAGTTGCTCTCTGCTGTCACAGGGACATTTGGTAGTTACAACACGATGTTGACACAGCTGCAGGCCCTGGATGCTGCGCCAGTTTCACATGGCTCTGCTCTTTCCTTCTTCTCTCCTCCCGCTTAAAATCTACAGAAAAGTACCGGACAGTTTCTCACCTAGTTGGTTTTGTGTTTGAGTTCTTGCAAGACTCTTTCACTGTCTCTCTTGATGTAGGCACATTTAAGTTTTGTATCTTCAGTAGGGCTATGAAGTCAGATCAATGCCTGTCTTTGAATACAAAATTGGTTGTTGGTACATGACTGGGTCAAGAGTTAAATGGGGACAGAGCAACAAAGACAAAACACAAATGAATTAACTTACATGGGTAAGAGAGAACCACAAAAAAATAAATTCATATTGTCTGTGTTTAGTTAGGTGGCTTACTGGATCCTTCGGTTTTCCTAAATGTGAATGACTTTTGTGCCTAACTTATCATACAACCCAAAAAAAAAACCAACCAAACAAACAAAAAAACCACAAAACTGAGAAGAGAAGGCAGAAAGGAAGAAGCCATTAATATTTCAACATTATGATCCATTTGGATTGTGAAACATTTCTGCTTTAAATCACTGAACATACTACATGCTACAATTTTTGCCTGGAAAATACTAGATGAAATGTAGCTAACGCTAGATGAAACACTAGAAGAAATGTAGATTTCTAAGACACAAGTCTCTACCTTCATTTCCCTTTTTTTTGATTGATGAGTAACTGGTTTTTATGACAAGCTCATGCTGTTAAGTTATGTAAAGAGACTCTGATACAGTCAGATTTGTCTCTAACACGAAGTTAAGTGTTCACACACTCCTCTTTTTTAAATTCCTGCAAACATTTAATATTCTTTTGGCAATTGCTTCTCTTGGAAGAGTTTCTAGAAGCTCCTTCACAAAACATTTTCTTTGTCATTACATGGAGAAAAGGGCGAGGAAAAAGGCAGAGAAAAGGGAATTTTATTCTTGCACCGTTTCAAGTTTTAAGCTGGTCCTAAATGGGAGCTACTGTAAGAGATACATTATAATTAAAAGAAGAAAATCTTTCTCCTTATTTTGAGAACTGGCTGATCAATTATCCATCTGTGAACTACTAGGGGAAAAAAACCCATGCTTTCTATGATTTATTTTAGTGTATTTTTTTTCTGTAGAGAGACAGGTGTTAGGAATAAATAAAATGGGTTTTAGAGCTACTCTCTGTGTGTAGCTATTAGTAACTTTCTGCATCAAAAGTATATTGACTGCCATTTTTAAATAAGATTATTTGAAATATTTTTTCTTCCATCACACTAGATTAAACTAATTTTTGTGTTCTGTATCGGTACTAAATTATCTGCTTCATATTCTTTGATAAATTTTGGGCCAATTCAATTCAATTTAGCAAGAGTGACTACAGATCCTAAAGTTCAACTGGTGACCTGTCAAGTATTTTTTATAGTCCAATTATATAAGAATAATTTTATATATTTTAGACACTGTTACATAAGCTTCTTATTTTATAGTACTCCTTTATAAAGCAACTTTTGCCACAAAAACAAAAAAAATCCAACAGTTCTCCACTGGCTTTTAAACTATTATACACAAAAATATTCTACATATGCTGCATTACCAAAAGCAAATGGAGTACTTTCTCAGTACTCAGCAACACTGGAAATCCTGGAAGTTGAATATTAAGGGAGGAGAAATGCAAAAGTGCCTTCTGGGATGAAGATAACAGGTCTGTCTGGTACACCTGATGTTTTATACGCAGTCACTGAGAGTTAAATGTCATTGAAAACCTTTGAAGCAAAGTCCTGTATGAGTAAATTAGGAGTGTCCTTACTCCACTGATGGGCACAGAATTGAACCTTGCCAGGCAGTTTGCTGTAAATCCCTCTGGGGCTCAGGTGCATCTGTGTGGCCCACTGAATGTAACATCACCACTCCCTCAGGCTCCTCCAACACACAGCAACATTGTGGTTGGTCTAAGATGAGGGTAGAACAGATGGAATTGCTGCTTCAAACACTGACATTAGTTAGATGAAAGACAAGTATTTCCAGTTTCCAACAGTGCCCTCTAATCTAGATTTTGCAATCCCATCAGAATAAAAAAAATTAGATTAGCAGGAGGAAGATCACTGTCTTCTTTCCAATGACCAAGTGAACCCCTAAAATGTTGACATTTTTAAAGAAATTTAAATGTATTAACAATATCTTTCTGTTCAACTTTGGATCAGAACAGGCTGTACACAGCTCTCTTTCTCTAAACAGGCATTAAAAACCCACCCCAAAACACAAACAAAAAAAAATCCCACAACAGCTGAAGGTTAATACCTCGGGGATTTGCATACTCTATAGTGCCTAATGACTTTATACACAAAAGATTAACTATCTGGATTTTTGCCTGGTATTTATGTTCCATACTTGCAATTATTCATAGTGCCCAACTGGGATTTGGGTAGACAGATCACAAATACTTGGCTCTTGATTTAAGCGATATATCAACATTCTGAAACTAATGGGAAGTCTTCACAGATCTCAAAAAACAAAACAAAATTTAAATAACCAGTTAGAGAGAATATGCATTCCATGACAATTATTTTAGCTTTTGGAAGACGGAGAATATACCTGATTTTAATTTAATAGATGGGCTCAAAAAGTCCTAAATAATAATAATAATAGTTGCTTCTTGTAACTAGGTTTATTTTTGGAAGAACTGCTATGTTTTGTCCCATGAGAACTGTAGCTCTGATGCTTTCTGAATAGATCTTGACCTTCTCAAGTGCTCTTTGCTAAAGAAATTACAATACAGATTACACACCCTAAAAATAGTAATTCAAAGGATACTTATGAATTTTAATCCCTTTTTGATTCCTTCTCAAGGCTGTTAGCAGGCAAGAGGCCTCTTCCTCTACTTGGAGTGATGTGAAGCTACTCCTAACAAAAAGCTTGTAGCTGGATAGAATGAAAATCCTGCAATTATTTGCAGTATCTAATTAATTGGATATAGTTTTTCTCATGCTTTAAGTCAGAATTGAGGCTTCAGTTAAGACTTGTGTAAACTCTCAATTTCATCTGTCAAAATATCTTGCCACTTCTTTGGTAGTGGCCTGAATGCTTGGCATAAGATATGAACTACCTTCAGAGACACCATGAACGAGCTGTAATATGGATCAAATATGGTCCCTAAAATTGAAAAAAACTCTGAAATTAGAAATTTCATGCATCATTTTCCAGACTAATTTTTTAATCAAAGAACAAATCACTCAGAACAGTAGTTATTACTAAGATTAGCTAAAAGGACAGACTCCTTCATTCAAAAGTCTGAGGAACAAACAATACTCAAATAGATCTAAACAATTCCATTCTATTTTGTCCGTACCTGCCGTTTACACAATACAGAATCTGTTTCTCTCTCTGCATCTTCAGACAAGAGCTCAGATGAGTAGATGTTTTGGTTTGGCTTTGTTTTGTTTGATTTTGAGGGTTTGTGGCTTGTTTTTATCTTAAACCCATACTTTCTGGATTTCTAACATATATGGCAGTCTTCTAGCTGCCCTTTGGTAGCTGTAAGCCTAAGATGACAGATCCAAGACATTTGAAGACAACTACATGTTGAGGAACTGCTGTGTCTGGAGATATACCCCTCACCACAGTGAGACAGGTAAGTCTGTGGATCAGAGACACCAGAGCCTGAAAAGGTATTAATTCATGGAGATCATCTGAAATTTTGTCTGGTGGCTTCCAAATGCTTCCTGAGGCAGGGTTTGATACCCAAGTATGGACTAATTAATCTGTCAAAGCTGGTGATGAAGCAACAGTGTCCTGGAATGTTCAGTTCTTGGAAAGGATGCTCCATTTTGGTTACTTCTTGTCTCTTGGGTCTGCTTTTTCCAATGTTTGCAGCAAACATGTCAACAACTCACCCACTGCCAATCCACTACGGTGAATGAATTGAATTAGGGGAAAAACTGTTCCTGGACCAACCACAGACCATATTTGTTCAGCTGCCCTTAGGGTTCTGCCTTTAGCCGGCAGGTTCCTTCTTCAGACAGCATGACAAAGAATAAGAACAGCCCTATGCACTGGGTCCAAACACCACATGGAACTACCTCTCCTGCAGCTTGAATAAAAAATATCAAAGCCATGGCTCTATTTCATAACACAGGGAATCATGCTGACTGGTTTTTTACTGGATGCAATCAGGCAACTATCAAGACTTTAGAATTGACTTCTCTGCTTTTACCTATGTGCTAAATACAGTGTCATTCTAGTCTTTTATCAGAACCACATGGTCTGTTTATGACATCTTCAAATGTTATTTTTGGATCTTTTCCAGTCTGTCTTGATTTTACAATTACACTGTTGCTTTATATAGATCTCATTTAGTCCTTGATGGACTACAGACATCCTGTTTGCTGGCCTATTATCCAACCTCTTATCAGTTCCACTCTAAACCATTATTTCAGAGAGTATCTGTTGTAGTTGTGCAACTTTCTCAAACTACAGTGTTTTAATCTACCCTTTCTAAAAAAACTTGCTCCAAGTACTTGAAAAACTTTTTCTAACTAAAGAAAGTAAAGCACATTTTCAGACAACCACACAAGAAAAGGCAAATAGATTAAAACATAACAATAATATTATTTTATCACAGAAATATCTCTTGCATAAATCCAATGCCCATACAAATTATCATACTTGAAGCAAAATCCTCCGACAAATTAAGTTCTCCTTTTGGACATTTCTGAGGCACTGGAAATTCTTTTCAACTTGTCACCAGGGTTTCGAGAGGGATCTGACCAACAACCTCACACTGGGAAAAAACCTCCCTGAAAATGTGTTCCTTCAATCAAAAGACAGGTTAGAATTTTAATTTATTTTCCTGAAGAGAAATGTTTTCTGAAGTTGAAGCAAATGGTCTGTTTGCAGGCATTGTGCTCTCTATGCTGCATGACAGGAGAAAGCAGATATAGCATATATAGCTCTGGAATGACATTTAATGTTAAAGGGATAAACTAGGCTAACTATGTTGGGGTTTTTTTGAAACATTCTGTTGTTCCAAAATGCCAAGTTTTAGCACCAGCTGTTTGGGGAGCTGATCATAACAATCACCATAATTACATTTCATGAAATGTAACCCCAGGCCAGACACAATTGGTTGATGTCAACTGCTCACTGAGAAGTATCTCCACTTGGGAGAGGAACATTTGTGAATATGCTGCTCCCACCAACTAAAACAAAGTTACCCCATCATCCTCATCAGAACATTTTGCATCACCTTAATGACATGTATTTTGCTGACAGAATTACACCAAGGGGTACAATTCCCATTAAATAAGGAGGATGTGAAGAATGAGAGTTAATGACATCCCTATTTAATGACCACTCATTACAGAACAATATCTACTTCCAAACTAGTCCGTAGCAGAATATTTTTTCCTGACAAAATTCTTATTGTGAGAGGCATGGAGAAAATTGGGAGTCCAGGATGGTTGGCACCTTCAGCTTCTAGGCACAATTGGATAAAAACCTTCCCTTTTTGAATATTTATTAAAAGTACCTAAAGAATTTGTATAATAATAAGAGTAAAAATAAGAATAAGAGTACAACCCATACCTCAATCATTGCATGTCTAAAAGCAGTCAGCAAAAAGATTGCTTTGCAATTTTACCAGAGAAAGTAGAGAAGGAACTGGAGAATTATTCTTTGATGGTGAAAAGTGGTTGTAATGGAAATCTTCAAGAACATCATACTGAATGGTGACCTATTTCTCACAGAATCATCATGAGTACAACAGTACTAACCCTCTGTTTATGTTTACACCCCAAAAATATAAACAAGGCACTTCATAGCCATGATTGCTTATTTTGCAAATCTGCACCAGTTTTCCAAGGAGTGAATCAAATAAGCAAAACCTGAGTGAAATGAGACAAGCATTATTGTTTTTCGAATTAAAAATTAAAGCTATCAGCTTCCACAGCATTGCATATGGAGTGATCTTTGAGTGCTACAGTAGATGGTTCACTGGTCTATGTTACTATTATAATTCTCAAATACCAGCTCCTACTTTCTGCTATTATGAACCCAATCTTGATTGTACCAATGCACTTTTAAAATATTGCATTTGGATGTGCTATGCTGTTCCTGCTGTTTTCATTAGCTACAGATAGTCTACCAGTCTACTAAGTAAGTCTAGCTTAAATTAAGTGCAAAAAGTGTCTAGAGCTCATGATTTTTAACAATGGTCCATCCCAAGACTGGAAAAGGGCATTATGAAAAAAATATAGAGCATTTTCTAACCAGAAGGTGTGACTATCAAGTGTGAATGTACAAGAAATGAAACCTTAGAACCTACTTTTCTCCTCTTCTTCAGGATTTACACTTTTTTCCCCTCTATAGTGACTTAAAAATGTTGTTGTGCTGATAAAAATATAAGATTAATCATCTGTGTTATCATCTAACTTAACAGGATTGTTTTTCTACCTAATAATTGGGGAACAGTGAAAGCAGAGTTGAACTTTTCCACCTCACTCTTTGATTTGAGACTGAACCTAAAAGAGATACACTTTCACACCCTTGGGGGAAAGAAATAGAAAATTAATCTTCCACTGCTGTTCTGCCTCTGTTAGCAGCAGGGTATGAGGTCACACTGCTGCCTCAATAAAGATTGCTCAACCTCCTATGCCAAGTGATGTGGTCCTGCAGAGTATGAACAGCTTGTCTATGAAAGAATCTCTGGATGCAGTGGCTCTATAAATACCTAGCCTTTGCTGTTAATAAGGTATATCAGCTGGTGAAATGTCTTGCAGATGACTAAAGGCTATTGAACAGCAGTCTTCCAGCCTTGTGAAATTGCTCTCCCACACCCTCACCTTAGAGTTCACCCACACACAGGCATAAATCCGTAAGTTCCCAAGACACAAGGTGCAAAATACAAAGCCAGGGATTTAACACCCACTTTCTCCCCATGCCGTCATCCTCCCAGATGAAGGATAAAAAAGGAGTGGGTCATGTGGTGCTGGTTCCTGAAAAGCAAATACTGCAGCTACTGACTCCCTAAAAGTGGCTGCAAAGAAGCCTGGACCACATTGTTAGGATCACCCTCAACATTATCTGTGTTTCTCCTTTTCTGTGTCTACTCTATTGAGTTGCATTTATGAAAGAATCATAGAATATCCTGAGCTGGAAGGGATCCAAAAGAATCATAAAGTCCAACTCCTGGCCTGGCACAGGGCAATCCCAAGAATTACATCATGTGTCCAAGAGTGCTGTCCAAATGCTTTTTGAACTCTGTCAGGCTTCTGCTGTGACCACTTCCCTGGGGAGCTTGTTCCAGTGCCCAACCACCCTCTGGGTGAAGAACCTTTTCCTAATATCCATCCTAACCCTCCCCTGATAAAACTTCAGGCCATTTCCTCAGATCCCACCACTTGTCACTGCAGAGAAGATATCAGTGCTTGCCCCTCCTCTTCTCTCACAGGAAGCTGTAACTGCAGTGAGGTCTCCCCTCAGTCTCCTCTTCTCCAGGATGAACAGACCAAGTGATCTCAGCCCCTCCTCACACAGCTTCCCCTCCAGACCCTTTGCCATCTGTGCTGGCCTCCTTTGGAAGCTCTCTAGTGCCTTTATAGCCTTCTTATATTGGGGTGCCTAGACCTGCACCCCAGTACTCCAGGTAAAAGACTAGAACAGGGAAAGACCAGGAAAGGCCTACAGAGAAACCTAGGATAGCAGCTGCAACTATTTGAAATACATGCAGTTCTAGTTCCTTCTCCCTTTAAAGGGTTTCTATTTACCAACCTCACTAGAAAGAATTCAGAAGATTACAACTAATGAACCTCATCCAGTATTGGCAATTTCTAACACCAGCACTATAAAATATTCACTTGCACAACCTTAATGCACATCTTACAGGTCATGTCAAACAAGAAAGTCAAACAGATCAAGATATGAAGTCACCAGATCTCTGTCCTCCCCACAGCCAAGAAAACAGGTATGCTGTGACTTTTTGCAGTTGAACACAACACAAAAGCAACTACTCCAGCTAAGGGAGGAAAAAAGGTCAATGATAATGGAGGAAATATAAGAACAGGGAACTTAGCTTTCCACCAGCCTCCAACCTCTTCATTTTAAGCCTCTCCCAAGACACACTTGCTTTGTTTCTTTTAGACACTGACAAGCTCATGGAAGAGACTAACGAGCTCAATGTTAGTGCCTAATGTGATTTTTTTAGCACATAGTGTATTCTTTGACTAGAGGTTCTATAGATCAGCTAAATATGTGAAGGACCATCCCTGTTGTTTTGCTTTGACCCTGGCTCTGACAACATAGCGGCTACTTGCTAATTTTTGCTCCTCCTCTCCCCACAATGAAGTAATATGGCAGCAATTTTCTGCTCACAGCCTGTGTGCCACAAATCTGTATCTGCTACATAACTGTGTGCATCACACTTATGTCTCCTCTCCAAGTTGTCTTCCTTCCCTCAATCACTTGATTGAACACTTCAGCTCTCTAGATTTTTATAATTTGTAACAGAAAATAATTCAGACATTTGTAATTCAAAGGTATAAGTACAGTACTAAAAAAATCTCAAAATAGACAATAAAGCATCCTCAAAAGCCCCACCACATTCAGACCAGAATGCATGACATTTTTAGAAATTATTCATGCTTTTGCACTGCTCTTCTAGCTATTAGGAACAATATGATTTATTATACCACCTAGTCAGATTTATAATCGAAGCTACAGTATTTTACGGTATTTCATTACTGACTCCAAAAATGAAGGCAAGCTTTAAGCCCTAACTTTAGAGCTTATACATTTCAGGGAACACTTCAGGGGAAAATGTTCCACATTTTGTAGTAATGTCCCACACCTTTGTATTCATTTACTCACTTACATTCAACCTTTCAGCTTCCCTCTTTCTTGACGTGATAATACAATTTATTTACATGAACACCCAGGCTTCCCTAACTCTTGCTCACCAAACTGGTGGCCAGTACAGTCCCCTCAGCCTCCAGTTCCAAGGCCTGTTGTCTTTTTTTATTTGCCCATGATTACACGTCTCTAATCTTCACATAAAAATACTTCACACAGTTCCTTCTCACAGTTTGTTCATACACTCACCAACCAAGCTGATTCTCAGCTCTTCTGTTCTTGAATCTACAAGTGTTGTATTCCCTACTACTCCAATAATAATGGAAGTCCCTTCCAGTACCAAGTCTCAAACCTTTTTTCCAGAGCTGTCAGTCTCTTGCATAATCCTCTCATGAACACCTTTAGCATTTTATCTCCAGAGATAAATCAAGGAGGTTTTATTCCTCAGAGTCTGATCTTTAAGAAAGAGATGTTACATTTATAGATCATTTTAGAGGATAAAATTATATAAGCACAATTTAATAATTATGAGTCATTGTGGATATGGAAAGAGTAAATCATGTTAAGGAAATCTGGTTACTTTTAAAAATGAAAAATGTTATTAGCCTAGATAAACCAAGAGTCCTGACTTAGCAAGGGTCTTAAAAAGGTTCAGAGGAAAGCCAAAATGATGGATCATTGTTATAATTAGAAAGCTTTGTTGTAGATGGACTAAATCTTTATTAAAACTTTTCTCCCAATATCAAGCACTTGTGTCCCAGCATTCACAATTGAAAGTCTGTATCTTGAATCTGACTCTTTCCCATCTTTGATGGGTTTGGGTTTTTTAGGGCATCTGCTTTTCCTGTAAGACTGTGATAAGTTCAGATGACTCCAGATCTGATGCAGTTGCCTGCCTTGAGGTTTGAGCAGTACCAAGGTATCATTTACTACCCAGAAAAGCAGGGGATTGGATGGAAAATGGAAAGGCAGCTGCTGAGAAGTGAAGTCTCACAAGACCGTAGATTAATACCAGCAGATTTTCATATTTTATTCAATGGTCTACATATATCTGTAATAAGTCAGATCATTAAATTTGTAGACGATACTAAAATAAGCAGAGTATTCAAGACTCAGAGGGATGCAAGAATAATCCTGCCATTAACAAAATGGGCTCAGAGGTGAGATAGGAAATTAAATAAGTATTCATTTAATATAATGAAAATTGACACACTTCAGTAAAAATAATGTTCAGGACACATACTGAGACACTTACAACTTAAATTATACTAAGGTAATTAATATGTAAAGAGAGAGAAAGTTATGAGCTATTCTTGCATTGCCATTCATAGTTTTAAATTCCAAGAAGACATGACCCCTGTCCTAAAGAGATAACAGATTGGCATAGGCAAAATAACACACTGTCATTTAATACAGGAAGAGGGAGTGCCTGCCAGCACAGCCTAGAGAAGAGGAGGAGAGCCCTCTGGACCTACTAGTCACTAAGAAGAGTGACTGTGCTGGCCATCACCACATTTGACTTCTGCTATTTTCTTCTCTACAAATTTATGTCTGACTAGAGGCTACTTCAAAGCGACACAAAACATTTTAAGAAAAGAGCCCTGAGGTATGAAAATAGAAATGTTCTATTACCAATTATCTGCATAATAGTCAAGAAAATTAAATGCCTTTTTCTAAGGGGAGCCAAAACCACCCCAGCTGGCAAACAAAAAAAATCCCAAAATCCCAACTGCTAAAAGTAGGCCTTCAACTCTCTCTTAAGGTTGCTGAAGGAAAAAGGTCTGAGAATAAATCAAACAGAAAGCGAGCAAGATGCAGAGGGCAAAAAATGGAAAAAATGAAGTCAAGAACATAATAAAACAAACCTGCTGGTGAGCTAAAGACAAAGATCCCTTGCCCTAGTTCACACCAGAAAAAAGCAACCCCAAAACATCACAAGAAGCACCAAATACTTTTTAAGTATATAGTAAAAAGACTGTAAAAACCAAAGTTATTCTTTATTAATACCACTATAACAGCTTGTCATAATACATACCTCTAGAGTGGAATACCCCTTTTCACTATACTAATGAAAAGTCTGAGGAAGACTGAAAAAAACGCCTCCTCACAATTTCCCCAGGGAACCACCTATATTAAGGGCAGCAGGGTCCCCTGCTGTACTTGGTTTAGCCTTATTTCCCTGCCTGGTCTATTAACAGCCCAAATTAACTACTAGTATCTTCAAACATGTAGGGACTTGGTTAGACCTATTATTTGTTACAATTTGAAGAGCAAAATTTCAAGGAAAAATAACAGCAGTGTTAACAGAGGGAAACTGCCAAAGGTCATATGATTCATTTATGTAGGAGCTTAGCAACAAAGGAGAGCTGTGAAATACTGTAATAGCAGTAAGTCAATGGATTAACACAGCATCAAGGAACATCTTGGAGGAGATCAAAGTAGTAAACAAAATGAAATGCAGTGATAAGAATGAAATAAGGGTGTTCAGTTTTTAGCAGTATGAAAGACTGAATGAATTGCAAATTGAATTTCTTTCCACATCTTACAGCAATTTAAACAAGAGGAGGGAAAAAGATGCTAGCTTTACCTCAGTTAAAAAGAACTGAAATAAACTTCTATTCCTTCTTTAATGAGATATTTTGTTGGTGTCTTTCCTAAATAAAGGACAAGAACTCTGATTTTTATAAATAATGTTATTCTAAAATAATTAAACAAAATGTAGAACAGCTATAGAACATAATGAAGCACTATTTAAGATTACCAGAAAACAAAATAATTCATCTAGGATACACTGCAGTATAAAAAAACCCCAAAAAACAGTGACTCACACTGGTAAGCAAGCACTCTGTTTCTCTGATTTAAGTTTAGAAAACATAGTTTGATAGGTTTGTGAAAGATTACAGTAAGTATATCAATATCAATCAAGTCAGAGGATATATAAAAAATACATTGTATCAGGAAACAATGCTCCACACAAATAAAGGGCACACTCTGTGATATAAGTGGAATAAAACCTGTTAAAACACTCCAAAGTCTGATTAGTAAAGATAAAACCTCATTTAAATATAAACTTACCAGATATCAAACCCATTGTGAATGAAGAGCATGCTAGTGTCAGGGTGATGGAATCAGGCTCTCCAAGTATGAGTGCATCATCTGTCAGTCACATCCCTTTGCTGCAAGCATGAAATTACATCTACAAAATATTTTATCTTGATCACATCTGCTGTTAATATCAAGGTCTAAGCTTGTATATGAATACACAAGTGATGACATTAATAAGTCTAATTTAGCAAGAATATTTCCTATGCAAATCTCTGTAATGCCTCAAATACAATAACAAATACATGGAAATACTTCTTAATAGCAAATGCCAAAATTGTGGGTTCAAACCCTGTATGGGCCATTCATATTCAAGAGATGGATTCCATTATCCTTGTGGGTTGCTTCTAACTCAGAATTTTCTGCGATTCATCTGTGATTCAGTTACTGTATAAGGTGGAAGACACTCAAAAGCTGAAATCTTCATTCTCCACTACTTCTGTTTTTGGGTTTTTTTTGTCTCCTCTAGCAGTCTCCCTCATCCCCTCAAATCACCCACCCACATGACTGAGCCTTCAAGGTGCCTGCACTTAGTGACACCCAGTCTTGGTGAGTTTCCACTTAGTTGAATAATTCTGCTTTTCTGTTTGCATGAGATGACAGGAAAGAAGAGTCCGCTTCACTTCTTTCTCTCACTTTATACCATAAGAATGTATGTATTACTCTGTTTAGGACAGGAAGGGCAAAGAACTCTGATACTACAGTCTTCCTCTGACACTCCTACCAGCTGTGCTAGGAAGCAATTCCAAAACATCTACTTTCAAATTTTTATTCTAAATTTATTGATGATTACTTCCCCATTGTATCTTAAGGCTTCCTTGCCAATTAGTTTACCAGCTTCTGTATTTTAATGTTTAATCCCTGAGGTCTCAAAGGTTATATGCAAATTGACCTTTAGCTCTCTCCGGTTCTAGTGTGCACCCCAGGTGTGTTTTGACTACCTGCTGGCATATTGCAAGAACTTTCCATCCTTCCCTCACTATGGCAGGTGATTATGACAGTCTGAAAACAGTATTTTGTCCTCAGTCTGAACAAGAGGAATTCCCTGTTAATTCCAGCTACCATGCAATCTACAGACAGCCTGGGGAAAGCAGTATTAATGCCTCTTAGCTTTTGTTTTATTTCTTATAAAGATGACTCCTTTTACAGTCTTCAAACAGCCTTTTTCACCTGTTTCTACATATAGAAACAGGTAATATGGAGAGGGTCTCATCGGCATCTTGCAAAAACAGCATTAAACCTTTCCCCTCTAACATGGAATTTCTCATTGCACACCATCTCCTTTCTCAATCCTTTAGAGACCTCTAGAACTGACTAGCAAACCCAGGTATTCCTTCTCAATTACACTTAGTCACTTGTCCTTTGAGTTAGCAGCAGGTTTTTGTCATTAGCCTTTCAGTGAATGACATTGCTGTTCGCATTACTGGAGTTCATTAAAATTCTGTTATTCTATTTATTTAAGATTATACTATATCCAGACCTGTCTGTCCTCATGTCTTTCAGCTTTATCAGCTAATTTTCATTTCTGCCTTCAAACATTCTGTGCCAAGGTAATCAGAGAAAAGTTAAATAATAATAACCCCAAGGCTGAGTTTTTAAGAGTCTAATATTCACTCCCATGGTGTTTTATATCAGCTTCATCCAAGAAAATTAGAACAGGTGAACTGCGTGAGACCAGAATTTCCTTTTTACCTAATTGCTTAGGGAAAGTATATGATTTTTGTGTTGAATAGCCCATGAAAGATTTTTTTTTGATTATTCCATAAATTCAAGTATTTTTGAATGCCAAAAACATTTTTTGCACTAATAATAGTCTACAGCTGTAAAGTTCACAGTTTAATTATGTGGTAGGTGAACTCCATTTTCTTTTGAACCTAACATCCTATAACTTCATTTGATGTTACCAAATTTTTTCAATATTAAAGGAAGTTAATGAGCATCCTTTTCTACTTTTGATTTTATAAAACAACGTCATATTCCTTTTCTTAAGGGTGAAAAGACTTATTGTATTTAGTCATCCATTTTTTCTGCTTCCTTACATACTTTGTTATTATTATATTTATTACAATCTGTCTCAAACTTTGCAGTAATTGTGAAAGTAATGATAAATAATGTAATATAATATACTGTTCTTATCTAAAAAAATAACTTACCCCATGGAGAAATGACAGCAATTTAATCTGAAATGATCTCACTTTTGTTAACCATTTTACTGTTTTTCCTATTTACCTGAGCACTTTAAAATTTTCTTAACTTCTTAAACACTTTTGAATTCTACTAAGGTCAGATTAATAAGCATCAAATTACTTTAACAATTTTTCTATCTAATAGAAGTGCAGTATCTGTTGTTTTCCAGGGATGAAAGCATCCTTATTATTTCATTATTTTGAAACACTAAATAATGGGTGCCCAAAGCTGAACTCATCAAGCTTGCCTAGTTGTGTTTCCAAGAGTTATTTCCTTTTTATATATTCAAACTCATGAATTGTCCTCATTTTGCTTTCATGTTCAATGTCTTCCTCCTAATTTAAAACTGAAACAGGGCATTCATTTGGATATGTAGACATACTTTCTGAATTTATTTTTCCATTCCTTTTACAGCTTCTGAGCTCAATGTTTTGGAGCTACCAATTGATCTTTATTAGTGTAAAGCTTCCTAGGTACAGTTTTCTTTGCTGATGAGCTCTTTTTTTCAATTCTTTCAGATTTTCTCCTAGTATATTTTTAACACAACTATTCATTTAGTTAGGTTTAGACCTTTCCCTGCATATTTATGGTCTTTATTCTGTTCATACTAATAATAATTTGTTTTGTCTTTGTAAAAGCTCTTTAGGGGCCATTGGGAGGGATGATTTCTTCAAAGCATTGCCTTTCTATGAGCTCACATCACCGTGGATCTAGTGATGTACCTGAACTAGCATGCTACCCCTACAGGCTGGACAGTGGGGAAAGTGATGCAGCAGGCATCCAGGTGGCTCTGCCCAGAGCTGTGCTCTGTCACAGCTGAGATGAAGGGGGATTTTAATAAGACAGGACAGGCTCAGCCAGGATGTCTCTGTTCTGTGCTCTCAGCACACAATGTTCCAAGGAGCTTATCAGCACAGCACTGTGCAAATCGGGCTGGAGCCTTTCTGAGCTTAATGGACCCTACTGCATGATAGAAGAGCAGAGGTCTGAATACCTTTTCAGAGTCTGGTTGAGAATAGTCAGGTATATTAGAAGCTCCTGGCCACACCAGAAAACAGATACAGATAGATATATAAAATCCCTGTCCCTCTGTTTCTTGTCATCCTACCTGCTAAGTACCCAGCAGAGATATTAGTAAGTTTTACTAATTTAAACTAAATAAATTCCTCCCTGAATATCTATCTTCAAGCTTAGAAAATTTAAATTTATGCTTCTAGTATTCACTCTTATGTGCAACTGAAAGCACTGTTCAGCAGAGAGAAGTGACTCTGCAGTATTTGCTCACCTGAACTACGTAATGAAAATTGTCCATAAAAGTGAAACGGACACAGCACCAAACCAGGATTATTTTTATACAGTGATATTTGCACAGAAAAGTCACAATATGCTAACTAAACTACTTAATTACTTCCTATTTTATTCTTTTACAGACAATTTGAAACTACCAAAGAGTATGATAGAATTGCTCTTGAATAAATGAAAGGTGTGATTAATTTGGATATATTTTCATTATAAAAAGTGTCTTTACAACATCATTAACATTTAATTTCTCCCACAGGTTCTGTAAAGGCTGAATAAGAATGGAGAACATACCACTGGCTGTAAAAATTGAACATTTCTCACTAAGCAGCAGGAGAAATGGATATGTGATTTATACGAAAACAACAACTGCATTATAAATTATTTTATGTGGTATATTCTGGGGTTTATGCATAGAAATCTGCAAAACAAGCAGTTCAGAAAACAGTGAAGTAATTTGAGGCTTTGTCAAGTACTTTTGCACGAAGATTGTTTGAGTCAATTGTGTTTGCTATTCTAAGATCATACTTCACCTATTCATTTCACAGTAAATTCCCTGTCTGACTAGTTTCCTGACTGATGTGTGGGTTTATTATCAAAATGGAGTGAACAGGATATAGCCATGTTGCTAGTGGGGAAGACATACCAGAATAAATAAAAGCAAAACCAAATTTTAAGATACATGAAACAATATCAGGAAGTACAATCCCACTTAAACCTTTGGCTTCTTGAGAAAATACATTTTCTTTAAAAATCAGAATTAATTGAAATCAAATCATATGTAAAAAACCCAAAATAAAACCCTATCAAAATCTATAATTTGAGGCAAGGAGGAAACCTCCTGATTCTTTTACAGGGAATTCTTTATCATATTTTTGTAGAAAAGAAAAAGCCAGGAAAAAGCCCCAAAGTCACAACTTCTAGCAAACTAAAACGAAACTTTCATAAGAAGATATGCATCAAGAGCCAGATGTGGATGAAGAAAGGTGGCTGGAGGAAGATTTGCATTTCTCCAGTGTGCATTTTGGAATTCTGAGAGTTCTCAGGAGAATAAGGAACAAACAGAGAGGAAAGGTCCTGAAAAAGTCCTGAGGACTTGCCACAGCACACTCTCCTTGCACATTTCAGATCTCCTAACTTCTCCTAGAGATTTTGCAAGGTAGCATTACTCAGTACTGCCTACTCTTGACACCAGGGACTGACTGCTAGAGGTGTTTCACAGTGCATACATATTTGAAAAAATGTAAATACACTGGGCAATTTAGTGCAACGTAAATCCACTGGCCACACTTACTAATTGTTTATGAGTCTTACACTTCTGGAAACGTCTAGGACCCTTGTTGTAAGCTCCAAACAGCCACAAGCCATATTCTCAGTATAATCCATGAAGATGGCTTGCTAATTCAAAGCAGGGCTAATTTCATTGCAAATGCTCTGGATGGCTGTGTCCCTTTGACAGCAGAGACATCAGACATCATTGCTCATGAGAAAGGCTTGTCAGGTTTTTGCTGACTGGCTCACTGCTACTGTACCCACTCTGTTAAGATTGGGTTCTGTTAATACTTGTCAATGTCTTGAGACTATCTACAGAGAATTCAATCAAATATTGTATTTGTTTCACTTTGAGGTTACAGCTTTAGTTGATGGGTTCGTTCTAAACAAACTTCAGACAGCTGGGGAAGTTTCCTAGTTCACTCATCATCAAAAAAGAGAAAGGCACATTTTTCTTCCAGAATCTGATTTGAACTGCTGCTACTTTTTTTTCTTTATTGTCATCCTTGTGTATGTTCTGATGACAGATACATATCTGCTTTAGTTTGAACTGAAAATTTTATTGTCCAATTTTGCTTTTACTAATACACATTTGGATTTTTTTTCCCCAAATATTATTCTTCAAAGCTCCAATAGATGTCACTATCAAAATATAAAAGAGAGCTGGTTGCGTAATGCAGTCAAAGAGAAACAGCAGGGAAGCCTCACTCGCTGGACTGCTCCAAATCCCAGCATGAGAGCACAACTCATTAAGCTAGACATCGAAGTGAGCAGCTGCCAGCCAGAGAGTGAATGTCTTTTCATTCTTTAAACCCTCACCGTTAGATCAAAAATCTCTAATAGTTTCACTGAACATGAAAGTAACACTGAACCTACTGGGTGTTTGGGCTAATAAGCAGTTTCCTGTTCGTTTTTTTTTTTGCTCTCTGCCCATTCAACTTCAAAAAAAATGACCTATCTTTTCTTTAGCCCACTTTGCACATTGCTGTGCTGTGTTTTACAAATGCTCATTTTTCCTGTTGGTTTGGATCACATCTGGAGTAAGTCTGCTGTAAAGCTTTACTACTGCTTTTGGAATGACATGTCAAAACATGACAGCACTGCTTGAAATGGATAACTAAAGCTTATAAGTAAAATTATTTCACAGCTATTTGCCCATACTACAGAAATCTTAGCTTTTTAACTGACCAGGAAGATACTTTGTTCTTTTATCTAATCCTTAAGTCTTTAGGGGAAAAAAAACCCACATGCTTTCCGTATGAATATTGGAATCTTTCATTGTTCTGAAGAATCCCTTTTTAATACTACTTGAAAGAGGAGGTAAACTCTATGCCTCTACTATATGATGTTGAGATGGGTCTACTAGTTCTCCTGCCTTGGAAAACTAGCTACTTTAAAAATTAAAACAAATTATTTATTTTTAAATACATAAAAAACACGTAGTCCCTAATTCTTGGGGGAATGAGAGGCTTTCCTGGGAATGAGAGGCTTTCTGTCTTTAAAAAACCTTGTGGCTTTTTCTATGACTTTCTGCAAGCTTGTATGGTGAATGTCATTTTGAACAAGAAGTATTTTCACTGGTGCAAGTTTGTCCTTGCATCAGGACCCATCCCCAAACTAAACTGTACCACAAGATGTCAGTGCAAACAATATACATATTGGTGGCTCCACATGACTTGCTTGTGAACCTTGCTCCACTTTGAACTTATTTTGAGCAACAAATATGCCCAAAAGGTTTCTAGCAAATAGCAAGCAAATTGCTTAAGGATGAAACAGAAGAATTGAATAATTTGTTGCAGGCTTACCTGTTCAGCCTGGATCCCCACTGTTTATCTAGGAAGTCTTCTTCCTTTGTCTAGAACCCCAGACCTGTGCATTAATTCAAAGACACAGACACCTGAATAGTTCTGCTAAAGAGAAGTCTGTGGCTAAGGACTAGAGAACCTTTGTGTTAGAATGCAAATGTGTTTGTAAAAAAATTATGCCTGAAGCTACAGAATTTTACAATATGCTACTGCACTTACCTTTTAAACCATGTTTTAAAACAATTTGGCTGAGACACAGCTTAATGAGCTTAGGATGTGAGGGAATTCAATGAGACAAAAAGAAAAAAAGAACCAAACACAAAGGTCAGCACAGCTACTCAATTTATGTCAGCCAAAGATCAGGCTCTTTTTAGTGAAACACTGTAGGAACAAGACCAAGCTACTGCTTCTCTTTCATCTACCTATTTTCATTTTTTTTTATTCCAAGACCAGCTTTGATTTGGGATGATGAGAACCTCCAAAAGGTATAAACATTGGGGCATGCTGGAGACCACCACGTATGAGCACACACTACAGGTTGCAAGGTTTCTTCTCACCAGAAATGACATGACCTAAGTACATGTAATTTAAAATTAGCTCTTAGGGAACACAGCAAGTGTCTTTCCCATTTACTTTTTACCTGCTGTTTCTTGTGAGGAGTTATTCTTTCATCTCTTGTTAATCTTCTCTGATGTGCTACTGACAGCAGGAAATTTATCTGTGATACTCTCTTCACGTTAGACTCAGTTAATTAGAGAAAAGTAGACTTCAGGTACTCACACATGGTGTCTAAGCAGTTTATTTGAGTGACCACCTCCAGAGATTCTGTAAAACGAGAAGACAGAAAGCAGGCTTAAACTGCACAGCATCCCTCTTGACTCTTAAAACAGTCCTGGAGAGGTAACGCATCCACAGGAGATCTACTAGGGTCCTCAGTCTAGCTGGCTTTCCCCATCGTGCCTACCCTGTAGGAGGTGTAAGAAAGGCACTGAGACCTTTCAAAGAATCCAGGTGAAGCAAATCCAAAAGCAGCATTCTCCAACACCAATTGCCATAGCACAGATTAAAATCATTAACAAGATTTTAAAAATCAGATTTTCTCAAACATCTGGAGTACAGGATTTTACCTAGCCTTATAATGGTGAAGGACCTTGAGGTGAAGCTGTGTGAGGAGGGGCTGAGGCCACTCGGTCTGTTCAGCCTGGAGGAGACTGAGGGGAGACCTCACTGCAGTTACAACTTCCTTGTGAGGGAAAGACGAGGAGCAGGCACTGATCTCTTCTCCATGATGACCAGTGATAGGACCCAAGGGAATGGCCTGAAGTTTGTCAGGGAAGCTCTAGTTTGAATGTAAGAAAATGTTTCTCCACCCAGAGGGTGGCTGGGCACTGGAACAGGCTCCCCAGGGAAGCGGTCCCAGCGCCAGCCTGACAAAGTTCCAGAAGCATCTGGACAATACTCTTGGGCAAATGGTGTGACTTTGCAGGGCCAGGAGCTGGCTCTGATGATTCTTGTGGATCCCGTCCAGTTAAGCATATTCTGTGAGTCTGTGATTCCATACTTGCTATAGAGATAAACAAAAGAAAATGTCAAGTTCACAATGATCACAACCATGAAAGGCTGAAAATTTTAGCAGGACTTGTAATGTGCAGTTTAAAAAATTAATATATCTTCTCCAGACAAGCAAATAAGAAACAGAAATCATGAAAGAAAAATACTTTTCAACACAATTTTAGCTCACTTCTCCTAAGAAGCTGTTTCCTAGGTGAACCAAATGTAAAAACAAAGTCATGCAGTTATTATTTTGCACCTTTTTAGCCTTACTGTCTGCTGAATATGTAGTCAGTAAAAACATGGAGGTTATGACTGCAGGTACCCAGAAATTACTGCAGTTACTAGAGATCAGTTACCTTCTGGAAAACACAAATCTTCATCTACATATCCCATTCTGTCAGAATTCAGACATAAATCTCTACATCTTAGAAACCAAATGCATATCTGCTAACCAGACAAGCTCAAGGACTTGGGCACTATTAATTCTGTTTCCCTGAGATCTCCTCAACAGGAAAATGGACCTTATAGTTGAATATTTTCCACAAAGTATATTTAGACTACATAACTACATTTTCCATAAGTTCCAGAAAATCTTCCAGAAAAAACAAAAACATCCCAGTGCACATTCTTGGCAAATTTGACTGAGCTCAGACTGTGCAACTGAACCTAAAAAGCTGAATTGCTTTTACATATATTAACAGTATATTGATTAATATTTTATAACTATTTTTAACACTTCATCACTACTGTTTCCCTCTAAAATCTGACTAGAAGACATCTCTGATAATTTCTTCAACATACTTAAAAAATTAACTTCAAAGCTACTACTCTTGTGTTACACTGTCTATACCTTTATTGTTTGTGAAATATTACCTAGATGAAATATTATCTGAACTTTTGTTCATTCTGAAAATTCAAAAGGAAGGAATTTTTTAAAATAATGGACTTCAGCATCCACTAAACAAAAGTGGTTTCTGATGGATTCACAATCATTGTATACAAGCCTGTATATTCATCCTGCTAGAAGAGAAAATTACAGTAGGAAATGTGCTAAGTTACCCTCTCTAGTAGATATATTTATCACAGCTAAAAAGTCTAGTGGTCTACAGCTTGCTTAATTTCATCATTATCTTGCATATAAGTGCAACAGAATCTGACAGAACCATAAAGACTTGTATTGGGAATATATGTCAAGTCCTCAAATTCACCAGCATACCATTTCATCCTCTTCATTCAAATAGTTAGAAAAATCCCTGATATGTAGGAGAGGACCTATTTGCTTTGCACTTATCCAAGGCACAGTGTAACAGAGAGATTCCTAAACAGGAAATGCCCAAAGAAAGCATAGTAACAACAACCATCACCACAAACAGGACATAGGAACTCTCTGTGGACCATCTCCACTGTCATATCTGTTCTTATTAAACTTCTGTCTTGAATGACAGTGACTTTGAGCAGTTCACTTCTGCACCTGACGGGCTTGTAATTGTGATAGGCTTGTAACTGTCCCTGTGCCAGGGCACACCCTCCTGGCTGCCCCAGCAGAGACTGCAATAACCTGTGCTCCTTTCTTGCTCTGCAAGTTTTGCTGCTCAAGTCCATCTATGCCTCCCTGCCTGGAAATGCTGAGGGAAGGAGAGTTGTCACCTCACCTTGACTAGGCTGCTTGACATGGTACAACGCCCGTCTCTGCCAATGCTCAGACACCTCTCAGCCATACTCACAGATGAGTTATTTTGCATGTAGCATCATAAGAGCTGGTTATATCCTCAGGAAAAAAAACACAGGTTTCCATAAAGAGGTGCAAGGAGGAAGTCATTAGTAGAATAGAGCAAGTTTTCATGATCCTATAATACCCAGGACTATGTTAGCTAAATTCCAACTCTACCACTGGGCTTTCTTGCAAGGAGAAAACCCGGGGAAAATAATACTGAAGAATAATTCTTCTCCTGTAGCACAAATCATTGATAATTGTTCTTCATTAATAAGGCCATTTACACACATACTACAGTCCAATTATCAGGCATAATTAACTATAATAAAATAATAAAATAGGCATGAGACACTCATAGATTTTATCATGAATAATAGGAATATTGTTAGCAAAGAAAAAACTCTATTAAAGTATATATCTTATTATTGGCCATGAAATCATGAAGACATTACTTTTCTCTTACAGCTGTATTTCAGATAAAATAATTAACATATAAAATAAAACCAAAGGTGATTTGACCTTCAATGAGAGATTTTGTTCTCAAAATCGCAGAAACTTGCCTTTAATTGCCTTTAATTTCTTCCACCAGTCCCTGATGATCAGGCTTTCTTCTGTTAGACATCACTGTGAAATCTAGTTTATGATCATGGATAAAAAAACTGGGAATACTTGAGGTTTTACAAAAATAAGTACATTGGAACACTGCTGCAGTATGTAACATCTTACCTTTCCTCAAAGTATTTTTTTTGCACTGTGATTAAAAGAGGAGCAAAAATAAAATCGTTGCTTTCAGAATGATTAAAGGTAGTGAGTCAGCCATGAGTCATGAGCAGAGAGAAGGTAAAGGGCTGTTAGATCTGAAATCACAAATGCTGCTACGTGAGGCAAAAGAGTAATGCCATTATCTTCAAATAACAGGCTCATGACCTCAACGCAGACAGACAGCAGCAAAAGACATGATCACACTCAGTAAGTTAATAAGCTATTCTTTGATCTAAAAAATTGTAGTTCAGTTGTCTTACCATATTTTTCTTTCCTGGCAAACATCTATAATTGCAATTTATGTGCTAATAAGTACCTAAATTCAAGGTTTGTGGAAAAATGTAAGTAGCAGAAACACCACAAATTCCATAGTGTTTAATATGTTCCATGATTTTCTTTATTAATTTAATCTCTTTTTAATCAAAAATTGCTATTACTGGGCTGTCTGTCTGCCACATTAAAATCAGCAGGTTAGAAAATGATCCACAAGAACTGTAGTGGTACATCTTGGAGCAAAGAGACAGTGACAGCTGAAGCATGGTGCTGAAGGGACAAAAAGTAACTACAAGGAATTAATAACAAGGAAGCGGGAGAGGGAGTAGAAACTGGGAAAAGGACAGTGCCATGTTACTGGAATGTAAATTGAAAATGAATCATTAGAGGAAACCAGGCATATACAAGTGAAATGAATATAACAGTAACAACGTATGAGCAGTGTATTGCGTTTTTTGAATAGTAGAAGATATCAGCCTGCTGACTGATAGGAGCAGTAAAGAAAGTAGGCACCTTTAGGTAAGTATTGGGTCTCATTAGAAAAAAAAAAGTAAAATAAAATAAAACAATAAAGTAAAATATTTGTGGATATGGAATATACCACTGTGTACCTCTACACATAACAAACATAAGGCATGAAAGGAGAGGATATTTTACAAAGATGAATAAACATTAGAGTGAGAAAGAGAAAAATGGTGAGAAAGAATAAAGGAGGAAGCAGTAAAAATATATCAAGGGGTGGGGTGGAGAGAATTCATTTTGTATCGCTTCTCTGTGCCAAACCATAAACACAAGGACACTCAGCAGTTCATTCTTACTCAATGTTTCCACATTTTTCTGCTGTTTTCCATAGGTGGGGCAAAAAAGACAAAGAACAGAGCCAAGCTTTCCATTGGCCTTGATATTAACATGGAAGTGCTTCTCCAGCATGTGAGATATCTTATTTTTGCTTTATATTGTGGTTTGTACCTCATTTTTGAATGTGGCATTTTAACATTCGTTATCTCTATAGAAAGAGAAAATCCTGGAAGTCCATAGCACATCTCTTGTTTGCTTTGCCTCATCTGCTGGGGCTGGAAGGCAACAAGGCATACAGTGGTGAGGTCTGCATGTGCTGAGAGTTATTGAGGGTCAGGGCCCCTCAGAGAGCCAGCTTGTGGTCTTCTTTGTTTGAATTCCAAACTGAATTGCTGGTCACACACCAGCAGGGAACCAGGAAACCCAGCAGAAAACTGCCTCATAGGCACTGTATATGTCTGAGCTGGAAACAGAGGTTTTATGGAAAAAGGGTAGACCAAGAATAGTTTTTTCCCATTCAGCATTAGCAATCCCATGCTTAAAAACCATGAGTCAAGCCTCACATAATCACTAGGGTGTTTTAAAAGGGAAGGGTTTTAAAATATTACTGATTAAAATCTTGTTTGCCTTTTGGATTTTGAACCTTCTATAGGTCTTGTTTTCAGCAGGCAAAAATATTTCTTTCTTCACACAACTTCAGGAGCCAGAGTTTTAAGAAAAACTTCAACTAAGGGCAACATGGTTGACATAATAGGCAAAGCTTTGAGTATTCTCTGAGAGTTACTATTCTTGATGAACTACATTGCTAAGACTTAGCTTTTTTCTGTCATATATTAAAGAGCAAATAAGAAAATCCAAACAACTCTTACCTTTAGTGCCATGCAGTTTAGTAGTTTCTTATCACACTGCATAAATTCCTGAAAGCTCATAGACATTTGGCTGTAAAAAGCTTTAAAATATCTGATCAACTACCCCCTTTAGGTAATGGTTTAAGTAATGATGTCTTTAATCCCACAAATCTGAGAGAAAACTGAAGACAGCAAAGACAAGAGAAAGTGCCCAGAGTCCTTTATATCTGGTAAGCATGGGTGACAGCTTTAACTGTCAGCATTTATCCAACAAAGTGCTCTGATTTTATTATACCAGAAAGGATACGATGTTAGCCACTCTCAGGAATAAGCAATTGTGCAACTCTTACTTTTAATCAATGCACCTCACCAAAGCCTGAGTTGCAGTAAATATTACATCATTCTTGTTTTCATACAGGGAATGCACTGCCCTGATCCTGAGGTCAGCAGCAAGTTTTTTGGTGATTTGAATGGTGCAGGGTCAGGTCTCAAGTGACACAGGATTCAGCTGCTTACTTCTGGGTTTTCAGTAACTTGATATTGCTGTGTACATAGTCCAGGAAAGGCCATGCGTAGGGATGTGACTTTACAACAGCTGGTAGGAGCAGGGGAATCACTTTTTAACTTTCTTGATGAAAAAAAGTTCTGTTTATCCACATTTTTCTCCTAAGGTGTATCACTGGGGAGTTTAATAACAAACAAGACCAAAAGGAAGTCTTACGCAACGTGCAAATCACAAACGTTATTTATGAAGTTTCATTCTTGGACATATGAGGCTAGGCTGTTAGTCTAGAATATTTTTCTTTCTAGAGACCTGAAAGAGTGGTTTATCAAAAGAAAGATAGTCACACAACATCTGTTAGTTCTGCATCAATATTTTGTTCACCACAGTCTTCACATAATTTAGCTTATTTCACTTGATCCCATACAATTGTTCAAACCATACAACATGGTCAATTTATAAAGAAGTAAGTTATGGAATATTAAAAAACTGAGGGAAGAAGACTGGCTTACCAAAATATCATGGTAGCAACATTGTTCACAGTTTGCATTAAATTAATTGAATTAACTGCATGATATATATTAACTGCACATAATTCAATTCAGTGGCCAACAAGCCTCCAAAGTCTCCTGACTCCCACCCAGACACCTTTGGGATGATTATCTCACTCTTTGCAGTGGATATAAAGACAGCATAAACTGTATCCAGTAGTGGAGTTAGATGCCTAAGATACGATATAATCTATATTTTAAAAAATCTGTGACAAGCAAGTTGACAGCGATATAGCTACCTACCACATAGCCACTGAAAGAAGAGTGCAAAGGTGTTTCTAAGAGCTTGTCCCTGAAACTCTCTTTTCCAAGAATGACAAATCCTGCCTTACAGTCTTTAGCCAAAGGATTGCTTATACATACCTAGGTGATGTTATTGTGAAGCACATGAGTCTTGGACACCCACCATGAGTCTGTTTACGCCTTCAGACGAAGGAGCTGTTCTCAGACCCTTCTGATCAGTATGCAATGGAGAATGTTGTTCCTCTCCTGCACCTTGCTTTCAAACAACCTATACACCCTGGAAGGTGTATTCAAGGCCCTGGAAGCAGGAAATTGGGATCTAAAAACCCTTGGAAAAATGGAAATTTGTTTGGCCTATGCTTTAAATACTAGGTTGTCCTCATCAGACACATTTTATACTTGCCCTTGAAATCACATTCTTTTCGTCTTGTAAATACATAACATTCATTAGTACAGCTTTAAAATTAATTTAATCTTACTTAATTCTTCACTGTGACTCCTCCAAAAGTGCCAATTTTCAAATGCATAAAATGTTAAATTTTTGTCCTGTTCCTGTCTCTTTGAAAGATTTATTTCAATACAGAAACTGACTTTCAATATGATTCTTTGTTATACTAAACTGACCATGTCACCATTACAAATTTGGAAAATATAGGTGCACTAACTCACAGGGCCATATAAGAAGTTGGTAATTTTCTTGTACTTCTGGAATTAGATTCTATTATTTTTTAAAATTATATATTAAATAACCTATCATTAAGGTTCCTTGCAATCCAAGCATTTTGATCACTCTATTTTACAATTAAGATTATACTATCAATAGACAGTGCAACAATTTTATATAAATAACATTACTGTGTTTCTGAAAATTTATTGGAAACATCCTATTCACAGACAGTAGCATCTGTTACAGCTGGAGACTGAAAATATGGGTTAATTCAAAGTAGAATGCCATTAGACTGCCATTAACATCTTAAAGGAAAATTAAATGGGTAAAAAACAACACACAAACTCATTTTTAAATCCAGGTATCATTACTAGTTTGAAGCATCTAAGACAGATTCCATTTTTTAGCTACTTGACTTTAAGCACTTCTAAAAGGCTTGGAGCCAAAAAAAAAGTTGGATGAGTGTGAGGAAAGAAAAACAACCTAGATCCAGTATTTTTGCCAGTCCTGCTGTTTGGAGACTCCCTCTACCATTTGTATTTAATTTTCCTATCTTAGTACACACCATCTTTCCAACAGCTTCTGAAAGACAAGACGTGCATCTCCCCTGACATCACCCAGCAGGAAATGACCAGAAATTAAGGGCCCAGCCTTGCAAATATATTGTCACATGAGTGCCAGTGGGATACCCACGTGTAAATCCTGGTTTGATCTCTACCTGAACTTGGCAATGCAGGTGTATTCCGTAAATAACTCAGCCTAAACTGCATGTCTGCATTATACAACACATGCATCAGCCAATTTTATTGAAGATGTTTCAACTCATACTAGGTTGAGTTATTTTATCATGCTGTTTTTAATCATTTTCTTGCCTCAACTACTCATCCTCATGTAGCTGTATGTTATGAACACTGAATTGGGCATGACACGGAGATTCTAGTGTAATTCAATCATTACAGAAAAAATGACATTCACATATGTTTATGTTTAGCCTCAATAAGAAGACAGTCAATCACTTTATACCAGGTTACATCAGATATGATTTTAATTATTCCTCTTGTGAAAAATATTTTTCACATATTATTACTAACAAAATCACTGCAAAAATTAAATTAGTTTTACACAGCTTCAAAGAATTTGTAATCCTATGAATGTAAAAATCTATGCTGTGAATGAATATTTTATTTAAATGGGGAAGAAATTAGATATTTCTTTAGAAAATCAAATATAAACAAATATACTCTCTTAGGAATCTTTCAAACTTTCATACAAAAATCACAAATCTCTTGTGTCATAAGTGAACTGATTGCAATTCAGCATGATTCATGGTTGATTAATTCCAAGGAACTTAGAAGGTTATTCTGAAGTGCTGTCTCCATATTTAAGGTGAGGTTAGATCTGCTCTTTCAGCGGTGTTTATCTTTGAATGAAGTGATCTGCTTCATAATTTGGATTCCCCAGAATGCAGCACAGAGCGAAAACAGGACCTACAACACAGAATTTACAATGAGAATGAGAAATATTATATGAGGTTGGTTTGGTTTTGGGGTTTTTTTAGTTCTATTGATTTGTAAACATAATGAATGGGTGAAAGCAGAGAACTTGAGAGAACAGCCCTAAGAATTCTAGGTATACTGATAAATTCACTTTAGAAAAATATGCTTTATTTTTTCTACTACTCTTTATCGTGGACATTCCTGTTGAATTTTGACAAATGATCTGAAGAATGCGGACACTAAGTTGCATGATAGGGTATGAATAACCTTAAACAGGATATATAGCAAAAGAAGTGTTCTAATTGCAATACAATACATAAGTACTTATTCCCCATCCTGCTGTTTAGGATGAGATATAAGGTAGATTGAAAACAACATAAAAGTGCAATAGTCTTTATCTTGTCCTTAGCTTTTTGCAACTTTATCTTTTTTATTTGGTGAATTTTTTGAGAGATCTAATAACTTTTTTTCAAAATTTATTTGCTGAAAACTGCATTAGGATAAGTAGGAAAGATTTCAGAATAAAGTATAAATTAGGTAATAGTTCTGTCTAGAACCCACAATGGAGCAAGATAAAATTTGTAGGCACACGCGTGCACGTGATGTTTTGTATTTAAAATTTTCTGAAAGAAACTTTTGTCTTTCACATAGAAAAATTTCTCTAACTTGGAAAATTGCAAAATTAAGGCAGTTGGTTTTGGTTACTGAATTAAGTGAATTTTTTTTCTGTGAGTAAAACAAAACAATTTGTTTATACTGAAAGATATTTTAATAATACCATTTTTTGCTTCTTGAAAGAAACAGAAAATTTTGACAAGAAATTTTTGAGTCGGGTTGTAATAATTTTTTTTTCAGGTCAATCTGCAATCTAAAGGTGTTGACCAGGAGAGCTCTAATTTTAACATTACCATAATTTAACATTCAACATTTAATAATGCATGGCCCAAAGGTCTACTTCTGTCTTTATCTACACAGTCACTCACTGAAGTACATGGGATCACAGTCCAACATAAATGATAAATTACCATAATACCCAAAAGGTACTAATTTTTCACTCAGCGAAGGCAGTGTCTGTTCTGATCCCTCTCAGAGTCTTTTTGGGACAGGTATAGGCTTCATGCAATGTGTATGTTAGGTGTACACTATGCATACTTAGTAGCACAAGATGAAAAGAGCACAACATAGGAGCAAGTAAAATCCAAATAAAATAAAATTAAAATAATCCAATTCTCATTCAATTTTTCCTCAATTTCAATTGTTTTCATTGAAGGCTTTAATTCTACTTGAGCAGGAGTAGGCTGTCTACTGTGTTTAAAACCTCTGATGATGCAGTTGGCACTGTACTTGTGGTCCTATTTGTAGGAAAGACTCATAAAGTGCTCACCAAAAGATTTTTTTGAAAGAGTTTCAGACTTTAGGTGTGAAAGATTTCACTTCTTTTTATTTTCTTGCATTATCACAAACACCTTGTAAAGCTGTATAGCCCTATTTTTTACTATTTTTTCTATTTTATGGAATGGAGAGCCTTTTAAGCAGTACTGCAGTCACACACTGCATGCTTTATGAGATTTTTCTATGCTGAGATGCTCTCCAGAGGAAATCTAACTACAAATAACTATCTGTATTTCTGATCTGGCTGTTACGCAACTGAGGTGAGTGTAAATCGTGATGTACATAAAACGATGACTTACATATAGCGTGCTCTTACTGTGGAAAAAATCTTTGTCGTGCTATCTCCTGAAACAGAACTTATCCACTTGTCATAATTAGTACTTCTTCGACACATTAATAAACTTCTTTCATTCCTCACCTCAGAAAGATCACTCCTATTCCTGGAAGATGCATTAAATATAGAACTATTTCATTTTCAGAAGAAGCACATTTAATGACTGAGGTGCAGGGCATTCGTAGGGGATTAATGACTGTTGGGAGATGATGATGATCACCTGAAGAAGCACAGCCATGGGCCATTAAGCCCCAGGAAATGTCCTCAGCTAAAGATGGTTATTGCTATTATAGCCTGAAAATGAACACAATATCTTGGGTGAACTTCTCTTTTTTAAATGAAGTGATGCAGTTTCTTCGTTCTTAATTAAATTCTTCACTGTGAATTTCCTAAAGCATGCAATCAATGCTTGTGGGGGAGTATTTCGAATTGCAGTTATTATATCCAGAATGGAAAATCACATACTGCATACTGTGGATCTGCAAAACTAGTTTGGCTTCACAATTCTATAAAAGTATTGATTCACTGCCTATCAATGTCAGGACTGCCAGTACTTGATGGAAACAACGCATTCAAGAAAAAATAATGCTGCAAGGTTCTGGGAGCTTGAGGGGCTAAGAAAAATCCAAACATCAGGATAAAAAATTAAGGGGCCACATCCTTGCTTGCATGACAGCAATTCTGGCTGTCTGTACTGCTGTAATGCTGACCTGCCCTGAACAGAGCCAGCTGTATGGGGCTACCAAGCAGAAACTTGCTGTGTAGGTTGGAGTTCAGTTTCTTTTGATTACTGCTACATATTTTGGAGTTACAAAGCTTGACCCACTTGAATGAATCGTGCAATCAAGTGATGTCAGGAATGGAAAGCTGAGACGATACGTGCCAGAACTCTGAGCAGACAATAGTGTGGGCAGCAGGAAGCAGCAAAAGAGCATTCCACCAGGCAAGCTGAACTATAGTTGACCAGTATTTTTCTAAAGCCCTTGGGAAAACATATTTCCTGAATCCTATGTGCAGCTATTTTGTATTTTCTGTTCAACATTCTCACAAGCAAACGGGTTAGGTTTTTTTTTTTTGTTTGCTTGGCTTTGGATTATTTCACTTTCTAAATTATTTTCACAGAAATTCTCATTCCCTCTTATATTAGCCAAACCCACTAATATTTGTCCTTCTATAAAAATATTCACACACTGGTTTCATAATTCATCTGGTTTTGAAATAAAAAGAGAGAATTTATTATTGTACCTTTTTCTTTTTTACACTAAACAAAGCTCCCCCGTCAGCGATATGACATAAGAACAATAGTTTCACTTCTGTCTTAAAATGAAAAACTACTGTGGACAGTATTTATATATGGAAGAAGTCTAAAAGCAGGATTTCTCACAACCCTATATTTAGCCAAGTTAAATGCAAACTTTTTGCCATTTTGACATAAACACTTGTTACATTTACCTGTTCAAGTAACTAGAGATTAATTATAGATTGTCCTTCAGACTGCTGGAAGAGCACAAATATTTATGTCACCTCCTTTCATATAGTCTATTTCCATACAGTCCATATTCTCTCCCTGAATTAGAGAAATGCAAATAACCCTATTCACAAGAACAAAGATGGCTTAACTAATGGATTGACTGCAGGACTGAGTCTGCTCTTCACAGGAAATTCCCAATGGAGCAATCAAAGTTTATTAGCCTGTAAAGTACTTTAAAATCATTAGTTAAATTCAGGCACCCACTTCTGCATGATTAGCTTTGTTGCTGAACACTAATGTTGTTTTCTGCCATTTTCTCTTTTGTAATGTCTTCGTATATCTGAGATGCCTAGACATGATGTCTTTCTTTTCTCCTGCAGATTTCATCTGAATAGAATTAGAAGGCTTTAGACATTGGTCTAAAAATGTAGACAAAATCCAAAGATAGTCCTGCTTTAAGGAGGGGGAAGTCTTGAACCACACCACCTCAGATCCTTTCCAACCTGAATCATTCAATGATTCTCTGACATTTCTCAGGTTCTGCCCAGACATGTTTGCTCCAAATTTTGCTGCAGAGACAATCTGCAACTGTTATTCACAACTTCTGTGGTACAATATCATATGAATGGGCACACTTATTATATTGAATTCTCTGAACACCCCTGTGCTGGGTAACATATTCTTAGCTCTGGAGAGGGCTCAGGAGGATCAGTACATCCATATATTTCATTAAGTTTGCTGTTCACATCATGAAGTGGACCTGGTACTGGCAATATGATAAACAATTAGTCCTCTCAATGTGATGCTGAGCATTGTCAGTGTGATGCTGGAGTAGTTTGACTGATACTACAAAACAAACATGATTAAGGCTCTTTTTATGTTATTTACATACAAATTTGGACAGGGCTTCTTCACAGGTACAAGACATAATTTCATACCATCAATATTAATTATACTGTAATTTTTAGACTTTGTCTGAGAAGGCTGTGTCTGAATAATGTCACTGTCCTTTCAAACTAAAGATGGAGATCATAAACTGACACAAAGGCTGAAAAATTGCTAATATTAATAACTAAATGATTCAACAAACTACTCTAGATTTCACAAGTACCCAAATGACGTATTTTTTAGCAATACCATACTTTTCCCCCCATTTGTTGACAGATGCTGAAATATAGGTGCTGTTACAGGTGCTGAAATACACAGAGGAGATAGAAATTCTGTGTCTTGTAAGTAGGGGAAGAGGTTTACTATTTCTAGAAGTCAGGATTTGGATAACAAATGCATGTATCTTCATTCTCAGTACAATGTTTGGAGACAAGCAGTCTGAGGCTAGTAGAGAAATGCCATACCATTAGCAGCAAATCCAGAAATCACTGATCTTGTACAGTGCACAGACCAAGAAGACTGCACTTTAAAAAAAGTTGCAATAATAACAGATGGAAAGAGAAGCAAGGAAACAGGAAGGTTCCTCCTCTGTGTGATAACTCCCTCAGACTTTGAAATATATGCAGAAGAAAGTGGGAAGTCGATTTTTATTTTTTTGTGAAGGAACTGTGGATACAAGCTACAATAATAGTGTCTTCACAGCTTTTGTTCCAGATTTGTGTAAAAGTAGCAGATGTTTGGAAATTCTCCATAAGGGTTCATGACACACCTTCAGACTAGTGGTGCAGCAGGCGTCACAGATCCAGCATGGCCCTGACCTAGAACAAGGCGCATATCTGATGTCAAGGCTCACTGCAGGGAAGGTGGAACCAGACTATCTCTAGAGGTCCCTTCCAAGCCTAACTATTCTGTAACTCTATGATTAAGACTGTGTTGGCACACACAGGATTTAGCCAAGTATCTTCAACACCCTCAAAGTATATTGATAGTTCATTCAGAGTGGTTTCTCCCTTTATGACATATTTCATTGGTTTTATACTTCACTATTACCAAATAATGAGAAAACAATAGGAAAGAGATATATACACTTCCTTTTTATTCTGTTAAATGTTTTAAACATTCCTTCTTTTATTAAAATATGGTCTGAGACTCTAAAGCTAGATAATGCATGAAAACATAGGCTGCAAAAGCCCAAACACCTTAAAAGGCTTATATTACCTACCCAGGAAAGACAAAGAAAGATCTGGAGAAAGAATATCTATTTCTCAGCTGCTTTCACAGCTGGACACATCCCCAGTATGAAATCAAGTGCACTGCAGAGATGCCTGAGCTAGCAAGCACATAAGCTGCTAAATCTCAGCACAGCACCAGCTTGACTCTGTCTTTCCTGGCATTGCACACAAGCTAGTAAGTCACATTCCTCAGTTAAATATGTGGGGATTTTTACACAGGCAGTGCTATTGCAGTTATATTTAAACCTAAAATGGCTTATGTGCAAGCAGCACGTTATCTGGCATCATGTCCTTCACTTAGGAGAAGCCAGTCCCTGCCTCTCAAATCACTTGTGTAGATAAATGTATCCTATTGAACTGTTACCTACGATTTACCTTCTCTCTTGAGTCACAGAATAATTCATAACATAAGCACCAGGATTAGGAAGATTTTACCTCATTCCCCAAAAGGCAAAAATAGTTACTGAAGTGGGAAGCTTTCCTGTCAGTCATTTGAATAGGAATTCCAAAATATGTTAATAATTATTAAATCTTCAAGTTGTGATGAGGTAATGCAAGCTGGAGACAGTATCAGCATCATACTCTTTAACATGTATATAAAGTCTGTATTTCTTCAGTATAAAATTTGTCTTATAGTATTTTATTGAAACATCTTAGAATACTTTCCACAGTGTTACCTAATTCCATCTGTAAATTTCTCAATCATCGTAAAATGTTTTACCTATTTCAAGTTGACCTCAAAGTAAAACCATGTTAAAGAGAAAAATTCTTTTTATAATTCAAAAACATCTAAAAATAAACTCTGAACCAAGCCTGTTTCATAGTTTTGCAATTAATTTTAAAAAATTAGTGTTTAGATTATATCTATCTATCATCATCTCATCTTCCAAATTTCATAAAACCTGTGAAGTAAACTTACAATTTACAATTCTAGAGCACAACAATATTTTAAGAGTTTCTTTCATACTGCTTTCATTTTATTTCTGACAAAACAGTTCTGAAAAACAAGTTCAAAGATCAACAGTTTCAGAACTTAATTCTGAATGTCACCTTTTGTATTTTAAATGTTATGATTTTTTTTTGGCCTCAATTTAACCTCAAATTTGAGAAACAAGAGCCATGGAAATTTTCTCAATTATTTTATGAGATCAACAATTAAATTAACATTAAAGCAACAATTAAAAATAAAGCTATCAGAGAAGTTAACAAAACTGATGGTAAAAAAAAATTAAAAACTTAGCCAACCAGTAAACATACCAGCTTCATTCACTGCAGAAATTAAATATGTGAGATAGTTGTGTCTCCGTTTGGCTAAAGTTGTTGAACTTATTATCTTAAACATTTAAACAGGAGTTGTATCCATTGAGAAGAAACTTCTCATTTACTTTCACACCTGCCAGCAGCTGTAGCATAATTGCACATACCCCACTGCATTAATTCTAGCTCAAACACAACTTCTAGGGTTTAACAGACATCTGAAAAGAAGCATTTCACTTCACAAGATATTATTTAATTTATATGTAAAGAACAGTTTAATCTTATTAAAAAATAATGAAGCTCATTTTACTTTAACTGATAGATTACTGCACAGATCTTATATTTTACCAAATTTATATTGTTCTCTTAGGCTTAAATAATTGAATGCTTTTAAATTCAGTATTCTAAGTGAGAAAGACTGTATGTATATATATAAGACTAAGGGTATGTTTCTTCTATGGTCATGGCTGTAAGGAATGTTTAGGTACCATACTGCTTAATCCTGCTTTGAAGAAAGTTTTAAGTAAAAGATTGGACAAATTCATTTAAAGGAGCAATGCAGAAGGGAGCTCTCCTCTATGCTTTCATCCTAGCTTGGAAATACAGGAAAATTACAGTTACAGGGGAAAAGAAAGGTAGTTTGAACACGGAAGAAAAATCGCTAAATGGAACATTTCAGAATTTGAACAAGATAGTACCCGGCTGTGTAATATCTTTCAAAGAGACATCTACAGACATATTTCAATCTCTTCAATCCTTTCATTTTTATTTCAATTTAATACACTACTATACTGAAGCAATGCAGTGTCCAATCTCTCCTTCATTAGCAAGCATAAAATATTCTTTGTTTCTATACGGATACCTTCATTTCAGAGTGTAGATGTAGTGCATAACCACCCTGGTAGGTGGTGAAGAGAACCAAGAGCGCTCTGTCAGCTTGAAAACTCTGACAAAGGTGCTGCAAAGCGATCTCCACTCACTGGTATACTAAATATCCTCTTGAGAGAAGGTTGACTAGCTATGAGCTCCAAAATGGAACTTTTTCCATTGTATGTGGGGAAAAATATTAAAAAAGTAATCCCAGCCTTTAAGTATAACCCACAGACATTAGATCACTGATGGGAAAAACTTTGCTGCAGATGTTGAAAAGACGTGATGGGGAAAAGCTGGCTACTGTGACTAATGGCAAACGTGAAAGAAAGGATTAAGAATGTGCAGAGAGGGATAAAACAATTGAGTGACAAGCAGAAGGGATTTCCAGTACAGTGAACAAACACCAAAAAGTATTCAAGACAGACAGGGGAAGATCAAGGCTTAAAGTCACTCTAGATGAAGACTGCTCTTAAAGCCAACATGTCGTAAGGAGAAATTAATCCTTTAATTGAAAAACAGAGAACACAGAAGGCTGTTCTCAGCATTAAAAAAATCAAAACAAATCAACCAATTTCTGAATGAAGGAAACAGGTCAATATTCATTGATACCATAAAGGAAAAAGCTTGCCATGGAAGATGCACGTCTACGTTAACGGTGGAACACGGCAATCCTGCGGCCAGCCCTCTTCTGAGGCCAAAGGCAATAAACTGTGACTGGTTTTATGTTTATAAGTTCACAGAGAAGAAAAACATGCTGAGGTCGATCCAGCCCTCTGTCCATTCCTTTACATCAAAAAGTAGATGTCCTGGCTGTTGGTGTCTCTCTTCTCTGCTCTCAAGACTCTTCCTGTGGTGTGGTTTGTTGCTTCTATTCTTGCCTGAGGAAACTCCCATTTATTCCAAAACCTCATCATCTTTCAGTTATATAAAAGAAGTTGTTATTGACATTAACCACAGATGTATTCAAATAAGCTAAATCATTCATATTCCCACTTATTATGTCAAACCAATACAGTTGTATTGTTTAATTAGGTTAGAGGAAAAAAACTTCATGGAAGTAATCTATGTGACTTTTTACTAGGAAAACTAGGGGACTATGACCCAAATGAAACTTCTCTATGGAAGGTGCAGAACTGAGTTGGAGAAGGAACACCCAGAAAGGAAGAATCAAAGATTGTCTCACAAAATGAAACAGAAACCAGAATTTTGATGAAAAAGCAGGCACTTATATTATAATGTTTCTGAAATATAAAAGCAAAACAAAAATTTAAATATCTCTCTTTTCCTGGAAAATGTGAGATTCATAATAGTTTTTTAACAATCTGGAGATGCTGAAGAAAACATGTAATTGAGTAGAGATGGGAGATACTAGAGAGAAACCAAATACACAAATATCCTGTGAGGAATAATCATTAAGGAGGAGTATATCAGAAAAAAATTGGAGTTAGAATAGTTCACAAACAAAACATGTCTCAAACTAAAAGTGCTGACACAAAAAGATGTCAGTATCAATATAAAAGATATTAACAGAAGCATTTATATGTAAGTATTATATAACATATATGTTACTACGCTATATTATGTTTGATATATGAACTATATAAAAGAAGCATTTAATGTATTGATTCAGCCTACCGAAAGGTGGTGAAGTCTTTAAGGAAAACATAGATAAGTTGGATATAGTCATGAAGTAGACTACAAGAATTATAGAAAGGTTTAGAAAAATGGACCTCTAGGAAAGCTTGAAGCAATTCCACTGTTTATTCTTGAGAAAACAAACAAACAAAAATACTCAGGAGGGGAGTAAGATCAATCTTTTGACATGTAAAAGACTAATAAAAAAAGATGATAACCTAGTGCTTAGGGTAATGGAAACAAAAGCCAAGCCTTTTCTAACTAAAATTTTCATTAGATAGCGGGTGGTATAAGGATGGTGTAGCATTGGAATCAGCTGTGTATGGAAGTTGGTCTGTAAATGGTTAGACAGGCATGTGTCTATCATGTAGCTGTATTTGATCTTTCTCCAGTGCAGGATCTCTGCCAGTCTGGTATTTCTGTTTATTCACAATGAATACAAAAGCACTCTTCACCCCTAAATAATTTTTTTTCAGATCTACTTTGCCAACAGTAGTTAATAAAGCACAGGGCCTGCTTAGCACAGGGAGCAACCATGACTTAGCAACTATTTTTTTGCAATAACCAACCTCGTGTAAGACCACCAATTTCAGTCTCAGATGTGGTTATCACCTTAGGAGAAGTATGAAAAGCAGAATGTGATGTTTCTTTCCACCTCCCCCACTGCCCAGTTTCTGGCATTGAATGTGGCTGAACCTGCTTCCCATCAGAGAAATCACAGGACTATCACATTCAGAGATCAGTTTGCATTGCCTCTTCAGACAATACCTGCAAAGGCTGATGGCAGAAGCATGAGCTAATTCACTCCTATTTTACACTCAGCACACTCTACACTAAAGCCACAGGACTGCATAGTAAAAATCATTTGCCTTTTAGACTGAAAGAGTAATCAAGTAGTTATGGTAAAAGCCTGGAATGCTGGGCTATTCAATCTGCATACTTTGCCATAGATTACACAGCACAGAGGAAGATAATTAGTCTTTGTAGTTTCTTAGCTGCAGTGACTATGTTTCCCCAAAAAAAGAGTTATTTCCCAACCTCTGTTTTACTAAGATCCAAGACAGCTTCATTTACTACAGCAATTTCTGAGAGGAAAAAGACATTTCAAAAAGACATGGATTTGGCCTTCTGTGTTTTTATTCTGACAACCTTCATATCAATAATTATGTACCCTTTTTTTGTTTTTTTTAATCTCAACAACAATGTACTTGGATAAATTCAACAGACATCCTTAAAAATCAGATAATTGCAAGCATTTCTTATGTCGCTCCAGCTATTGAGCAATCTTAGTTCCATAAATCATGGCACTGACCACATGAAGAGCTAAAAATGGTGTGAGAATTTGTTTCCATCTCATGATTATATTGGTTTTAAAAAATCACAAATCACAGTATAACGAACAATGGCAGAGTGTTGGAAAAAATACCAATCCAGGCTCCAATTTTACAGCAACATATCTTTTGCTAGTTCTAAGTTTTTGGGTTGGGTTTTTGTTTTGGAGTTTTTCTCCCCCCTACATTGAACCCTGCATTAAAAAGGATGTTGTGCCCTGAACATGCTCGTCTTGGAAAGGCTATTTGGTATTGTTGTATTTGTATGTCAAAGGGAGGACTGAAGTCTCAACAATTGTTAACCTCTCCCATGGTGAACTAATAAAAGGTCAGACACCCACATGTGGCTTGCAGCCTGGGGGATTTCTCTCAGTGTTCTGCCAGGGATGGGACTGCCTGAATGATTTCTCTCATAAGTTTTAAGCCATAAACTGCATCCTACTTGGCTTGCTGTGCCAAAACTGGACCCAAGGGTATCCAGAGTCTTTGCTGATGGGAAAAAATGAGTGCTTCCTATGGAAGCCACAGATGTTTTCCTGAGAGAGAGAGAGAGAGAGAGAGCACAGATGCTCAAATATTTCTCTACTTTCCATTTCTGACTACCTGTGCTGGCAAAAGTTCCAAGAAAGGGGGAGGACAGAGGCAGGAATCCAGCTGCTTTCAATAAACCTTGGCAGCACAGGTACTAAATGCCTAAACACTAAAAGTGTTTAAAACCAATTTTTTTCTGGATTTCAAACTATAAAGAGGTGAAAGCATGTACTAGTGCTCCTCATCTTCCCATTTTGAGCAGAAATTTAGTGATCAGGATAATTATCCTAGATATGAAAGCAGAGAATTTTTAACTGTTGAAAAGATAGCACTCATAGAAGTGGATGAACAAATATAAATATATACATACATAGACATTCAAGAGGATATATAAAATACGTATATCCTATGCTTTTTCTTGAAATATTTGTTTCTTCCATCAGACAGTAGACTGATTGTCACAATATGGATTTGATTTTGCCTTGTGAGGTCATAGATATCCCCAGTGTAACTCTGAAGTCAAAGAAAACACTTACGCAAAGTTATAATATAAGTGATTTGACCCAGAATTGTTATTTACATCAGCTACCTCACAAAATTAATTGAAGTTAAATTACATTAGGATGAGGCTTATGATACTGTTTAGTAATTATTCATACTTGCTATTTTTTTGGCTATACATATCGATGTCCAAAGACCCTTTTGTAGATACACTTGGTCAAAGTCTATGTTTCTGTTCTGGACAGGTTACATAGCTGGTTTGAAACCTTTATACTGCCACTTTTCAACACTTTTCTCCAGTTCTACCTTTTGAAATATTATGTATTTCTTAAATGGGATTAATTAGTCCAGTTAAAACACAGTAAATGAATGTAAGTGGAAACTGAATAGCAGACAGTGATAGCTGATAAGTAAACAGCAGAACAGCACATATATAAGACTGCAAACGCCCTGGATTTAATGGTTATTCATTGCTCAATTAATCAGCAGAAGCACTCTGAGTTAAGCTTACAGCTCACCAGTTTATTTGCTTATAATAAGGACAGCTCTATCCATCTCATTCATAGTTGCACCTGTTTGCTACCTGCAGTCAGTGCCTGCCCCTCCTGCTACAGCCTTTTTTCCTACAAAATGGAAACACATCTGTCTATCAACAAGGGAAGTAAGCAGATGAACATTGATGTCTGGAAAATCTTTGGGAAAGTACTTTGGGAAAGAGTAGCTCTATAAAAGGGCTATTTTTCCCAACAGACAATCAAAAGTGCATTCTCTCCACAAGAATGAATTGTCTCCATCTGAATGGTGTTCACACATCAGGCTTCTTGAACAGCCACTGACCACTCTTCCTCAGAGCAATCCCTCTTCACCTAATTGCTCATCAAGACCTTCAAGACCTTTCACTTACATTCAATCCCCCAAATTTTTTGGGTTTTATGTCTTGATTGCTACCTAGACACCAGACACCTTTCTGTACATCAGCTCAGGGATCAAAATACATTGCAATGTTCTTGCTCTAAAAGACAAGCTGCTCTCCTAGCCAGTACAAAGCAACAGCTTTAGCTTGACAGTTTCCACAATGGTATTGTTTTTGAGTGTCTGAGTGCTCCTTCAAACCAGAGAAGTTTTAAAGCTGGTGAAGCCAAGTCCAACATGGAAGATAACATATTTCTAAAGCATAAGGATAAGAAGTTAGATCTTCTCTAGTTGGTGATCTCATAGCTCAGCCATGTAGGCTTCTGCTCCTCACTTAGAGATAGAAACCACCAGCAAGATGGACCAAGTATGAATCCTTCTAAAAAAGAACAAGAGGAAGAAAGTGGTTTCACTTGACCAAGACATGAGAAGACAGCAAGTCTGAACTTTTAAGAAAGTCACGAATTCAGAAAAGGAATGACTGTATCTATGCCAAATCTTGCCTAAAACTCTTCAAACGGGGAAAGGTGTTATGGAAATTTTACTCCCTGTATTACACACTGGAGTTTGATTCTACCACGCCTCACTCCTTTGCAACTCATGTATTGCGCTTCCAAAAGCATCAGTGCCTGACCTTTCTGCTTTCTTGTCCCATTGTTTTTAAAACAGAAACTAATACTCTAGCAGCTAAAAAGTGAGCAATCCTCCATTCTTCAGATTAACTGACAGAGGTCTTTAAGAAATCAGGTGTCTGCCCAAGACAAAGAGCCCCTTAGCAACAATAAAAATCAATCCCTAAGTACCTATTTAAATGTAAGAATGAAACAATTTTCAATTGTTTATTAAGAATCAGAGGTTTTTACGAGGACTAATTAATCTAGGTAATATGTTTATCTCTAGTTTTAGTTTAATTATTTAAAACATTTTGCTGTGCTGGCTCTTTTTTTTTTTCCTCCTCCTAAACTCATACATAATGAATTCTTTCATATTTACTGAAATTATCCCCTTTTTTTTACATCCTTCAAGCTCTCTCAGAATAGAAGGTTTTTGCAGTTACATATCAGTCATATAATTTTTTCAGCAGTACTATAAAACCACACTTCTTTTTTCTATTTTGTGTAAGCCTGCATACTTAAATACTGAATCATACAGAAATATGGTAAACAAGTGTGTTATAATTTTAATCATTAGAGCAAATGAATGAAAGGAAACAGGATTACAGAAGTGTAGACACAGTTCTGACAAATTCATATATATATGTGATACAACAACTAATCTTACAACCCTTACTCACTAAATAATCTTACAGAAGTCTATAGAAGGACACACATTAAAAATACAGCATTAAGCTTGAAAATCTGAAAGACATCCAGTTTTTTTCAGCAATGAGAACAAATATTACATCATAAAAAATGATGTCCAAATGAGTAAAATCGTGCAGCAATAAGATAATCTTATAGAATAATCATAGGCACATCTGCAGTGATGACAGATAATAGAATCTGAGGAGAGGCTATTACAGACAACTTGGAATATGGCATTGAGTCTTACGATTGTTAAAGAAAATACTGCCAGATATCACAAGATTAGTCTGTCTAAGGAATTTACTACTGATATGACACCATCAGAGAACAGCTCCTTTATTTTTGAATAAAGGAGAAGCTAGCTGAGTAAAAAGTTACTTAAAAGCACCTCCACCTGCCACTAACCAGAGAAAAAGTAATGAACGAGCTACCCATAGATTCAAAAAAGCTATTGCAGTCTACAGTTTTATGTCAATGCATTTAGGAACAGAGACAAAAGTGAAGAACCAAACAAGTCTGAACACAGACACCGTATTTTTGAATAGACAACCACGAGCTTTTCATTAATAAACCCATGCAATTATCTAATTTAGATGCATAGGTTTGTTCTGTCTGTAACTAGCAGCTTTCTGTGGCACTCTGTCACAGGGATGATTCTAATCCACAGATGAGGAGGTGGATCAATTTGCTTTACTGTGCTGATTGGGCTATGAGACATGCTAAAATACTGAGCAACTGGAGCATGAGGAGTGACTCCTAGATGTTCCCCTCATCCACACAGGGTAAGCTGGACCTAGTATCTTCCAAAAAGCTGCAACAATGGAAAAGGCCACTTTCTGATGGTATTTGGTTTCCAAAACAGGCCTTGAATGGGCTTCTTGTTAAGTTGTTCTCCCACACACATTCATAACAAGAACATGTAATAATTTAATAGCAAAAAATTTATTCTTTGTAGCTTTTGTAATTTTGCCCAGTGGTTTGTCAGTTTTATGAATTCTAAGTCTGTTGAATCTTATGTGAATTTATACTCGGTACTGAAATATAATTGTCTGGAAAATGTGAGATAGAGAAAAGCAGCATTTATTTATATATCTTTAATATAGCTGACCAATTTTAGAATAGAAAGACATATGCAAAAGCAATTAGACCTACATTACTGATTTTATCTCCATAATTCCGTATTCTCTTTATGAAGTACTGTACTGGAACATAATCTAAAACCCAAATCAAATAAGAGTTCTATTCTGATGGTATAAAACCTTAACCAGGGACTTGTACAGAATGTGTGGTTCATTCAAAATAAAATAAAATGTGTAGTATGACACATATAATCTTGAATTAGGAAATAATGGTAAAGACATATATCTATCTTTATTCTGCCAAAATGCACTGAGACTCATGTGAGATGGATACAACTGAAGCCTGTTACTGAGGTGAGGAGAGGAAGAACTTAGGAACCTAAAAGATCTAACTCTGGATTTGAGTATGATTTCTTGGGTGTTTTAGCATTAAAAAAGCAGTTGAAAATGACTGCTCTCCATAAAAAGCTTTGCTATGTTTACATAAGGTATGTTTAGAATTACAAAAACAATTTCATTCAATATATTTCATCCCCTCTGCTATATAAAATTCTTACACAACAGATTTATTAATCAAAATTAACCAGCTATTTCTGTATGGATTCTCCTTTTCCTGCAGATCACATCTTATGACAAATCCTTGATGTGCCTGCATCATATCATTAACTCAATTTTATCTTTGTTAAACACACATCTAACCTTGTATGAAGACATTGTATTGTATTGCAGACATATACCCTGTAAAAACCTGACAACTTGACAACTTTTGGGAAGGCAGTACCTTAGAAGCCTCCAAGAACAGCCTTTCCTCTCGAGTCCAGTTGAGCTCATCTGGTCCATCAAGTCTAATACAATACTTTTTATATACTGGCAACTAGGAAAAACAACACACAGGTTTAACAGTACCCAACCATGCACTCTCCTTTGAGCTTTGTTGAGTGGGAACATTCTTTGGCATAAATATTGAATTCTCTTGGAAAAATTGGCTGCTTATGGCTTAGACAGACACAGTCTTTTCTTGGTAAAAACACCTGTCTGAATGACTAGTCACAAATAAAAAAAAAAAAAAGATGGAGTTATAGCCAGCTGGTAGCCAGTCACAGTCACAAGCAGTGTTCCTCAGGTCTCAGGGTCAATTTCCTTCCATATCTTTATCTGGGTAAGGGGACCAAGTGTACCTTCTGTCACTTTGCAGATGACACCAAGATCAAAGGCCGTGTTTGATCTGCTTGAAGGCAGGAAGGCTCTGCAGAAGGATCTGGATTGATGGGATGAGACCAACTGTATGAGGGGAATCCTCAAGAAGGCAAAGTGCCAGAGCCTGCACCTGAGTCACAACAACTCCAGGAAGTGCTACAGGCGGAGGGCAGAATGACTGGAAAGTTGCCCAGTGGAAAAGGACCTGGGAGTGTTGCTCAACAGCTGAGTGAATATGAGCTGTCAGTGTGTCCAGGTAGCCAAGAAGGCCAATGGCATCCTGGTTTGTATTAGCAACAATGTGGCCAGCAGGACCAGGGCAGCGATTATCCCTCTGTACACAGCACTGGTGAGGCCACCTTGAATTCTGAGTGCAGTTTTGGTCTCCTCTCTACATGAAAGACATTGAGGTGAGGGAATGAGTCCAGAGAAGGGCAAGAGAGCTGGTGAAGGGTCTGGAGCCCAAATGCTAAGATAGGCAGCTGAGGGAGTTGGCATTGTTTTGGTCTGCAGGAATGAGAGGCTCAGGGGGAACCTCATCGCTCTCTACAGCTGAAAGGAGGATGTAGTAAGGCATGGGATCAGTCTCTTCTCCCAAGAAACAAGCAGTAAGACAAGAGGAAATGGCCTCAAGTTGTGCCAGAGGAGGTTTAGATCGGATATTAGGAAAAATATCTTCACCAAAAGGGTTGTCAAGCACTGGAACAGCCTGCCCAGGAAAGCAGTGGAGTCCTCACCCATAGAGGTATTTAAAAGATATGTGAATGTGATACTTACAGATGGGGTTTAGTGTTGGATTTAGCAGGGCTGCATTAACAGTTGCCTCCATGACCCTGGACATTTTTTCCAACCTAACTGAGTCTATGATTTTACGGACTGAGACTAAATTCCTATTTCTCAAGAATTACTAAGCAGGCAAACCATTCTACCAGTGCTCAGTCAAATACAGCTCTGAATTCAAGGAATGCTAGGTTGCCATACAAAGGAAAGAGAAGACCTGCAATCTGCCATCACCAGGGCCAACATATGGTGGAAGAAGCACCATTCAGAAAGAATCAACTCTTGTCTCATAGATGAAGAGCAGCACAAGCAAGCTTATTTACTTGTATTGAGTCAGTAATATCTTCTTAATGTTAAAGAGATAACAAAAAGCTAACAACAGGTCAGCAACATCTGCATGTTGCTATAAAACCCCTGTTAAGCTTACAGAAGTTAAAAAGATAGGCTCTTGGGACACAGAAGTAGCAGTAGAACAGAAAAGAACAGCAGTAGAATTCTCATAACTTCATTTTTGCTGTTCTCCTAAGGAAAATGCTCCTCAAACACTAATGGTTATGACTCCCTTCACAGTTCTCTCTTTCAATTTTTTTCTTTTCATTATTACACTTGACATCTTCCTCTTGCACCAAAAATTGCACCAGCAACAGCCTTAAAATAAACAATAACTCCCTGCTAGTTTTAGTTTTTCCCTCTTCAATCATTTTATCTTGTCACCCAGTCTGGCCTGGCATTCCACCTATGTAGGAACGACAGGCATGTACATATCCTGTATGAGACTCTTACCCCTCAAATACCCAGTTCCTGTCTTGGACAGCTCACATTGGACCAAATACATGGATAGTGATAACACATCTGAATGAATTATGGGACAAAAAGGTCAGAAAGAATTTCAGCCAATGAAAACAGTATTTATATACTCACATCATTAAACTGCTTTATAAGGGATATGTTGTCTTTAAATAGGGAAAAAATTATACCTTTACTTTATATTGGTATGCCATTGAAAGCCTAGGAGAAAACTGTGATTAAAAACTCAGGTCGTATTAAAATACCAAAAACCAAACCAAAATAAAATCATGGACAGACAGAGAATGAATTGCAAATGAGGAGCTTACAGGTAGGGTGTAATTTTCTCTAACTAGGGCATTAAAGGACAAATGCAAGTATGACAAGTCCCCTGTATGAAAAGGGAACATGATGGGTCAGTTTGGAACTTGGACTGTTATCCTTCTCAGTTATTGCAGTGATGAGAACATTATATACACACACAACTCTAGAAATCCATTACCTGTATCAATTCCACAATAAGAAACACAAATGTACAGGAGTTTAATGAGATAAGGGTATTAGAAACATGACAGAAAGAACTTTTTGAAACAAGTTTGGTTCCTACAGTGATAAGAAAACACAAATATTTTGTCCAGAAAAGCCTACAGAACACAAAAGAAGTTAAAATATTTCCTCAAGTGTTCTGCTAAGCTTTAGTCTGTAATAAAATCACAAAATCTACAACACTTATATACAACATAAAGACCAGGGAAGCCACGGTGACACTCAAAGAATACAATAGGGTTACAGTTCCTAAAATTCATGGGTGTAATAACATCCTGCTAAGTAGAACTATATTGTCCATATCAGTGTTTCTGAAGTGACTAATGTAGCCTAGAGTATGCCTTGGAATTTTCTAGAAGGAATATATTCTAAATTAAACAGCATTATAGTTGAATTCTGTCTTTTTTATTTGCATAAATTAATTACCCCTTGGAGTATTTGTGTGGTTTCTGTAAATAATTGTGTGGCCTGGTAATCCGTCTCAAAAGATTTATTATGTATATGTGTTTGTGGAATGTTTAGCTGAAGTAGCACTCATATTAATGAATGCAGAAAAAAAAAAAACCCAAACATATATGTCAATAGCATTTCCTTTAAAGGTTTCCTGTATAGATAGAATAACGGTGTGGCATGGAACTACAAATAAAAGTGAAATACAAACAAATGAATTGACATAAACAAGTAAAATATATCAAGAAAAATGAAATGCATGTAATAAACTTCAGCTATAAATCCTAAATTTTGTAACTTAGCAGAAAAAAAACCAAAAAACCGCATCTCCAAATCAGGAAAGTGGTGTGGAGGTTTATCACTATTAACCATCTGAGTGGCCAATTCAAACTGGCCACTCAGGTATTTGTTCCTGTCATGCAATAACTCAGTAGTGCAGTTCAAACAGATAGTGGATCAGGCTGGAAAAATATTCTTTAAGAAATCAGATATATGTTCATAAAACTCCTGAAGATGCTTTCTTTCTGAAAAAAGTTTACAAGTAGCTTCAAATCGGTGCACCTGGCAAGTAAGTCTCATTGAGATGATTAAGCCCCTTTAAAGTTCTTTTCCCTGATAAAGCAATCTTACCAGGTTGGTATGCTAAGGAATAGACATATAAACATTTTGCAAAAGTTAATCACTTTTGCACATAATCACAAAAATAACAGTAAAGTAAGTAATCCATTCCCGTAGGTTGGCACTGGGAGCTTGTTTTCATTTTTGTTTGCTGTTGCAGCATCTCTGTAACAAGTATAGAGAAAAATCTTATTGAAAGCTTTCTGTGACTTAGGGTTGAGTTTTTTGTTTTCTTACTAAGACTTTGGTTTTGGCTTTCTTGCAGGTTAAAGATTATGAATTTGGACATGAAACATCATTGGTCAGACCTTTTGAATAAATTATTTGCAATATATATACACACACTGAAATTCATTGTCTGAAAATCTCAAGTTTTACACATATTAGCTGTCTTTTATTTCCTGATGGCTAACATTTTTAAATCACCTAGAAGTTCTATCTCCATCTGTTATAACTATAAACATATTTTCAACTTTGTAAAACTGGTATAAATAACATGAAATCATAAAAAGTAATATTTTGTATTAATTCCTCAAGGAATAAGTGGCTACCAATATGCATTACTCCAGAGAATGAAACACCAATAGTAAAAAAAAAAAAAGTGACTAATTTTAGCGTCCTTAAAATGTTGTGTGTGAGGGTTTTTTTGACATTTATATCTGAATCTTCTAATCTTAGTAACTAGCAATGTTAATGGAATTACATAGATCAAATTTATCCCTTTTGTTTTGTGCTCAGTTGTTATTTAAGTGAACTTATCAGTCCTGTCCAAATGATGGATAATTTATGTTAAACACAAATAAAATCACCACTTTGGTGATCTGAACTTTCGATCCTCTCAGTTCAGTATTTCCAAGCCGTCCCTCTGACCTGTTCGCTTGTCTGCATTGCCACCTGGAGGGCCTCTCAGCAAAGTCAGGTTGAATCTCTCGGGTGAGACTCGGTGATAAGACTCCAGCACTTAAAGCAGCCTCTCGTGCTTCCCACTGTCCCCCACAAGCCCTGGAAAGTGCTGAGATATCCTGGAAAATGTACAGTAGCCTAACCAGGTGTTTGGTAATGAATGCAAATAGGAGCTAGACTGCCCTAACTTCCCCTTCCCTCCACACTGCCCTGTATATTTGCATACATACTAATGATTAAATTAGTTGTTTTAATCGTGAGGGTCTGACACTAGCTCAGTTGAGAAGCTGAGGAAATGAGACTACAACTCCCTGAAAGCCAAAAGCAAAATGAAGAATTTAAATTCTCCAGTTCAGTTGCACTACCTAAAATTGTGGCAAATAATTAAAAAAGAGTCAGTCAAGAACTTGGACCATTCAAAGAAAAGACAAACAAAAAAAACCCCTACTGATTAAATATAGGGCAAATGGTACCCACAAGACACCATAATTGGGAAGGAAAATAAGATTATGCTACTCTGAATGACTGTAAAGAAAAGTCCTTTATAACAATCAGAGATAGAAAAGTGGTTTTAAAATAATGCAAACACCATAACTTTGTAGAAAGTGAGAATAATATGTGACAGCAAGAAAAAAACTGCTTTCTCCAAAATTACGTACTTGCAAGAAGCAAAGCTTTTCAAAAGAAAAAAAATAAATCTTTTCCATATGTCCCCTGAAGAAACATAATATTCCAGGCTGATTTTGGTTGCAAGTCTAGCTGGTCAAGCAGATACATGCTAGTCAGAGTAGACTGGCATCTTCCCACAAATCCAAGTCATGGAGTATTCATGAAAGGAGGAGATGCTGCCTGACACACAAAGATGACACCACTGCACCAGGAAAGAAAGGCTGCTTCTGCAGAAGTGGGATCAGCGTGAGTCCAGAAGATAACTACAGCTAGTGGTTGGATTATTACTTCCAATGCAAGGAATTGTAACAAAATAGAGAGATTCAAACCTTACCCTATACACAATGGGTGAGTGCAAACTAGATAAAACAAGGAGGAAAATCTTGAAAAGTCAGAACAGTAGGTTTTGGCAGAAAACACCATCTGTTAATGGTATGAAAATAATACTCTAGGCACAGGTGTGTGTCTCACAAGAATAGCCTAAGGAGATAGAAATGGAAGTGGAAACAGAAAAAGAGAGAAAGAAAAAAAATAATTTTCATAAAAATAAAGCTCTACTTTCAAGAACTAGAGAAATCACATAGAATTACTGACAGCGTTATTACAGAAGTTACTTCTGCAAGAGGGCAGTGTTTTGGCAGCTTTCACAGCATCTGGGCACGAAGAACCTTCCCATGGCCAGGTACAACACCTTCTGCTGCTCTTATTCAGAGTGGAAGGCCCCAGTTCCCGATCTGTTCTAAAGCTAATTAGGGATGGATGCTATTACTGAGTTGCATCTTAGCACATGGATTGGAGATCTCTTGCAGTAACTGAGTGAAAGCACTGGTTGGAAGCAATTGCTGCTAAGCTCCTTGTGTTTCTACTGTGTTTAAGGAAGAGAGAATTAATCTGCATGTAAATATTTGTATCAAACAGAAATGCTAATGTAAGCATACCATTTCATTATTCCAAAGCCTCACATTGATGGATGTGAATGAAATCCTTATAAAATATTCTGTAGACCTAAAGGCCTATGACTAGAATATAAACCATGAAGGATAAAAAATAAGAAAACCTCCATGCCCTGACAGAAAAACAGAGGACTCTGACATGGAGGTGGGCAGGGTAGACACAGCACACAATAAAGCATATCGTCTCCAAAACAGTAAGAGCTTACTTTAGCATGCTTTAGCATGCCAAAACTACTAATCTGGTTTAGTATTATGCTGGATACTGCTTTTATTTATTTCTTCTACAGATTTCTACACAGGAAATTAAAGTCTGTACTTACTGCATGGCTGTTACTTAACTGTAACTGTTAGGCTTCAGTTAAAGTCTCTTTCTTTAACAAAAGTGTGCTAAAAAATAACAATTCAATAAGCTGCTTGAAACATGTCATGAAGGATTGATTTGGAAGCCAAAGATTGTTTCCCACTGATGGGAACAGCCTTTCTGTAAATTAAGTGTTTCTTTTAAATAAATGCCAAATCTTTAGAAAAAGGAAATTCTTTGAAAAAAAAAATGCACTAAAGAATATGAAGTGTATATAATGGGACTGAGAAGTAGTGAAGGGGCAATCTCTCAGAGCAACTTATGTACTAGTGACAAAAAGAAAACAACATGGGAGTAAGGAGAGAAGAAAAAGAGTAGAGCCAGAAAAAGGAAAAGCAGAGAGTTAAGAAGAGAGGCTACAGGAGATGGAGTTTGACAAACACCATATACAAACAAAAAAGAAAAAAAGGAGGAAAGTTAAGGGAAGAAAAAAAATCAGTAATAATAGAAAGGAAAAATCAAAAAAGGAAGGGAACAAGTATGAAAAAAAATTGCAATTCCTCATTCTCAAGGTGCGCAACAAAAGGGGAAAAAAATCTCCAGGTACTCCCTTTATATACTGCATATGCCTTTCCTTTGCAATCTTGTGCAAGCAAAAGGGCTTGCTAGTATTTCATGTAGTCCAGGTGTATGGAGTGGTGACACTGTCACCCAGTGGCAGACTCTGCCATCATTAAGTGCTCTTCTGCTAGAGAGGACAAGGGTCATCACAACACCCTCTAACCTGGGTATTTCTGCAAGAGCACTGGACTGTTTGGCTGACAATTCATAAAGCAAAATCCATTTGATAGAAAAAGGGTTAAATTTAATACAGCTGGACAGCTGAACAGCTGCTTTCATGATTTAAATAAAAATAAGCTGAAATCCTTGCTGTCAGCTCAATGATATATGACTTGTAATGGGATGTTTCCAACCTTTTCTTCCATATGGTCGCCTACGTTAGGTAATACACACAGCCTGCAGTGCAACCAGCTCCTCAGAAAACATCTGGGTCCCATTCCTGCTCTGTTAGCTGCAGTGTTGCCTCCCACAAACACAGATGATTCATAGGACAACATCCCTTTGGTTAAGGATCAAATTAGGACATTTCATTGATAATTTTATCATGCATCCCAACTGAAGTTATGGGAAAATGGAACTAATTCAAACAAGAATTTCTCCACACATATTTCCCTCCTATCTGCAGTTGATAAAGTTAAGATTTCAGAACCAGATTTTAATGGCTGCTTAGGAAAAAAAAAGAAAATAAGAAAAAAACTAGCCTATCTCCTGGGAGGAATGCATTTCCGCTTGATTTCATCTTCTCTCTCGCCTAGTTTTAGACTATTTCTCCCTTTAAAAATCTGTTTGCTGACAGGAAAGTCATAACATTATACTTATTCCTAGAAGCTGAAATCAAAGCCAATTATTTCTTCTATTGATAAGAGATTAGGATCTGCTTCAAGTAAATTTTTTCATGTTTAAAAAAATATAATGGAATAAAGAGGAAATGGAAAATCTGCCCTGGAGCTCATGTGGTGAGTGACACAGACTGGCTGCTTGGGGTTCTGCTAAGGAAAGATGAAGTTAGCAAATATCAGCCAGTCATTTCTTTACTTCAAGTCCCCCAAATATTAATTCAGTAGGTCTTTGCTGTTCCATTACTTCAGTTTTTGTGGTCATGCTTTTGAACAAGGAGGACTGACAATGCCAGAATTTATGCAGCAATTCACCGATTTTCACAGTTGGTTGCCATAGCAATTGGTGGTTTTGTGTGAATGTCTTTCAATCATCTTTTCCAACACATTTTAAAATCACCATTATTTGCTTTGGTGTGATGCACTATCCCATTAATACCAAAAAAACCCATCTGATCTATACCACTTTATATCTACTCAGTTTTTCAAAGCTCTATTTTTTCCTCCCTCACAATTTTAGTGAATGACAGAAAGTGGATTAGGGACAGAATTTAATTAGGTTAACCATTATTAAATAATAAGCAGTTTGCAAATGCATTTCTAGTATAATTTGATACTAAAGCTTAACTCCATTAATTCAGATAAGTGAAAATAATATAAGGATACCAAATGAATTCCAAGAATTGAATATCAAGAACCCGTCAGAATGAGACTGTGCTTCTCTCTTTAGCACATGTATACTTTGCTATATGCAAACATAAAATTAAAAATGCTAAAAAAATGATCAGATTCTTGTCCACTCTACGTCCCAACTATAAAAAAAAGATAAAGCATAAACCAGCAATAGTCTCTCAGGGACAGATGCATACAAACACCCCTAAACTATTTTTCCAAGAATCATGCAGGGTAGTGCTGGGCCACCACCATGTACCTCAAGACAATTTGCTCACACCACAGGTACCCTGGGTCATGATCCTGCCCATAAGGAGACAGAGATAGGCTACTCTAGGGCAGAATGAATCTGGCTTTCGAGACTTTCTAAATCATGCCAGGCTTGTCAGTGTGGGTCTCAGAGCAAACCAGAGCCAGTGCTATCAAAGACTTACAGCTGCCCTGCTTCCAGCTTCCAGTTCTGTGATGTGCTCACACCACATACAGCACACACCCTCACCCAGTGTGTTACCAGGATTTACTGAAAGCAAAAAAATCAAGGGTCACCTTTGCACAAAAATATAGACAGAACTTCTGAAACAAAGATCTGCTGGTGCTTTTGTTTTACTGACACTTAGAAATTGTTGAAAACCTAAAATTGTGATTAGCTCTGCCATAAAATCTGTCTGACACAATAGCATGTTCTGGAATTATTGAAAAAATACATAAAAGGACCGACACAAGGCTAGATAGAGATATGCTGGGCTTACTACTAACTTACTTAAGTCATTTTTCTCCCATTGAGTCAAGATTTTTCTATCAATTGAAACAGTTTCTCTTGACACTGGGAAAGCTGAGAAACAAACTCAAATTTAACAGCTTATACTCAGCAGCTCAACAAACTGATATCAAAAGTCATTGATAGGCTGAGCTGGGGATTGTTCTGCCTGGAGAAGAGAAGGCTCTGGGAAGAGTCCCAGTACCTAAAAAGGGGCCTACAAAGAAGCTGGGGACACCACAAAACTTTTACAAGGCCACATAGAGATTGGACAAGGAGTAATGGCTTTAAACTGAACAACAGTAGGTTTAGATTAGATCTAAGGAAGAAATTCTTTACTATGAGTGGTGAGGTACTAGAACAGGTTTTCAGTTAAGGGTTTCACCAAGAAGTGCTGGATACCCCATCCCTGGCAGTGTTCAAGACCAGGCTGGATGGGCACTGAGTAATCCAATCTAGTAGAAAGTATCCCTGCCCATAGCAGGGGGCTTGGAACTCTAAGATCTCTAGAGTCCTTTCCAACCTAAACATTTCTACCATTCCCTGATACATATTAGACCATTTAACTCAAACAGGAATGATAGGAATGCTTTTCAGAATTAAGCTGAAGTGCAATAGAATTTTCCACATTATATAGACTGCTGTGAATAGCAGAATTCATGGAAATTTTTCAGTTTTACAGAAAAGTATTCCATGTTTTCTCTAACAGGTCTTTCACTACTGGAGAAAAAACGTAATTTACACCACTTTTCCTCTATGTGATATTAATTTTTACTAATTTTGGATGTATTTCTCTTCTTAATAAAATGCAACACAGTAGAAAAATTTTTAAAAAATACAAAGCTTAATTTGAGTGATCATTATCAAGTTATAGCACTGATGTAAGATCAAAATATGCACCATCTACACCACCATTTATGTGGAATGCTATAATGCACAGAGGAATTCTGCTCAGTGAATGTTTCCTTCTGTGCACTAAATGACTAAACTTCTGCGCACTTTATCTTGAGATTGAAAGTTGGTGGAAATAGAGAGCAGAGTGATCATACCACCAGTAGTGGAAACACCAAAAAAGAAAGCAATCAGCTACCAGTGCATGTGAGAATATCCTTGGATACGGCACACTTGCTCATTCCTTTGCTGCTGATGCTTAGAACTGCAAATACTACAAAATTCCATAGAAAAAAGGTGGCTGAACTGAGGCAAAGAGGTTTTGGCTGAGAAGAAAACAAGATCTCAGAAAAGAAGAAAAGAAGAAAACAAGATCACATCTTCCTTTTGTTTGGTTTTTTTTTTCTTTCTCACTCATAATTAGATTTGAGAGACTTTGAAAAGATGTAGAGGACAAATACAATACATGAAGACAATGTACGCAAAATACCAGATACCTGCTGAATACTGGAGAAGCTACACTAAATCACAATTTATTTTTTGCTAATTCTCAGCTTCCTTAAACCTGCCTCAATAACTGAATGGCTTAATGGTTAGCCTCTTTCAATTTCATCTCACTTGTACTTTATGAATCTGAGTGAAATAGCATACACCTAATGTTTCAAAAAGTTCTGAATTCAGAGATTGATACCTACAGATACCGGTATGGCATTTTTCCTGTCAAAGCTAAAACCATAAAAGGATTAGAGGCTGCATTCAACTCTAAATAGGAAAAAATAATGCTATCATCAAATTTCACCCATGTCTCTATAACATGTTAAAATGGGGTTAATTCTAAGCAGGTGATATACTTAGGAAAACTAAAACCTTTCTCATGACTGCTTCACTCACTCATTTCATTTTGTTCTCCCCCATGCATCTTTCTGATGGTGTTATTCTTAAGTATCAGCCATGACAGAAGCTCAGAAAACAAAATAAAACGCAGAATGATACAAACATAAACAACAAATGCAGAATTATGAATTTATCTAAGAATGCTTTCCACTAGAAAGTCAACCCAGTAGAATTGTATGTAGGCCACAACATGGCCTACATGCATTTAGGGAACTGAATCTGTATGAGACAAAAAGTGTATCTATTTTCTTTCACATAGCAGGGTATCCAACACATCATATATACAGAACTTTTCTTAAAAATCTCTAAGACTATTTAACTAAGAATTATCAATACTATAACTATGGCCTAGCTCGAGTGAAGAAATACTCTTATGCAGCAGAAAGCCTCTCCATGAAGAAAAATATGTATTTGAAGGCTATTTGAAAGACCATTTAACTCAAAGAGGAATGATAGGCATGCCTTTCTCAAAAATACACATACATCTGTAATTCTTTAAGAGGTAGATGCACATAAGCACTCAGAAAACTGTAAGCAGATGACAGATTTAGAGTGTAGGAGAGTAACCAGAAGGACCAGAAAACTGGAGAAAATTCCATTTCTCTCTTGTGAAAACCAGCATGTTCCGATGGGTGAAATCCTGAGCTGACTCATGTCCGTACTCCTGTCCCCTCCTTAACGAGACAGCTCAATGAGGTAACACAGGAAGCTGCAGCTTCTGAACAGTATTCTCAATATCTTGTTATTGTCTACTGAGGTAACCAATTAAAGGTAAAAAATGTAAAGAAATTCTTACAGTAAAATGAGTTCCAGCAATTTTTCTTCATCTGCTTAACAGACACTTCGGTGTAAAAGATTTCAGCAGGAAGAGTTATCTAATCCAAAACATTCAATTCCTGCCTGAACTGATTATCAGGATATTCCCAGGTCATATAAAATCAATTTTTTTGAATATTTTTTTTAGGACAAAGAGTTACTTAGGGTGATTTTTCTTGTCCCTAACAAAGTTCTCAGAGGTATTTTTCACCACTTAAGAATTTCAGAAAGACCTATAACTCACTATTAACCTTTGGACTTCCCACCCAGGCCTGAAAAGCAATTACTGAAATGTCCAGGGCCACAGCAATATCATTCTGCTATACAATGCTCTCAGTTATATGTGCAGTCAGTTAAAAAAAAACTATAGTTCAAGACATGCTGGTCATATTCCCTTCTCTAAGGGAAAATCTTCATTAATAGTTTGGTAGTTTTGAAGATGGCCTTAAGTCATTTATCTTTAGCCTACTATTCAAGGAAATGTTCACTTATGTTAGCTTTTTTTTGGTGAAACACAGAATGTTTGAAAGTCCTCTGAAAAATCAGGTTAAAAGTTCAGTAATCTGTTCCATTAATTCCATCATGAAAGCCTAATTATAAAATAGGTTATTGAATTTCATCATCTTCCTTTTCTCTCTACATAGATATTTTCTTCCAGGACTCATTCAGTATATATTATCATAAGCAAAACCCAGAACATATATTCATATATTTTTTCCTTACCAGGAATTTGGTATCCTTATCAGGACTTTTTTTTCCTTACCAGGCTTAATCATGATTCTTTAAAGAAAATAATAACAACAAAAATTATCATAGAATAACATTGAATAATGAGAGTAAACTATGTACCCAGAATTCAAGCTAATGATACATGGAAAGAGAATGTGTCCTGAAGCCCAGGAGTTCATAGCACTGCTGGGTGGGGGACCAGGATGGTTACAGGAGGGAACAAAGCCTGGAATGTGGGAGATAATGCATGTCAAGGGACCTGCAAGCTTTCTCGAGGGTGGATAAAGGCATCAACAGGAAGGTCAGAAAAGAAACAGCTGGCAAATAGGTGTGGAACAGCATTCGTGAAGAAGACTTCTGTCAGAGTTCTGAGTTTGAACTAAGGCCAGCTTGGGAAATTTTGTTAATCAAGTTAGAAGTTTGAAGCATAGTACTGCCAAGAATATGTGTTTCAGCAATAAAAAGTGAGCTTTAAGATTACATAAAGTCATGGGACTAAACATTTCTCTGATGTCTGAGAGAAGTTTAAAATTTTTAAGGTCTGGGATTAAACAAACAAGCAAAAAAACTTGTAAAGCTTATTTTGACTTTTCAGCTTAGCAAGGTCTAACCTTTCCAGGCAAACACCTGAAGACAAATACACCAGAGATGTGCAGGCTCCATAAAGAACACAGGGAGTTTTAAAACTACCCACAACCCCAGTTGTTAAATACAGGCAAATGGAGGAGTAATCCACCTAAGATACTTAGTAGGAGGCTTAGGGCTGTCTCTCAAAGATGTAGGAGTGAAGGAAATTCTTTCCTACCCTTCAATATTTTCACCTCTTCTTTGGATCTGAGTGCCTGGAAATTTTACTGATTTTAAAGTAGAAACTGGAGGAGAGTCTTGCAGCTTCTGTATGTTCAGTATGACCACTGAACCAGAGAGACAAGGATCAAGCTTCGTGGCTTGATCACTCAGTTTAGCCCTCACAACTGAGTTCAACTTCTTCCTAGAATGTTGAAAATGTTGGTACAAAATTGAGAGTGTCTACCAAAAGTTTTAGAACACGAGCATCCCCAAAAGGTACCTTGGCCCTCTCCTTACCACTGGTGGCCCTAATTTTAAAAGCATGGGCAAAATCAAACAGCAGAAAAGCATTGTGAACTTGAATCTTCCTTTCAAGTCCCAGACAGATTTGAGAAGAGCATGGCAGCTGCTACCCTTTTGCTATATTTCATGGGTTAAACCAGTGACACCAGTAGCAGGTAGGCTCACTTCACTGATACACCTAAGAAATGGGAAGAGTTGATGCTGATCAGATGAGAAAACCTGTAAATCAATTCACTTATGATGATCCTTTATGCAGTATTTTGGTGACTGTGCTGTGAACTTCGCAAAATTAGTATATCCCAGAAGAATACATGAGAAATAACATGTCTGAGACTGTGTGCAGCCTGACTAGCAGAGCTGTATCTGAACTTGTCTGGTCTGTACTTTGATGCTGAAATGCTGGTGGCTTAGGCCATCTCCCCAGCTGGCTACCTCAGAGCTTTAGAGACAAATTTTTCTGCAGCATCAAGTGTAGTGAACGGCAGAGGGAAAAAGGAAGAACTTTGGTACGATGGAAGAAATTGGATGTAGTTGCATGAAAGGTAGTCAAGTAGGTATCTATGCCTACTGAACTTTGAAATTATAACTAGTAATAGTTTGCACATGAATGAATTTGAATACCCCTAGACATCTGATAAAAGTATCTTGAGGAAAGACAGTACATTAAGTGGCAGTACATTCTTTTAGGTGAAAAACAGTCATTTAGAAAGTAGCACTGCTTATAAGGATTACTCCACCATCCAAAACTTACCCTATATGCATGCTACTCTGGATACAAGCTACACTGATTTATTTCAAACACACTTACATGAAAATTGTCCAGGAAACAAACTCAGCAAAATGCATGATTAAGCATAAGAACATACTGAAAATAAATTTCAAGAAAATAATGAATGAACACATAATGGAAAGAAAATATTTTAATCAACTTTGATTTTGCATATGAATCAAAAGCTGTATGTTTTAACAAGTCTGACTAGATGAAGAGTAACTATTAAATTTTAAATGCCATTAATTGCCCTTGGGTAATTATGAGGTAGGTAGTGTATCTTATTTTTAAATGTAAAATGTATTGTAGAATGGTATAGTTTGCATTCAAAAAATATTAATATTAAAAATAATATAAACTGTATGACTGCAGCATGGTGGAATTTGGCTCAGAATTTAAAAGAGAAACTCTTTCCATAAGATGCAGTAAAGAATATCATATTTAAATAAGTTTAAGATGTTTTCAGTCTATTCTATTTTACTCAAGACGACGTTTTCTTCTCTAAAACAGCATAAAAAGAATTATATTTAAATAAGTTTAAGATGTTATCCAGTCCATTCTTTTTTTCCTTAAAAAAATATAATTCATCTGTCAATGAAGACAATTAAATTGTTTCTCAAACTTCCCTTCCACAAGTATAATGAAAATACCATTCCTATATAACCTATCAAAAGAAAGGAAAAACCCACATGCTAACATGACAGACAGACAAAATTGCCTTTAAAAATAAAATTAAAAGAAGGAAACAATATGATAGCTTCACAGGCTTTGCTGACCATCAATAAATGTAAAATGAAATACAGTTTTTAAATCAGCCATTTTGAGATATATAGCAGAATGACTCAGCAGAGTAACACCTTTACTATTTAAAAAAATACAAAGAACACCTGCCATTAGCACCCTCCTCCACTCTCTCGCCCACACAACATTTTTCTATAGCTTCTTTTATAATGTATGATCATGATTAGAGATAACAGTGTATTTTGTTACTCTGCCTAGAGTGAAAATGCAATTATCATTCCCTGTTTTACATCTCCTTGCAAAATTAAAAGCAACACACACACATAAAAAAAAGAAGAAGGAGAAAACAAAGACAAAAAACCCCCACACAAACACAAAACTGATCAGGCTAAATAAGACCTAAATGAAAATTTCTGACATGCAGGATGTTCTTTCTCTTTGTCAGTCATCTTAAGTGTGATCACTACAGTTCACATACCTTAAGGTAATATCATGATACACTCAGATTACAGCAATAAAGTAGTCTTTTAGAACACAAGGGTACTTCTAAGGAGAGAGAAAAAAAATAAAGAAAAGGAGAAGATTTCTAAAGTTTCCTGGTTACGTCTGGTTTCACTGAAAGCAGAATATTTGAACCTGCAGAGAACCCAGTCATCCATCACAGCTGCTAGCCCCAGCCACATGGACTCAACAGGACGCCGAAATAATCTCCATCTCATTCACCACCAATTTTTTTAAACACTTTGTATATCCACCAATTGTCCCTAATCAGCTAACATGCACCATGATTTTGTCCTTTATTCTCCATTTGCTTGCAAAGTACATTTGCTATGTGGCACTTTCACCTTCTGATGCACAACACAATCCGAGATAACCCAAACCTGCAAAAGTTCCCAAGATTTTTTTAAATTTAGCATAAAGAGAATTTGTAACATTTCTTTCTCCTCAAACCTCCGAAGAAAAGTTGTTCCCATAGGTAAAGATACTTCAGCACATCTTCTCTTAAAGTTCAGAAAAGGAGAACAAAACTATATCTCAAGAAGCAGAAGAACTAGGAAATCTTGAAGGAAATGCTCTTTTTAGTTAATTAAATCTAAATCCTACAAAACTGTTTGACAATATGCATGCCTTGTTTGTACATGCCTTTTACTTATCGACTTGGGGGAGTGGGCTGGGGGGGACACAAATCAGCTGATTACTTCTATTTTTCACCTGGGAAATGGAGTTGAGTTAGAGGGAAATTCGAAGTCTATGATGGTTGCATGCTGCTCTAAACAGTGTTGTCAAGGGTTCGGGTTTTTTTTTAATGCCATGCTAATAAAGTCATTTAGGTGTTCTATCAACGCTGTTTGACTTGACAGCACCGAAATTCAGTGACTAGGGACAATCTTGTTGATTCTGAATGACTGTTGATGCAGAATGAGCATGTACAGATGCTCTAGAGACTTATACAGGAGACTAGACTTGAATGCATTAAAATGCAGAAATTCTCCCTACAGAAGAAATGAAAAGGGTTTCTGCGGGGAGATAGAGTGCCTGTAGCTCGTAATTTGAGAAAGAGTATGCTTGCCCCACCTTCGGATTAAGGGACGATTTATAGGCATCTTTGTAAACCTGAATGAACAAGGAAATTCAGAGGATTATATTCAAAAACTCACTGTCCCAGCAGAGGTATGGAACCTTCTGCTGCACGGCTAGAACTTAGGTCATTTGGAAGTAGTTTGATAGACTGAATGATATATTAGAAAGAAACATGGATTTATTTCATGCTCCTGCAGTGCTGAAACAGCGAATGGTTTTGTTAAGTAGGTGATTTTTCTACTTTAAAAGCCCAGTTTCATACCAAAAAAGGACCCATTTATGAATTCAGTTATACAGTCACAGACTCATTTCCTGTCTTTATATTTCCAGTTTGCTTTCAAAGTTATTCCCTTCTTCAATTTGCCTTTTAAAGGAATAAACTGCTATTGAAATTGTGGGGGCAGAAAAAAAAAAATCACATTTCCTCCGAAGCACTTGTGAATTTCATTATATGCAAAAAGCAGTTTTTAGTTGCAGAAGCCAATATTGCTCAGAGGAAGTTGAGTGGAGGGGCAGCTGGAGGTGAATGACTGGTCTATACTTTCTGTGACCTGTCAAGCTGAAGCACACGCATGTGTAGGCCACTGACAACAGAATGAACCTAAAAAAGGTGGAAAATTCTTCTGGAGTCAAGGGAAAAGCCTTGGAGGATTAGCTGAAAGCATTTGCAACAAATTGCAGAAGTCATTTGAGTTCAATTTATGTCTTGCTGTGTTGCAAAGTGTGACAAAAGTTTCCTACACCCCACATCTTTAATTTCCTTTTTCTCCCCCTGAAAATGAGCATTGATGGCGATGTGAGGGAAGAGGAACAAAGAGAAAGGGGCTGGTTTTTTCCAAAGGTGGAAAAGTATATTTAGACACTAAGGGAAAAACCTCCTCCACGTCAAACAAAAAACATCCTATTAGCAGAATGCTAAACCTCAAAAATATTAAATTTTCCAAACATTCTACTGGTAAAGAATTTACTTCTAAAGTATCTGATTTTTAATTAACTTATATCAGAAAGCAAAGTGATAGGGTTCTACTTTTCCAGTAAATCTGTCACGTTTTTTTGACTTAATGAACAATGTGATATTTTATAGTTAGCAACATTGCCTTTTATGCCATTTAATTTGAAAGAGGAGAATTACAGTAGCATACATTTATAATTTTTTTAATTCAGCATGTTTTTTAATGAACTTTTACTTCTTCTGGATATTTTTTCAATTACTATCACAAGACCATTTGCCAACTTTTCCATTCTCTTCCCCTATTTTGCCTTTTTTAATGTGTTACAAAAGGACCCCTAAAATACCTTGATAACTTCCAGTTTGCAAAGGTTACATATTATCTTGCAGATGAAATTTCACCATGCAACAAGTTTTGTGGCACTCAATTGTAAACAGAAACTAAACTCCACATAACCAAAAGATTAAAAATCAACCTATTCAATCAATATCTACTTTCTCCTCTGTAGCATTGTATCTCTGTGGAGAGCTCTACCTGAAATGACAATACAGATTTTTCTGTGGTTAAGCTATCTGCATTAGCAGACTGCTTTTCCACGGCCTTCAAGCCCATTTCTGAAATGCTCCATAGCATATAACACGAAGTTATTCTCAAAAATATATGTAAATAAGAGCTCTGCAAATTTTGGATTTGAAATGTGTATCTTCATAAATTAATTTAAATATTGCTTGCACAGCAAGTATGGAAACAAGCAGATAAGAGGATTCCCTTAACAATATATCTATTTTCACAATGCATTTATATTTTCAGCAGAGTTAGTTACACTGTGAAACTTAATCCACACATACTGATTCAGTAAATAATATCTGTGGAATAATTGGACCATTCCTTCCTTGGTTGATTATAACTGGGTTATTAATGCTCGACTGTACATCTGCATATTTTATGAAACTTTTTTCCATTCAGAATAAATGCTCAGGTGCTGAGAAAACTGATGGGGTGGAACAAAGGTTACTCCTGGTAAGCATGAGCATTTTGGAAAAACTTAGGCTTTTTTTATTAATTAGGATGAAATAGTAATAAGAGATGGATATGTCCACAGTTAGGCCAACTTAACCACTTGTTTGTTGGCATATACCCAGAGTAGTAGAGCTAGGCTTAGGGAACTGCTTCATACTGCCTTTAGTGATGCACAAAACATGCCAAATGAAAATAGGATCTGATTCCAGCCTCAGAGAAAAAGTAAATATGAGCCCTATACACAAGAAAATAAAAAGAATGTATAAAAATCTGCAAAATAGGGCCAGAAATGTCAGGTAATGGAGCAGCAACATGCTTTTGCAGATCTCCGAGTACCAGAGTTTTGGCTTAGCTCCCAGCTTCAGAAGTTGGATCAAGGTAATCTTCATTTTGCCAAAGCTGATGGAAGCTCTAAAAATGTAAATCTGAGCTACAGCATAAAAAGTGAAAGAATGTTTCTTGCCTTATACAATTTTTCAAAGCACATAAATTTTAAAATTAAGTACTGAAACTCTTCAAGGATTGGACTATACGAGAGCCAAAATAAGTTACCAAAATTAATGGAAATAATTCAGTAAGATTTTTCAGTATTATAATGTGATGCAAGTGTTAGGCAGAGTGATGACAAGTCTTCTGCTCCTACAGATATGTGTATTTCACAATTTGTGCTCAATGGTTGCACTAAGTTAATCCATTTAAAAAAATCAACAAATTCTTAGATTTTCACCAAACAAAATGATTTGCCAATCTGCCACAGCATTAATCATTTAACAAATCTCCACAATAAATTTTGATTTATATGAAAAAAACCTATTAAAATATTATGAACCATTATCTCTTCAGAACTAGAGAAAAATTATATGCATATACTCCTGAACCTGGTGATTAAAAACAGTTTTAGAAGATTTGAAGTTAAAACACATATTGATGGCTTACACTTAGATGTGGCATTCAGGTGCAACATTTGCGCAGAAGTAAAACAGCACGTTCGACTCCTTTGTAACTTTTTGGGTCAAGTTAGAGAAATGCAAAGCAATAGAGGAAGTCATACACAGGTATTTTTTTAGGAAGCATATATGTGAAGTAAGTATGCTATACAGTAGTAACTAACATCTTAGTTAATTCATACAGGGTATATCTGCACTGTCTTATGAAGTGACAGGGTACATAAGAACAGCTGAAACTTCGCTTAAATGGTAATATCCATTACCTATGTCTAAGTTGATAACCCAAATTCCAGCAAGACAGCTGCTCTCCTATGGAACACCCCTGGAACACATGCAATTACGTGGTTTGAACAAAAAGAGTAACTTTCAGAATGTATCCATGCAAATACTGTGTGCCTGGTACTGTTCATTTCAACTCCCCTAATGCCTAACCTGTTCCAGCACCTTGCCAACGCATTGTAACATAACTACTGCGCAGTTTCTTAAATGAATTGGGATTTTTTTTTTTTGGTTGACCTTTTTCTTTCTGTCTTACCTACTCTTGAAGTTCTGTGCTAACCCTGGACTGTGGAAAGTAGACTTTCTAGCATGATGGAATGTAAAACTTCACAGAAACCTAGGTAGTACTGCAAGACAAACAATAATAACATAAGGTGGTGCTGTTAAGTCAGTGAACTGACTTCACCTAATTATTCTTATTATATGAGTCAGTAATTTTTAGATGTGAGCTCAGTTGTACCGTTGTTCTGGGGTTTTTTTCCATAAGGAACATCAGCCTCACATGATCCTTATCTTTCTCCTTTTTCATTTGCTTTCTCTGGCAATACCCAGTTAAAGCATAAAATCCTGGCACACTCAAAACGTAAACCAAACCCCTCGACTTGTTCGACATAGCCTTTAAAAGAGCATAAGAAATGGAGTTCCTCATTGCCTGACTGCGAGAAGGGACACACCAACCTGGAGACAGAACGTATGAGAAAATGAGGCGCACACTGACAAGGGAAAAATAAATGAACTCTGTTCTCAGTATATATTCCAAATTTTGACTGGGAAGATTCTAAGGTGCAAGGATGTTTACCACAGGGTTTTATTTGAGATCATAATTCAAAACTAAAACTCCTGATTTAGTCATCCCTGCTTCCTGAGCTTTGGTTCACATTGCAGCTCTGAAGTGTTAGAACTGGATTCCTTTGGAGTGAAACACAACTGGAAGATGCCTTCTGGCAGCTCTCCTGATCCTCTCCAGCTGCTGCTGGGCATTCACTCTGAAGAAGACGCCCAAGTAAAACATGCTCAGTGTAGACTGAGGTCCTTGGCAACGACCATTTCTCTCTAGAGATCTTGTGCTGTGCAACTTTTTGGTAGAGCCAGAGCTGTATCACACAGGCACTCATAAGAGGACCAGAAATGCCCAGTAGTTGTACCGATGCCTCAAAACAAGTACGAAACATTGCTTTCTGAAGCAAGGGTACACAAGAGCTAGGAACACCTATTGTTTTTGAAATGCAACAAAAACAAACATTTAAAAAGTGGAAGAAAGCATCTGAAATGACAAAACTTCTCGGAAAAGATTTGTTGTGGATTTGGTGGGTAGGTTGGCGTTTTTTTAGTTTCTTATTCCAAATTTTTTTTTAAAGAAACCTGCAAGCGTGGAGTAAAAAGAACAAAGAATAACATATGTTCTAGGAAATGCTTATGACGTAAAACTACCTAGAAGTGGGATCCTGCTGACATGTATTGGCAAAAAATTCAGTTGTGAATGGTAAGATTACCAAGGGAATTTCTTCTGCGTTGCCTCATTCTTCCATGAAAGAGAAATACTTGGTGGTGAAAGCATAATTAATACCCTGTTTTCTTTTAGTGTCAATGAAACACAAGAATAACAAGAAATACTGATAACACTGCATTTCTACAGCTGAAAAAAATGGCCAAATAACTTTGTTTACCTAGAGAAAAACCATCACAAAAAGCTGCCAACATTTTTAACCAGAATAATTTAATTTAAATGTTATGATCTTGTTCAAGACTTGAAAAAGAAAGAAATAAAAGGAGCATTTATAACATTAAATCAAGCTACATTAAGAAATATGAAATCATATGGAACAAAAAATGTTCATGTCTCTTTAAAAATCCAGATATAACTACTCTGAGCATTTTATAAATGTTTCCTCTTAGTACTGGAGGTATCTTAAAATGAAACTTAAAAAATGTGGAATTAACTTTTACATACATCACAAGTGTATTTAAATACAGTATGCAGTTACTCTGCTGTTTGAATAACAAATATAACAAGTAGGATAAGTTATGGGTGATTCATGCCTTGTTGTTTTGGAAGTTTACATGAAAAATGATGGCAAACCATGCAGAAGAAATCCTGAGCAAGGAGTGGTGAACATCTGTGGTGTTTCCTCTCTGAGAAAAAGAAAAGTTCACATCCCACCCAGGGAGAAGAAATGATCCTGATAAAGAATGTAAGTGATCTTGTTTGACCTGTGACACAACACTAGTGCTGACCTCTGTGCCTAACCACAGTGCATATTTTTTGTTACAAGACTGAGCAAGTGTGCATTGCTAAAAAGGAATGCAAGGAGTATGAATGATGCTGAAAGTCAGAATGAATTATTGATTGTGGAAGTGAAAGTGTGTTTGTTCAGGTAGGTATGAAAAGCTAAATGGAGGAGGAAGCGGAAGAAATGCAAGAAGAAAATTAAATAAACTTACTCATAACAAAGCCATTTCTATTCTAGAAACAAATCAAAGAATATGCCATTTCCTTGACTCTCCACAGACCAATATTGTGCTTAAAAACATATTAGAACTTCTAATTATAAACCTTAAAGCAATAAATAACTCTAGTATTTTCCCATATGATTAAAAAGGTACCAAAATGTTAATCCAACTCTATTTGGGAATGTTATTCATCAGCATTCTGTATCATTTATATAAATCTTCAAATTAGAAATTTAGGACTCTTAACTCATCACATGGAGAGCATGATTAATTGTTCTCATCCAGAAACCACCCACCCCATCATATTTTTCTTTAAAAAAGCAAACATTCTTATTTTCCAATAGCTGGATGTGTAAATATTTCTAGTATCACTATAAACGTAACACACTGTTCCTGAAAAATGAGCTCATGAGAGATTTTAACTGTCAGACTTCCCATGTGGCAACACTAAAGTAAAATAAAATACAACTGACTGTTTACTGACAATGTCTGCTATCTACAGTTCAGGCAACAGCCCACTTAACATCCACTCCTTATAAACATATTGTCTCTGTGGGTCTTCTGTTACATATGATCAATGCAACAGATGAAAAGCTGAAGTCAAAGCTAATCCATGCAATCTCAAAGCACAAATCAATGCATTTCTTTTCATATTCAAGAAACAGGATAATTTATTAAGAGAACTCTGGAAGGAATGGAATTTATTAAAGGAATTCACTCCAGCTGAAAATTTGGCCTTCAATTATAAAAGCGAACAACAGAAAAATTAGAAAATGCACCAATAAATCTAATTCTATTGCAGCTATTTCTTCTGGAACACTCTAATTTAATCCTGATATATAAGAACAAAAGAATAACACTGCCAGGTCTGATGTACAAATCTTGGTAATATGTTAAGCAACTAGACAAAGAGAGCCTAACCTGTCAGCAGTCAACGTGAAGTACATCTTTAGCAACAGTAAGAATATGTTTGATGGAGATAGATGACTCAAAAGACAGGAAATATAACATGGAATATTACATCCATAGGTCTCAAGCTCAAGGGCAGGACCCACAGTACAATGCCTAAACTTTAGGCACCTGCTACAGAATTCTAATCCAGATTCCACTTGATCTACACAGATGCTTAGATGCCTTAAAAATGTACATTGAAAATAAACATTTTTAAAATTATCTCCAAGATGATTAGGACACCAAACAGAGAACCCCAATCAACACCCACAGAAAAACACCTTTTCTCCACAGAGAATGAGCACTCCAGTTTGGAGTGCAATTGAAGAGTACTGGATCTAACTGATCATTTATAGTACAAGTCTATCTTTAGAGTCAGGTTTTCAAGCCTAAATTGAGACACCGAAAATAATGGGTGCCTTAAACACCTGCACAAGATTCCCTTTTTTAAAAATGTAGGCCGAGAGGCAGATGCTGGTATTTGCACCAGTCTTTTACAACATTGTACCCCCTTCCAAAATTAATTTATTATAAAGTAATTCAATAAGTTGCTCAGGATGATTACATCGATTTTCTCCTAAGTCCAAGGGAGTTTACATCCACATCCATTGTTTTGCATGCTCCAACTGCCATACTAAAAATCTATACTGAAAAAGGGAAAACACTGTTCCACTTCTGTTGAAATGATACCCAAGAATACAACTAAAGACTTAAGAACTGAGAGAAATGTCAACAAAAAAGGCAAGCATGATTCTACAGACCACTGACTTGAGAACTCTAAATTCTACTCCATGCTTTTACTGCTTTTTATGCAACTTCAGTATGAACTTTTGCATAAAAAGGACAGCCAGCAGATAAAATAATAGAATCTGGCTGGAATGGTTTGATTTGGAAGGGACCTTAGAGATTATCGAGTTCCAACCCCACCCACTGCCAGGGGACAGGGACATCTTCCACTAGATCAGGTTGCTCAAAGTGCCATCCAACCTGACCTTGAACACTTCCAAGGGATGGGAAAGTCTGCTGATTTAGGTACAGCTCAGGAAGGTGTAAAATGTCGTGGCACTTGCAGGCTCAAGCTCCCTTCAAGATGCAGCAGATGCCTAGTTATAGCTGTAAGAGCAAAGTGGCTGAAGTCTGGGTACTTTTATTGTAAGGAAGAATTTCTAATGACAATCTTAATGCTTCAAATAGTCTCCCCTGAGGTTATAAATCCTTCAGCTACTAGATTAGTCTAGCTATAAATCAGCATGTCTGGAGTTGCTGCCAGTTGATGAAACATTGGCAATGCATGACATGAACACACTTGTATTTGCAAAACATCTTCATCAGCTGGCATCTCTTCTACCAAAACAGGGTCTAAGCAGTGAACGGCAGAATAAAGGAATACTTTCATCTGGCCAAAAATGAGGCACACTGGCCAACTTAACAGTATTTATCAAACCTCATTTATTTCAGTATCATCATCCAGTAGGTAGTCCCACCATAAACATGCACACACTAAAGGGAAGGTATGTAAATACTTGCATTGTATTTGCTGAATTTCCTTACAGCTTTGCTGATTAAATGAATTTTTTAACTAGTATGGGTTTATGCTGTATTAAAACACAGAATTATAATATATTAATACCACCTGTTAGACGCCAGAAATTCTAGTCAGTAGACTGGTTTCAGAAAAAAAAAAAATCAATTTAAGGAATATACTTTAAGTCTTTAGATTTTGGAGGTACCCATAATTGAGGGATTAATATTTCATCAGCAATTACAAATGAGTACTATTAAATTTAAATGGATGGCTGATTCGTGAGCGCATTTGAACTCTCAGATGTCCAAGTGACATCAATTCTCCCCACACACTTTCTTTTTCTATCCACAAATCACAAAGTAAGCACCAGAGTACAAGAGTAAATTTTCACAAGTTAGCATGTGGCAATATTTTCCCCTTTTTGAAGTACAGACATCAGAGGTAGACAACAGACTACATTGTTTTTCATAATCCCAAAGCAGGTCCTAATAAAGCATTGTGTCATTTTAATTGATTCTAAAACAAAAAAAAAAGGCTTCATAAGACCTTGGTATGCTACCTTTTCCAACAAATAGATATGTCCTTATAGATAGATCCTGTTCTGTTGATCTATAAATAGATCTTGTTCTTATAGTAATAGCAGTGGCCCACTTTTGACAATTAATCAGTGTTCTTATTCTTCTAAGGAGTTCTAATAGCAGTGCCAGAGACTTGAAGGATTTCACCTGATTTTATGAATTTCATCATCATTCAAACTTCAATATAAATCAACACGTCTTTTTACGTCATATTTTATAGAATATTAATTTTTCTGCCCTGGGGACTTGCACAGACACCTCAGCCTCATCTCCAACAACTGCTGTCAAAACTCTTGACGTGTCCTGAGGTTGAATCCATTAAAGTGTAAAGGCTTTGACATTTTTGAGCATTCTCTTTATGTTACATTGACAAATGGAGGGGTTTTGTGTTTCATTGGTTAAGAAGGAGTCAGGTTTTAGTTATTTGAACCTAGGGTAGCTTCATTCATGGATCAAAAAAGACCTCTTGCGGCTTCCAAAGTCTTAATTATTTTAGAGCTACAAGGCATGATTTGGTAGAGATTTGGGTAATGGGAAACATATTCTTCTGGGATCACTTCACTTTGGGGAGCTTTCCAGCTGTGAAACAGGCTCTCGAACTTAAAAGCTCTCCAAAGCTCTACCTGGCCCCAGGCCCAAATTTCCCTGTAACAAAAGTTGACTCACAGAACTAGTGTAATATATGCAACCAAAAAACTGCAACATTAAAGAACTGGTAGGATTTATGATAACACTAAAAGTTGTTAAAGTGTTTTTAAAAGGTCAGCTTTTCACATTTAGAAGCAGAAGAATATTCGTTTTTATATAATCACCACATATCTAATTCCACAAGCAAAAGTGACAGCTATTTTATTATCCAAGGTATCTAAGGAAGTTTGCACATGACAGTATTAACTTATTAAAATAAAGTGAATGTTCCATTTGTTATCATTCAAAATGATAAATACCATGTCTCTTTTCTACTTTAGAACTGGTTTTCTGGAAAACTACTTATATGATGATGCTGTCTCATTCATTAGTTAATGCAGGCATAAATAAATAATAAATCCTTTGAAATGTCTGTGTGTCTGACATTACTCTGCACCATTTAAACAAAATATATCACTTTCAAGGCATATTTATCAACCAAATACACATAAGGCAGGCTACTATTAAGGCCATTAATAGTACTTTTATGTTGTATGTATAAGCAATGGTAGATAAGAGCTGTCCTATACAGTTCAAGATCTGAATAAAGTGTGATTTTCATTCACAATTATATCTATATCACAAAATTTTCTACTGCCATCAGTATGAAAAATAGTAACTGAATACAACAACAGGAACTTGAAAACTAGAAACTTTCAACAGTAAATTGAAAAATCTAAAACCTGGAGACTTATACACTCAACTGTACAACAAAAGTGTACAGAAAATCTCAGGTCCCAGAACAGACCTTCAGCATAAAGTTCAGTTTGTACTCCAGTATGATGGTTTCTTTCACAGGTCAAACTGAAAACGTCTTCTTAACATGAGGACACTTATAAAAAAGTGAAGGAATTATGAATACCATTAAAGAAAGCCATTAAGCTTGAGGAAATGACACATGCACAGAAATCACACACAGCAACCACCACAATTTCCTACCATATCAAAACATCAGAAAAGTATGCCATGAGAAAAACCTCTGCTGAAGTGTAGGGAAAAACTCTTTCATGTTTATGGGCTCTATTTGAAGTCTGGAACCACAAATCTGAGAAAAAAAGACTGTAGATCAAGTGTCTTTCAATGTCTATATGGTCTCTCCTCTAGTCCTGACCCAGAAAAATCTTGTACATCCTGTGTTCTACTATGTGATAATGATACTTTTTTTAAAAAGTTCTGAAGGGCAATTATTATTACAGATCAATTCTACACCATAAGTGACTTTGAATAATATGCCTAAGCACATATTATCGCTTCATTCTGTCCTGATTCCTCTGTTTATGTATTTATGTCTCTTCCTTACATTACAAATTCTTCACATCTCTTAGAGAGCACTCCGATTGTCTAACTGAAAAGTAACACAAACACTGTCACCTATCTGGTATACATGATCATGCTGGCCATCTGGAGAACCATCTGGAACAGAGAAATGCAGAGGAGTAGAAGACAGAGGCAAGCTCAATCCAGGGGAAACCTGGTCTGTCCTTAGCCAGAAAAAAAAAAAGAAAAATTCTCTTTGTTTGATCAGCTCTCTGCAGAGACTTGAGACAGGTACTTGGAGATTGTGATTCACCAAAACCAGCATTTAGGGAAGAGACAGGCTTGTCAGCATAGGCACAAATTGGATGTGAGCTGTCTCTTTGTGAAACAATAGCGTAACAGTCCAAATATCAAGTGGCCCTGGAATTAGGGGCACTACGGAATCTTACTGGAAGCCACGGGACCCCCAGCTCCACTGACTGGGGACACGGGCAGGGAGATCTCAGATGGTCATGGGTGTGATTCACTGTGGAATCCATGTCTCACTGGGTTCACTAGTTTATGCTCTTTTCTGAGGAAAAACTAGTAGCCTGCTCTTGGACAAAAATTGTGTTTGTCAAATGGCAAGACTGGGCTAATAATACAGTCATGGTTACAGTCAACAACCCATCATCTCTGTATTAATCTAGGATGTGCATCTACAGTTTAGATAAATTGCCATGGATAACTCAAAGCAGATTGTCATAATAATTGGAAATAAAACCAAAATCTCAAAACAGTAACGTGTGGGTGTCTAATAAAGATCTAAATGGATGATTCTATTTATTAATTATTTTATTCAAGCATACCTCTAGACACAAGGAATGAAGCAAATACCTAAGAAAAAATGCTAGTACAGGGCAAGCACGCAGTGGTATCTTTCCAGAACACTCTCCCAGTCTCCAGTGATTTCCAATTCACAAAATTAAGGGAAAGATTTATCTGAAAGAAGACTATGCACAATGACTATTGGGAAAGGCAACAGCTCTTACTCAATACATCAGCTAAATTATATTCATTCAGTAAAAACTAATATGTTAATAAACCTGTTATTTCAGTGTTTGCACTACTTGAAGCCCAAAATGTCTGTGGTGCATAGCTGAATCCACATGGCATGTTCTTTATCTTCACTTACAGCCTCCCGAAAGGCTCACTGCCTGCAGGGTGGGTGGGTCTGACAAGGAGCCTCAGAGCTGCCCACAGACAGCACAGATGCAGCTCCTGCCTGGCTCACAGTGACAATCAAGAGTGACTCTGAAGCCGCTTTTCACACAGGATGGACGAAGGGCCTGTTAAAATGCACTCAAGCCTCACCAAAACATCCATATCTAAGGGCTACTAGTGAGACTGTGCACACACACAGGTTTCCTGAAGCCTGCCACAAGCAGAACTGGAAGGTCTAGCAGAGCATCTGCCCCTCTTGCCCTTCACAGCCACAGATACTTTTGAGCCCTTATTCCCTCTAATCTGTGGAGTTATCCTAAACATTATGAAACTGTTGGTAATGAGATTAACAAACTCTTCAGACTCTACTCTTGCCTTGCAAAAATGAGTTTTAAGTATTTCCAAGGAATTAAGCTAGAAATACAATTCCACAAACTAACAGTTTTTGCCCTGAATGAGACATGGCAGAGCTGCTGGAAAGGCTCTGTTCACATTGACTTGTCACAGCCGGTGCAAGGGAAGAGTACAACCTGTGCTGCTGGGCAGTGCTTCTGACCCTCCAGCAACCAACAGAGGATCACCAAAAGAAGATATCCAGGAAGGAGAAAATGGACAAACTGCCTTTTTTTTTTGGTGAAAGTAGTTAAACTCATCTGTTTGTTTAGGCAATGAGTGGTTGTAGTTCGGCAATGAGTATATTGACTCAATTACTCCTTTCTACTAAAGGAGTGCCTGTGGCTTAGCACTCAAACGTTCACAGGCTGAAGAGGTTTAGGCAGATCGTGCCAGTGTGCCTATGAATTTATTCATTAACGAGTCACTACAATGTAATACAGTAACTGAGAGAACGGAAATAAAAATCAAAAACCAACAAACCAACCAACCCATTCTTACAATTAAAAAAAAAAGTCAGAGAGAGCGAGAAACTGCTGTCTCATCCATGAATAAGCTGTATTTTCAAAATCTCTGCTGTCTTGATATCATGCCGTAAAGATACATATTTCAAACTGTATAAAAATCATACCACGATTTGAACTAGGCTTAGATCAGTGTCTGCAACTTCTCCACACAGAAAAACCTTGATCTAATGCTCAGAGTTACCACAAGGACCCAAATGAGGTCTAATCTTTGGCCATGCAGATCAGCATCAAAGCAGGGCAGGACTATTGGCTTTATGTTCGCCATCTGGCAGATGCTATCAGACATTCCCTCACCTTGAAAGACAGTTGCTTTAAAATTTCTGATGACTTTTGTTTCAGTAGTTTGAGTAGTTATAGGTAGCAGACACAAGATCAGGGCTCCACTCTCTGAAGGACTTCCTCTCATCACAGTCATCCCCAGCAGGAATCGTACAGACTTCCTGCTTCCTGATGCTCTGCTGTGCTCTATGACTGCCCCTACTTGAAAGTGTAGCAATTAAATTATTTTACAACACCCATTTATCCACAAAATCCATTGGAATGTAATTCTGGGTAAGAAGTCTCCATAATTTAGGTGTTTGAAATCAGTTTTTTACCAAGAGCATGTGGACAGCAAATTACACTATTCTGACAAAAATATTTTTCTGTGCTATTCATCATTTGGTACAACTCAAGCCCTCAAAAAACACATATACAGACTCATACACCCACCTCCCCCAAGATGTAAGAAAATTTTCATTTAAATCATGATAATGGCGGTTATCTTGAGCATATGAATGTTTCCAGTGTACCCTTTTTATAGTCAAAACTGCAAATCATCTTATATACTTAAGTAAGTCATCACTCATCAGTTACACATGATAGTAAAATTCTATCTCTGTTCTTTCTCAGGGTACTTATTTCAGAAGTATCTGCAACAGGGAGCAGCTATGTATCTGAACAACCTGGCTCATGTTTGGTGGATCAGATTCGGTTTTCATTTAAAGAATTTCTTTTTTAGTCTGTAATGTTACATAAATAAACATTAAAAGCTTATAAAAAGCCAGAACAGTTGCAGTGAGTGATCAAAGTTGTGGCTATTTAGGTTCCCCTTTCTTACAGGTTCCCTTTTCAACCACATTAGCAATGGTTTTCCTTCTCTTGTTTTCCCCATTACAGCTGGATAGCACTCTCCAAGTCATTAGGGTGTGAATGACCTCTGCCCCCAGCAGTCACGGCAGAACAGGTTAGTCTTTGCCCATTTATCACCTCAACACCCTTCAGCCATCGTGATCTACTTACTAAGATGATGATGCATACAGACTTTCCACTAAAATGATGATGCATATAAACTTTCCGTTTTCTTTTTCCTCCTTCTGCTCCCGCATGATTTCCCATTTCTCACCTACACCTAGGAACTGTAATTACCTTATTTTGACAACTTCATGAGACAACTTCAGGTCTGCTAACTGAAAGAATGATTAAATTTTGGGTTAGGAACTATGCTGGATTTTCAGCCTAATGGTTAAAGCCATATCAGTGACAAGCAGGTCTAAATCATGGACTCAAATGTGTAAGCATGCTGAGATGAGACTGTCAAATTAAGGAAAACGTTGTGGCATTATGGAAACAAATGACTACAAGAACATTATAATAAACAAAGAGCAATGTGGTTGTCACAGATCTTTGAAATTGACTGTTCTTTCATTCCTTCTGATAAGCAAGCCGAGACTTGCAGTCATAAACTTGTCCAAATAATAGTGACTTGAGTGAGACTTACAGAATCTAATCCTCAAGGAATTACTCACGTACATAATGTTAATAACGTATGTAAACTTCTTCAGCACCAGAACCTCAGTTTGTACATTATGCATATCACATCATAAATTGTGTTATGCAAGCACCATTTCCAGTATTTTTCACATCTTATTTTCTGTCAGCCTGTTAACACACATTTTTGTTGGTATCTAATACAGACACTATTTAAAGAAAAAAGACAGACATTCATTTGCAATGAAGTGTAGGCAAAGGCTCCTAGGACTCTGCTGGGCTGCAGTTTCCTTGGTTCAGTATGGAAAATATGGCTGGGTTAAAAAAATTTTATTTGGACTTCAGCCTGAGAAGGTTTGGCAAAATTCCTGATTTATAGCATTTCTGCTGCCTGCTGCTTGTCTTCCAGATAGTGCAATGCTTCAGAATCTTAAAGATTTTTGCTTTAGTAATTATTTTTACAGACTTCTTGATAATGCCAATTAATTGATTCTCATGTGAAATATTTCTTACTGCTTATAGTATGTCATTCATAATTAAGTTCAAAATCACATGTTAATAGAGCTGCTTTGAATAATATTTGATTTAGTCTGCTCTATATATTTAACATCTAGATAATGCTAAAAATAACAATAATAATAAAAAATACCTGCCAGTGTTTGGAACATATGAAAATCTACTGCCTCTTCTCAAGGAGACTAGAAAAATATTCACTGCGATACCAAATCATCATAAAAGTCTGCATTTCCATTTTGAGTCAATTTTACTTGACAAGATGTGACAAGTCCAAGCTAATATTATTGAAGATCAGATCCAACATCTTGGCTGCTGAATAATTTATTTTATTGAGTATGAGGTTTTCTGTGAGCAACTGGCAAAATCTATAATATGAATCATGGTAATAATGCAAAAACGTAACTCTGGTGACATTTTGTTCAGGAAAAAAAAAATTAAGCACTACCTAGCTTGTCCTTTAAACTTTTTAACTACAATATGATTTCTTGAGACAGCAAGTATAAAGACAGTAAGAAGGAATGACCCCCTGTATTTGGTTCTTACTTTCAGAAGTAACATGACAAGAATATCAAAACATAATTTGACAACTGAGGTCCAGTGATCATGAAATAATACCTTTAGATATTGGAAGGGTTAGGATAGGAAGAAGGACTAAGAAAGAAATTAAACCAAAGAATTTCACTTCAGCAATGAAATTTTCAATGAACTTACATAATTGGTTGTATGTTTTTAAGGAAAACTTATCTAAGGTGAAAAGGAATTAAGGAGTGTTCATAACACCTTAAAAAACCCCAGTATAAAAGTGGTAAATCCTAAAAATAATCCATCACATCAGCACAGCAAAGCAACAAAACGATCATTAGGAAGAAAGAGTAGTAAGTTGCCTCAAATTTTGATTTTTTTCCTGATTCCAAAGACAAGACAGAATGCACTGAGAATACTTGAGACATGCTGTAACAAAAGTTCAAATAAACTATTTATAAACAGAGATACATGTACAAAAATATCCTCTCAAATACATGTGTAAAGCATAAAAAACTAACACAATTGTATGAAAAAAAAAGTGAATAAAAATATACCCACATCAGACAGGACAAGAGATAGCAAGCATGATTCAGGCTTAGTAATTTATTTTTAATTGCAAGAACAATTAAATACTGAAATAAATTGCCTGGTGAATGACCACTGTTTAAAGTGCCTGTAAAGATTAGAAATCCATCTGCCAGAAGGGCTGTTAGCAAGTGTTACTGACCCTGACTGGGGAAGGGAGAAGGATTAGAGGCTTTTTATGTGTGATACTTTCAGCCACACAGTTGAGTCCATTGTCACTAACTCGATCAGTTTTGTGTGGTATTCTGCACCCTTCAGAACACAACCCATCATCTCACTTATCCTGTTTCCATGAACCTGTGGCTCTCCATCGTATCTGTCTCGGTATTATTTATATCAAGGGTGAAACTGGACCATCTCCTCAGTATCTGACAGCACTGTTGGGATGTTAGAACTGGGCAGAGGATGAGACGAGGAATGGTTATTACAGCCAAGGTCTGGACAGAATTTCAAGTGGGAGGGAAAACAAGGAGGGAGTTGAGTTTCTGTGTTTTGTATAAGGGTAAAGAAGACACAGATGCTTGGGAAAAGCATTCATTGATGTAATATCACTGCTGCACCTTGCTCACTGAGCAAAGACCTCCTTTTCAAATATCTGATTAAAGAATTTATTATAAGTTTTGCTGGAATAACCATGAAATATGTGAAGGGTTTTAAAATTACTGTTTTCCTGAAGTAAATGCTCCTTGCAGTTTTTAAAGAGTTGTAACTAAATAGAGGACTTGCCCACAAGGGTAAAGGCCATGTGCAGCCTGAGAAAACTCAAGCATATTAGCTCAGGCACCAAAGCGACGTAGCACTGACTATGTCACGTTATCATAACATTCCAACAAGATAACAAGCCTTGCAACTTGCTATGCTTCATGTACCTGAAGGTTTTTCTTAGTTTTTAATACTTTTCACAAAAAAAAAAAAAAGGAAGAAAGAAAAGAAAAGTTGATTGTTAGGCAAAATAATTTGAAACAGCAGCAACATTTAGCTGATGGTTTTTGGTCTGTGGGGGCTCTTACTAAAAGACAGTTAAGTAATGAAGAGACAAAATATCCCACCTATAATGTTTCTAATTTTGCTTACTGTTTGCAATAAAATTCAGATGTCCTTGAATCCTTAAGAGTGCAGCTGGCTAAAATAGCAACCCACTTCTTGACAGTGCAGATGACATGTGCAAGGCTAGAGGGCAATCCCTGAGTTCCTTGCATTTCTCTTATCTTAGCTTCCATCTGCTATGCACAGTGGTGGCCCAAGTGCATTTTAGCCAAAGAAGAGAGCCACGGCTGAAACAGCCAAGTCCCCCTGTGATAAAACTACTACACAGCCTAAATTATCTAGCCCTGGAGCAGCAGGGTCCTGGAAACCAGCAGAATTTCTTGTCTTGCCTCACCTTCCCTTACTCTGAGCTCTCTAAGGGTTATGGAAAATACCTCAAGACAATCAACCACAAAAAGATTTTGGAATGCAGTCATGGAATTGTTACTGTCACTATTTCCTAAACCATTTGCAACTTGACAACACTCTTACAGTATCTATAACTGCACTTAAGTATGTGCAAACTCATAAAAGTTTCTTTTACATGGCTGTCATTGTTGACTTCAGGAAAAGACCTTAATAATCTAAAACACCCTTTCAATAACAACATCACAGCTTCTTATTCCACAATGAAAGCTACATATGTTACTTATGCATTTGAAAGCTGAAGTACTTTATATATTTATATTCACCTGTGTACCTACCATAAAATTTACTGTAAACATGCTAGTATGTGAAAATTCACATTTCTGTCTGCAAAGTAGGCTGTTTGGATACAAAAGGAAAAGACAGTAGTAAGTTTTTATGTTTCTTTCAGTTATTCACTATTTCTCACTATTCTTTGAAAAGTCATTCAGGTACAAATCTCATACAGTCCTTACCCAAAATCAGTGATACATTTTGTGGTAATGTACAGTAGCTAAATCTGTCCATACTTGCAAGTTGGTCTCTATTATTATGACAACTAGACAATAATTTCCTAAAGAAATCAGGCTTTTTTCTTTGTTTTTCTGAATCAGTGAATAATTTCCAGTTTCTTTTTAAGTGTGATCCCTGATCACTCACTGAAAACCAGAACTTGTCATAGGATACAAATTAGTGTACTACCAGCAGATACTACTAGGAATTAACCATGCCATTCTTGACCACAAACCTATAAAATCAAAACATCCAAGTTTCAGGGAAAGCTGATATTTAGAATTCAAATAAGAGGAACACTGCATTCCTCTAAATCCAGGCTGACAGAGCCTTCTTAGTTGTGTGCTGGTATAAAAATAATTATCAGGTATTACACAGAGAAATTTAAATGAAATTTAACATCACATCTTAAACTGTCAAAGTAATGATTTTCATACAAAAACCTGCTTAAACATTTGTGAACTTTTTGTTTTTACAAAACATGATTCTCGTGAGAAGAAAACCAAATTTTGTCATCAACCACATTTTTTATTGTTTTGTTTTGCATGCCATATTAGCTTCAGTTGATGGTAAGCAGTCGAGAACTTTTCCTTTGTGTTCCTATGAAAACAGAGCACTACAAACTGCTTCAATGAAGCAGAGGCCCAATGAAAACACGCACAAACGGCATAACTAGATATTTCTCATTGCTACACTGAGCTAACACGTGTTCCTCAGCTGTGGATTCCCACTAACTCAATATGTTTGTAAAGGGACTTCATAAAATGAACAGTTTGCGAGTTTGACTGGGGAGCAGGGGGGAGTAATCGATTATTTTTAGAATACTATCAATTACAGTGCACCAAGTATCACTTCAGGGCTTCCTCTTTTTTTTTTTTTTTTTTTAATTGGAATACTATTCAGATTTTGCATCTGTGAAGTCTAAAGGGCATTCTCCAGGAGAAAAGTATGATATTTAGTGTTACCATTCCTGGCTGAACCATTCTCAGCTCTGTTAGTTTTTATGTCCCATCACTAAACCCAAGCACATGGTTCAGGCTGTACTTCAATGCACCTGTCACCAGATTGGTTTAAGATGACTAAGGGTGTATTCAGAAACTCTCAGTATTTCAATACTCTGTTTACTAGGGTACTTTTAAGAAGCCAGGCTAATATATTAAGGTTGAACTTAATTCCTGTCTAAATTTATAAATTATCCTGTGTTTGCTGAACATAATGCAGCTGATGGCTACAGCACACAGCAGTGCTGCAGGACTAACAGGTGAATTTAGAATCTAGAAGTATGACTCAAAAAGGCCAAATCAGAAATGCAATGAAATTTTGCTATTTAAGAATACTCCCTCTTGAGCAGCTCAATACAAGAACAATATATCCACAACAATAAAAATAATGGTGTTAGATGGTGGAGTAAGCACTTGGTGGGTATTCATTAAGAAAGGAGTAATGTCCAGCAAATTATAGATTAGACAGGAGCAGTAACAAGAAAAACCTTGAACATGAGACAAAACAGAACAGCCAAATTTGCACATAAATTAATCAATATTAGTTTACCTGGAGGACAAAAATAGGATAGAACAGCTGGTGATTTCAGACTGACTTTGAGCAATTTTTTTCTTTTTTTGCATTTTTTAACAACAGGGATCAGGATTTTTTTTTGAAAAACCCTGAAAAATATTTAAAGCTAAGTGACTATTTTTCAAAGATTTTGGTTTCTCAATCATAATATTGGTGAAAAGAAACACTTTAGGGTCAAACAATATAACAAAAAACATCAATGCATCTCTAAGTGCTAGGAAGTTGTGACTCCACCTCTGTTACTATATTTTTGATAAGCAAAACCAAACTCAAAATATTTCAGAAGAAAGTCTAGAGGCAAGAAAAACGATGAATGATCATCTGGCTTATCATTATGAAGACAAATACTAATTCATTTTTTAATGTGTTTCCTACTATGTATTGTATATTATATTGCATACTATATTAATATATAGAATGCCTGTGAATGTGTATTACTTTATATATTCAATAAATATATGTGTATTTTATTTCTTTTTATATATCCACAAACACATAGATATTAATCCCATTTCTAAATCAACATCTGAGTCCTCTTTTCTCCACTTATCTCTTTTAAAAAATGGAAAAAAAGTGGAATTTCATGACAAATAACATTCTTTCATAATCATTTCAGTGGGGAGTCAATAGCCATGAATGACCTTCTTGTCTTTACTTTTGATTTTTAAAATTTTTCTTGGCACTTTAACAAATGGTTCACTACACTTCACCTGATAGGGAAGAAGATGTCAGTGACTTGATGGATGCTTTTTACTATAATTGTGAGAAGAAATAATACATTTAGCACCATGTAGTCTCCTTATTTTTTTTAATACTACTCCTGGATATCGAATAGGTGGAATATATTCCTAAGAATACAGATGTCAAACAGAAATAGTTAACAGTAAGGTTAAAAATGTTCTGAAAAGACAGATAGCATTTTCCCTGAAAACTTTATAATGAAGTAAATCTGACAAAATTTTGTTCCTAAATCTGTATTGGAATTTGCTCCTAGGCTTGGATACAAAAATGTGTCAGAGTTTCCTGATAATGTTAGGGAATACATGTTATGCTGCAACATTCAAATAACTTCATGGTGATGACAACATGAAACAACATTGACAGAAAGGGCTATGTATAAAGAAGCGTTATTAAGCTTATATGCACTAAACCATATTTTAAAAAATTAAGGTTATAATAATGACATAAGCTACTAGTTAAAAGAAGTATTTTGGGAGTGGGAAAGAGGGGGTTTGATTTTTTGTGGAAGGATCTTCTGGTAGTTGGAAGCATTTCCTTTATTTTAGATCCAAGCTTCATTTAATATTTAATCCACTGTTTTTTTCCCACATCTTTTTGCAACTAGCACATGGTAATGGGAGATGACAGACAGACTTACATAAGTCACTTGGGGACAGCTCCAAAATAAACTTGGATGCCTTAAATTAGATGCCACTACAAGAAACCATACTTAACAATCCCTCAGAGATGTCTATGTCATTTTTTCCCTTTTTGACCTGAAACCACATCCGCCATTATGTCTTTTGGCATTGATGCATTTGAAATTTCTCATCTTTCTATAAGGTAGCTAATTTCCACAAATAAAATAAATACAGGACTTCTCTGAAAGTGAGATTAAGCCTTCCAGTGTTGTCAAACCAGTATCACTATGCTAAGAACACAAAGAGGCCTGAGAGAATGAGCAAATTCACAAGTTAATGTTGACCCATATTTCTTTGCTACGGAAGAAGTGTTACATTTTCTGCCCCCTTCCCTGCTTTTCTTACCAAAACCTTCACACAAGTTCATTCTGCCATTTTGTCCCTTGTTTAGCCAGTTCTATGTGTGCAAGTCAAGCACAGGCAGGTAAGAGTGCTAGCAAACCACCACAGAGACCATTAGTGACACACAGTTTACAAAGAGAGTATGAATCAGTATTACATTTAAGTTCTATGAAAGTAACTCCTATGGTGTTCTTTCACATTTGCATTCTGTTCTCAGCTCATAGGACCCAATACAAGGCTGCAACACATTCCAAATGCACTATTAAGCCATCCTAATATAAAGACTGGCATTCTCAAAGAAGGCCTCATTTCAGAGAAGTGCCACCTTGAGCCAGCAGCCATCTAAAGGGGTTTTTTGGCCAACACTAACACACTGGTTCCTGTCTTTCAGAAGCCCTCAAATAAGCAGATCCTGACAGAGGATTTGAGGGAGACATTAGTAAATAAAATACCCCAATTTACCCATTTTTCCTGCTATATTGCCAAAGTAAGATAAGCACACAGCTGCACACATCACAGGTTTACATTCAGAAACACACCTTCTTTCCCACCCTTTGCATTCTGCTGCTTGTGGAAAGTGAAAGGATTACCTTAGCTTGCCCTGCAGTGTTGTCCACTTTCTCCTTTCAACTCTACTCACAAGCACTGTGACTTTATTGCTAATTTCCTGTTGAACTATAAATATTATATTTTGGAACTTTTTGACACTTTTTTCTTTCCTCGTTTCCTTTGCTGGCCTGTTCCACAGCTCCCCACCCTTTCATATTTGTCTCCTAATTGTGGCTAGCCTTAAAAATATTTTTGAAAGTATATCCTTTTATCCAAAAGTGTGTGGGTTTTTTTCTCCTGAATATACACTCTCCACCAATGAATTCCTTTCCAATAAGCACACTGCAGGAGTACTATCATGGCAATTCTCAGATGAGAACAAGCAAATTCTTTAATTCTCTTATTCTACCTTGTTCAAACTGACAATCTGTTTTGATTTTTCCAACACAGACAGAGCGTACTTTCAGATTACAGAAATATTTTGCAAATTCTCCCACATTAACACAGTGATTTTTACTTTCAATACATAGGATGTCTTAACCATAGCAGTGTAAAAACCTTTATAATTAATTTTTATTTGGTAAATTAATTAACTAACCTGAAGTTTTGAATTTCCTATCTATAAAACAAATGGTGGCATAGGGATTGAGAGATAAAATGAGTGGGGAAAGACATATTTTCCACTTTGATCAGGAGAGAAAAAGACACCAGAACTTTGTATCTATGGCCTCACTGTAACTTTAGTTCAATGGGATTCCAAGGAATATGGGAAGACTTATTAATCCCCCAAGGCCTGTAAACTGGCTTTTTTTCCCTTTTTCAGCCTCTCTGGTAGGCAGGGTTCTTAATTTTCTACAATCCTCTCAGGAGCTGAGGCAGTGGAATTTTAGGCTTCAGTCTTAATAAAGGAATTTTTTCCCTTGAGTATGCAGCAGTGGGAAGAGGTATAAGAAAGTTCAAATTCAAAACAAATAGAATCACTTCACATTTTTTTTTGATTGTTATCAAAGTTCAGGTGACTGGAGAACACTGATAGTTCAATAACAACATGGCATCGATACAAGAATAAGTGCATTTCTGATATCGAGGTGTGTACTATCTCACTAATGAGATTTTAATTTAAAATGGCAATTTACTTCCATACTGCCAAAGTGTATTGAAAAGATTTATTTATACACCTAATGAACCATAACATAGAGAAATATAAAGTAGTATATTACCCTGTGGGATCCTACGTGTTCCACATCCCTGTCTAATTTTTACTCTACTGAATGGTAATTAATTCATTTACTTTGACAGCTTTCTGTCAAACTGCCAGGTGTAATGTGCAAAATACACAGAAAAGCTACAACACTGAGATTCATACCACTTTACGTAAAACATTAAAGTAAATAACTGAAAATCTATTTGATTTATGACTGAAAATGCAAAAATAGAGGGTGGTTTTTTTCCCATGGACTTATGCCTAGATTAAACTGATTTGGACATATAAATGGCAGTAGTTTTATTAGGCAGATCCAAGAAAATGCAATGATTCAAGAAGCTCAAGTTCAGTGGCTACCATTCTGTGCTAGAAGTTAGCTGTACATATAGAATTGCAAGCACGTTTCTTTACCAAAAGCAGCAAAATTCTCATTTGGCTAACTACTTAATGCTTAGTCATTGGCTATCAATTACACAACTTTATTCAATATACAAGTTACATTCCTCAGTGTGTCAGTAGCTATAAATTATACCTCAAAGGAACTTGCAGAGTGTCTATATACTTCATCATGACGTTTCACTTAAAAAAACTAACTCAATAAGTGTATACGGCTGCATTATTTCCTCCTCAGAAAACCTGGTCTAATTTATATGATCATAATCCAACTCCCTTCTCAAATCTTCCATCAGATGGCTCCATCAGGAAGCTTGAATTTGTCTCAGTGGTGATGTAAAATCTTTTAGTCTGGAAACACTGGTTTAACACCTCTGCTTGAGGCCATGATTCTGAGCATGAAAGGTCTGTGCCCCTGGGCTGTTATCTACAACTCTTTTCTGTCCTCCCAACATAAATTCAGCTATATGCTTCTCTCTGAGCTGCCAGTTTCCATTTCTAGTTTTGTACAGAGATTCACAGCTGTCATTATAACAATGCTCTCTAATACTGTTTTAAGGATTCCCTGATGATTGCCAGGACAAACCACACTCTGTAACTGCTTTCAGGGTTTCTCCCTGTCAGCCAGCACAACACATCTGCTGCATGGCCCAGGACAGGGCCCTCAGAGAGGTCACATTAATAATGTATCTTTGGCTGAAAATTGCCTACTAACAGTGCCTATTAACCTGAAATTCAGCAATTCACTTAAGGTAGCCTTGTGATTTTACTATTTCAACAAAGTCAACTTCTACAGCTGAAATCAGGATCACAGTTTCAGTAAGTGAAGCAAGTCTTAATCTGCCTTTTTTCTTATGAGCTTATAACCCATAATGACAAAAAAGAGCCCACAGAGAAGAGAGACAATTGTGAGGGATGCTTGTACCACATGTCACCTTGAGCCAGCAGCCATCTAAAGGCTCAAATAAGCAGATCCTGAGAGAGGATTTCAGGGAGACATTAGCAAATAACAAGTTAAGAAATAAGCTCAACAAATAAGAGGAGCAACAAGATAGACATTTAAACCATCAGGCATAGGCTCAAGACTGACTTTCCCAATGAAACGGGAGGTGATGGGAGACAACCCCATGCAGTCAGGAGCATGGAGGAGACTGGGAATTTGCATGGAAGATCTGAAGATTAAGACAAGAAGTTTGAACTCACTAGGACTGGAGTTGGCGAAAGTTCAAGAAAAATGTGGGATGATCACAAGTTATCTGTCAGGCATTATTATGTAGCATTTTCTTCCCTTTGAGAAAAAAATAAAAAAATTTTGAATCTTTTTTAATCTGGACTGGGGACTTGGGTTTCTAGGACCACAAATATGAAGGGCTCATCAAGCTAATGACAAGAGCATTTTTTTCCCCTCTCACATTCTCCCTTTTATCTTCTGAAAAATAAGCCTATCAACACAACAAAAAATTAATACTAAATAGTACACACTTTCCAGCTGAAAATATCTGCTTAATATGTGTGATTACAACCATCTTTGTCTTACATTATTTTTGTAGGGATTATTTGACGATGACACTTCTCAGTCCAGATCCACTAAATTTGGTTATACACAGTATACATAAACATGGAACTGATAAATATACTTCATGAGACAGGGAGGTTTCCTGACAGTAAAGAATAAAGGAGAAATGACCATATACACTAATGAAGTTCCTAATACAAAAAATTATTTCCTGGATATTACACTTCATTCATCTGAAACAACTGGGAGTTATCCAGAACTAGTCAGGGTCAGTACCTAGGTTCTACTGTGTTTAAGCACTGTGCAGCCTTCAAGTTCATTTAAATTTAGTTTTTGTCTCAGCTTGGAAATAATGGCGGCTAGGAGAATTTCACTTTCAGAGTTCTTGTCTGACTTGGCCCACTTAATCCTTTAATTGGATATTGAATTATCTAAGTATAAAACCAGAAACTGTACATGCTTCTCAAAGAAACACATGGAAAAAATTGTGTGTGCATGTAGAATTGATAATAATGAGGGGTCTTAACTCTAGAAAATAATTTTAAAGTAGAGAAAAGCATTCACTAAGTTTTGCTCATTTTTTTAGCAGAAAACAGAATCCAGAAATACTTAGTTACATTATTTTATGCTAAAACAGATGATGCAGCTGACAGCATTTAATGAGCTTTGCAATATTTATTTCAAAGCAGTGTTTTATAGCTTGAAATGAATACCAGTGCTGGCAGGTGTCAAGACTCAATAGCCATTTACTTTCACAGTAGTGATGCAAATTGCACACTTGAATTTTACAAAGAAAAGAACAGCAGCAAAATACGTAGCGACAGTAGTATGAAGTTTGTAGGAAGTGTAACAGTTCAGCTTCCTGATATGTGTGGTTTACCCAGCAAAACAAAACTTTTGTGACTATCACTGACTGCAGAGGGTATTTAAATTTAGCTCCAGGATTCAACATTGCATTTGCTTTTTTTAAAAGCTCACTGCGTTCCAAAGCCTAAGTATTTTGCTCTGGTTCAGCATTTCTCTACATTCTTTTTACTAAATTGAACACTTAATAGGAAATCTTTCAATCTCAGCACAGCTCACTCCCAAAATGATAAAACAGAAATCATCACAACAGCTAATTCTCTTAGTTATTTTTATATCAGTGTTGAGAGAAAGGTAAAGCCTCATTTAAGAGTAAAAACTAGTAGAAAAGTTAGAAGCCTGTATCACTATTAACAGTATTTTTAATAAAAAATAATAATTGTTTGGGGATTTTATTTGACATGCAATTATATGCTTGCTATGAAAAAGTAGCAAGTCTGCACAAGTTATTTGAAATTTATAAAATGTACTATTAACCCTAAAGAAAAAACAGAAACCACAGACACAGCAAAATTAAAATCCTATGGCAACTAGGGACGATCAAAAACTGAATTCAGACATATAAAATCTTCTTCATAGGCAGAGAGAATTTTTGGCATTTCAGACCAGTAAGGTAACTACCCTGTGCAAAGGCCCAGGTTAGTGGAAAAGGAAATGCAGACTGCAATCCAGCGAAGATTTAAAACACATGCTTAACTTCATGCACCTAAATAGACCCATTAACGACGTGAAGTTAAGCATGTGTGCATGTTTTTGTAGGATCATTCTCAAGTGATAGCCCTTTGATGAATGTTTCTTCCTGTGTTAGCAGGGAATGGTGTTTGATCAGACCAGCATGGGGTTAAGCGCCCTTTATCTTTCTGTTCTCCACTTAGAGGACCTTACTGTATTGGTGAGTGTGAGGATGAGGATGAGAGGCAACATCAGCCCTGAAGGTATACAAATTCTGGTTATTTTAAGAGGAACCTCTAACACAGCAGAAACCGGAGGTCCGACGGTAGGATTTGTATCCTGTGAGTTCCTGAGCTGCTCCAGGTTGCAGAAAAAATCCTGACAAAATGTTCTAGATTTTTTTTCATAAATTACATCTAGTGATTAATATGGAAGTAGCTCTGCTGATCTCTTGATTAATCTTGTTGTGCTAAGAATACACCAATCATTTTCATTTCTTAGCCACTCTTACTACAATAGGAGGCTCGTTTGTTTATATACTCACACAAATTCTTTTGCAGTTTGGATTTTAATGTCAACAACAGTGATTGCAAAATTGCTGCATAATATATCACACTGAACAACTGTGATTCTAAGCTGAAGTCTAATTACACATGTCTGACTCGAAGTTTCTTTAGACATGCTCACCACAGTAAGAGGTGTCACCATGCATGACAAGAGGAGTGTGTCACAATAGCAACAGAGCTTGAGCAGAAAAAAACAATCCAAGGACACAAGGAATCAGTTTCCTGTGACAGTGTAACTTCCAGTTGCTTAAGGCCTTTGATAGGGTAATTCTAGAGCCTCTTTGCTGCCAGAGTAATCATAGCTAACAAATGCATTAGAATGTGGGCATTCTTGGATTAATTTTCCACTCAGTTAAACCAACACAAAGAAAGATTCCATCATTTGCCCAAGCAGTCACTAATTTAGCCATAGGCAGGAACGGATCCTCCAAGCTCCAATTCACATTTTAGAAGCAGTTAAGGAGGTTGCATTTTTTCCCCATCATTTATTGAAAATATACTTTGTTACACTCCTTCCAAGCAGAAGTTTATAACTGCATATAACTACTGCATTATGGACTGCCCTAGCAAGACACATAGCATGACTGCATATGCCACAAAGAGGTAACCACTAATGCTTCCTAAAAGGAAGGAGAATTCAAAACATATGAAGTATATCAGGAGAGAAAATAAAAGAAAGAATAACAGTAAGACAAAAGGAATTCACCCTAGATCTTTTGGTCAATAAAACAAACTGAAGATTATTAATGGCTGTAAACAGTCAGTGGCTGAGTAAAGATCTTGTCAAAAACTAAACTGATCCAGAATACAAAGCTGAGAATTTGAAAAAAAAAAAAGATCTTACCCATAAATGCTGATTTAATATTCCATATATTCTTTCAACAAAAAGTAGATTTGGATATATTTAAGTAAGAAATTGCATTAAAACTAACAACTGAATCATTATGCATCACTTAAGATCTGGCATCCCTGAATTTTGGTTTGAGATTGCTTTGCATAGTCCTAATTTTAGAGCTAACAACCTTTCCGATTTTTATTATCACCTTGTTATTTCCACTTTTCCTTCATGATGTTATGGTGACTAAAAAATATGTGACTAGAAAATCGTAGCCTTTCATATTTCAATCCCCTGACTTCCCCTGGGGAAGTGGATTACTGCATCATAATACTGGTATCTTTTAGTTAATGCTGTGGGCTTCATTCAACTTCAAAGCAAAGATATTAAAGGCTCGTTTTCCACTACAAGGCAGGTGTATTTTTATTAGCTCTTTCTCAAAATTGCTATGACTTCACTTGTGGATACCCCGCCAACAGCCATTATTGAAAGCTGGACTATAATTGCTACGGAACATGCAACGTCTGAAGCACTAAAAAACCAGTGTTACTGCAATCCTCCAACGATTGACTGAAACCAAGTGTTACATCATTAAAGCTGAATTACAACACACCCATGGCGTGTTTTCCATGTGTGCTCTTTTAAACAATAGTAGAGAAAAACCTGGCTATAAATTCACAGATCCCCAATTTGTTCAAAATCCACGAACAATGAGGGCTGTCTGACAGGATCTGTTGGCTCTATTTTAGTCAGAAATGTCACGCACCATAATTAAATGTCTGTTTGGTTTTTATTGGAGATGGAAATGCTAGCTTTAGTTATAAATTTAAACAACCTGTCACAAGGGGAGACTCCACATTTATATAGTTTAGGAAAGTTTAGCAATTGTAATTGCTCCAGGAAAGACAAATAAACTAATGGAAACTATTCTATTTTTTAATTGGCTTTGCATCAGAAAAAAAAAAAAAAGCTAATGGGATTATGGTATAGCTTTCATCTGGTTTGAACACTGTTTTTTTGCTTTGGTAGACAGTTTTTGCACTAGTACTTTCCAATGCTTAATTTTCATGCAGAAATTAATTGAAGAGTACAGTGATCAAAGCTTCTAGGTTAGGAGAAGATGCCACTGAGAAGTGGCAACAAAATACAATCAGTATTCTAGAAAAATGTTTAGTTCAATTCTGCACTGTTCACCCTGATATTGTCCAAGTGGAAATATTTTGCCGTCACCTTGGTATGCAGAGACTATTATAGTTTAAGCAAATCCTTCAATTTTTCTACTCAGCTTCAGAAATTTTACGGTGCCCAGATTCCAGTGGAAAGTATTTGATCACTCATATGCTTGGATAGAAATTTGTCACCTGGAATAGAAATCAGGATAAACCTGCCAGCATCCTTATGCAGACAGGCTCTGCAAATATATACTAGGCAAGATCTCTGCCAAATAACTTGTGTCTGGCCAATACTGCCCTTCAAATAGTCTGTGAATGCCAGTTGCCAATAAAGATTCATTATACCACGTATAGTTAAATATTATTTTAGCTTTTGCATCTAGTTTAAAACTTACACAGTAGCAATCCATTTGCTCTCCACATACTACCTGTCTGAAAGTTTCTGTGCAATAGCCAATCACAATATTCACACTTCTCCCTAGCACCTAAACAATATATGTCTTTTACTTAAAATAGATCAGTCAGATGTAAACATTTCCAAGTTATGTTTTTCACTCCCACATAAAGTATGTACTATAGCTATTTTAAATAGCAGTATCAAATGCAAAACTTCACAGTAGATGTAATTATCTAAGACTTTCCCCACTGCATTGCTTTTCAAGAAGCTAATAATTTCTTCTGGGTTCTATAATCTATTTAAATATATGTCAATGTATAATGTCTTCTACTCCTGAAATGCATGCATATATTAAATCAAAAAAATTAAAAAAAAAAAGTAGCAATCATAATGAAACTTTAGAGCAATTCCCTCAGGTGCAGTCGATCATCCAGAACGGTCCCAAATGATGCAGAGTGTTAAAATTGTTAAGAAATGAAAATATTTTCAAAGGGAGTGTACCACTTCCACCGTAAGTACTTGACTATACATCTTCATTCTCTCTCTCTTTTAAAAAAAGCTCAACAACTCAGATTATCTCACTTCAGGATGCTATTTACTTTTTCAAAATGGCACCAAACTTGCTGTTATGAGACTTCTTAAGCATTTGTGCTGATTTCATTTTAAGTCATTTTACCCCTGTTTTCACTTATTAGAACTATATGAGAACATTTCACTGAATAGGTATTAACTTTTGATTCCTAGAAACAAGTGATACCAATACCATTAATTATAATAATCATCATCATCATCTTTTTTCCATAACATTTTTTATTTACCTGATAAACCATGTTGCTTTCTCTTTTCCTTCCTTCCATTGTATTACATCCTTTTACACAACTTCATCACATTTATTTTTCTTCACCTCCTCCCATCCTAGAGTATTCCAGTGTCCTTATGTCTCACTAGCACTTCAGTTATTTTAAGTTCTCTCCTGAAATCTTTCTTTATTCTTGTTCATATATTACTTCAGATTTTCTATGGAATGAATTACTTCCTTTTTTCTGGAAATGTTTTCAAATACTAAGGTTTTCTTCAGAGAGCTCTTTTCTATATGAAGACAGCCAATAAAGATTTGCACAGATTAAAGAGAAGAATCTACGTTTTTTCATGCAACCGACAGGACAGTTAATGACAAATATTTAAATCCTATTTAGCACCCTCCTCTTTAATTCTACTGGCTATTGGTATGCCATAAACATTATTTACTGATTTCTCAACACTACAATCCATTTCTGCCCTTGCAGAAGCCATTGGTGACTGAACAGTCTCTATGCCACAGACGAATCCTCTCTGACACTAGTAAAGTCTGTGGTTCTTTGTACTGCTACATACTAGGGGACAGGTTTGGTCCCAGTTTCCAGAAAATTGAACTTTCATGTATTCAAAAAAAAACAAACAAAACATAGTTTCACCACCATGAATAAAAGGATAAATCTATTCTTCTTTTGTGTATCTGAACAGTTTTGTCTAATTAAATATATTTCTATAATTTTTGCTTTTATTTAAGAAGATCTATGGGTAGATTTTTATAAATTTTATTTTAAGCCATTATGAAGGGCTCAGTAACATCAAGTTTTTATGCTGTCTTGTACAGCTCAGATACACCATTCTTGTGCAAGCTTTTTCCTTTTCTGTGCGTCTCTATATATTATTAATCCTAGCACAAATTCTAATCATCTCTTCACAGATCCCACTCTTTTCTTCAAGCCTCATCCCCTGCACCCCACCACAGAAATTCCATCTGTCCCAATATTGTTGTGTGTTTGAATGTTAGCTTCGGTTAAATATACTTTGAATTCTTTATCTCTTCTATTTTCAAATAAACCTTTTCTCCTTTTCCCATAATTCTAGATATTATCACTGTTTATAGGTCATCTTAAATCCCACCTGTCTTGAGGCTCCCCATATCCGCATCCACAGATTCTTTTCTAACACACCTGAGATAATTAGCCTTAGTCATTCACGGATCTAGAATTCTCATCTGAGCCCTTGTTTTCTCATATCTCCAACGTACCAATCCTCTCTGCCAAAACCTTTACACCTCACCGATGTCCACCCACAGTGCTACTGAAATAAATGGGTCTTAGACTGTCCCACTGGGTAAGTGATTACTTTCTACGTATGTTTCCATTTGCTCCTTTTTCAAAAATAAGATAATTTTCAACATTTGAAGGAACTTTTCAGCACATCTCTCTCTTCCCTGAGCTACTTCTGGTATCTTTCATTACAAACATGCTCAATTTTTAGATAAATGCTTTCTGATTGGTCGTAATATTTGTCTGTTGGTCTAAAATTTGTCTATTTTCATCTGCTACCTTTCATCTCATATTTACATTGTACATACCTGGAAACAGGACTATTGCTTTGTTGCGGGATTTGACAGTAACTTGTACAACTGATAGAATGCCTGGATGTTAGCTAGTTTGACTTCAGAGTTAATAGAGGAAATATTGACTCTTGAGTATCACACTGCAAGCAGAGAATGTAGTGATGAAGTGCTTTGCTACTTGCAGACCAACCTCTCATTAGTACATTAAAATCCTGATTTACTGCTGTAGAGCCAATGGACAGCATGATGCTTCAGGACCTCCTTAATACGCAAAAGATCAAAATCACACAAATGTTTTAAGTAAGATTCCTCAAGCACTAAATAAACAATTTAAAAGTATTTTCCTCTCTAAATATCATGAATCAGAAGTAATAAAAAAATCATATTTGGAAAGCATTTTTTAAACCACATTGGTTAGAAGAACACTTGGAGGTATTTCTCTTTGCATGTACTAACACATGTAAGGTAAATATAATTGTTTTCCCTGCTGGAAAGATTTGTTTACACTGACAACTCCACAGTTTTTTCAATTATCTAATCAGATAGTAAATAAAACCATGAAAGCAAGTCACTGAACTACCAAATTTCATCTATTAACAAGGCAATCTATTCTTCTGGTCAGCAACATACTTCAAAGCGCATATTCAACCAGAATTTTTGAATTTTTAGCTCCCATTAAAATAAAACAATGAAGTGTTTCATGTGCTTCATGTAATGATAAGTGTTATTTTTAAATTAAGCAGTAAGAAAATGCTGGAGCTCCAGAGAGCTGGCATTACTTAAAAATTACTGTACATGAATAGTTATACATGCATAATTATATAATTGCACTTGATGGCAGCAATAGCACATAGAGAAGACTATTAATAGTATGTAAAATCTGCAGCAGTCTTGTGAGGACAAATATCCTCCAGAAGTATGAAAAGGTGGCTCTTGGTACAGAATATATTTTAGTTTTACCTTTCAGTATGACAATTACCATGAAAGAAAGGATCAAAGGCAAATGGCACAGCTGGCAGCTTGAGAATAATTTAAGAGGTGTACTGGCAATAGCTTTTTGGTTTGAGAGAGATGGACTGCATTAGCTGTAATAGGGAAATGATGCTGGAGAACAGTCATACAGCATTCTTGCCTGGCATTAATACAGCATTAGCTGAACCTGCAATTTTGACAACTTCATAAAAATTTCAAGGAAGAAAACTTATGCTAATGAATATTAACAATAGCAATGTTTCCTCTGTAATTCAGGACAGAAAATCCAACACCAATTTAGGCTTAAATCACTGATTCAGCAACCCATGTCCACTGAGGAAATAAGGCTAGCATGTGCCTGTGTATCTGACCATGATTCCATGACCTTGTCACCAATTTACAAAGAGATAATCTGCCTGCCAGGACTTCTTTAAAGACTTTTTAGAAATCAGGGCATCCGGGCTGGAAAGATGTAAAATAAGATAATTAATAACTGCAGATAATGCCATAAAAACCCAAGGTTCTTCACTCATTTCCCACTGTCTTTGCAAAATATGAATTCTACAGTATTGTAGGGGTGGGTTCACATAAGCAACTTCTAATCATTCAGATCCTTAACAAACTAAGTAATAGATTTTGGGAGAATGTACAGATCCTCCCTGCTTTCCATTTTTACCCTCTCTCCCAGACCACTACAGGTACCCTTTGGACCAGGTGTGCCCTGCATGGTCTGGGGAGGGGCTGTGCCTGCCATCCCTCATGCCATTTCCTTTCCATTACACTTTTAATCTGTTCATTTGGTAATATACTTGATAGACACAGATTTTCCCAATGGGCAACACTTTGGACTAAAGGCACAACTCCTGTTTTTCTGAGTTTTCCTTCAAACAGGTAGGCATTCAGCAGAATTTTGAAAGGTATCAACCCTAGCTTGTTTCTTCCCAATTAAGATAATAACACTGTTCCCTTTCAACAACAGTTTTCCAAAGAAGACCTATATTCCAAAGACTCTAAGTCAAGAGGCAAGCATTTGTCCACACATGTACAGTTCTGAAAAGCAGAATCTCTCCTGCCAAATCTATTATTAGTTCTCTGAAATTACTGGCATATATGCCCAAAGATATACCAGTAATAAACTGCGTAAAGTTTATCAGTACGGATTACTGCACAAAGCAAAAGAAAATCAGCAAGATCATGCAATTTAGTCTCCAAAAAGATCAAAATAAAACAGTAGAGAATTCAAAGTAGTTAGTTGGGCTGATTTTATTTGGACTGTCTAGGAAAAATGGACCAGTTTTGCCTGCATGCTGCTCTCACAGCTATTATTTTTGTTACTTTTGCAATCTGATGCTTTTGATTTTCATTTGATGCTAATAAGTTGTGAAAGCCATAGAGCTTGCAAAGCCAAAGGAATAAACCTGGATCCACTAAAGAACCTGTTTCCTCTTTCTTAACTCTCCACTAGTCAGGAGTTTACTGGAATGAGCAGATTTGATTCATTTCATGGACTGAGACTTTTATAAGAACTTTGCAGAAATTAGTGATTATTTAGAAGGTGATAAATAGTCCAATAAGAGTCCTGAAAACATCAAATTATGATTGCACCTATTTATATAAAAATTATGGCTATATAACCATACTGGTTCTATCACTATTCTTAATCAGAGTACTCTAGAATTCTTTATGTGTTTCAAGTGAGCTACCCTTGAGTAACGTAATGAAAAAAATCAGTGTGAAAAAGCTGACCTGAATCCAAGGTGTTAATGTTGTACCAATACCCAGGACTATGTTAAAACTAGACAGTGTTTGCTTTTTCAAATATCCAGTTTCCCTCTGTTAATGAAAAGCTTCTTACTTTCAACAGTAAGATCCTCAGATAGTCCCTTAGACGAAACACTCACTTATCTCTCTCTGGTCTTAGAAGTAGAGATGGGACAACTGAAACAAAGAATTTTTTTTCGTGAAATGTGTTATTTCAAGATTAATGAACTCACAGCAAGTTGAAGATTTTTGACTTTAATTTAAACCAAGAAGTTTAAGTGAGATGCTTTTGTTTCAGGCAATAATTTGTTCTGCTTTATGACTTGTTATTTTATAACAGTGGGGTGAAAAAGAACCAAAAAGCAAAATGAAATAAAAGTGTATCAACCCAAGTAGGACGAAACACTCTACCTATCCATCCCAAACCTCCCACCTGTTTTTGCTTGTCTTCACATTTTGTAAAAAGAGTGATTTCCAATTTTCGTGGACCTCAAAATATTTTATAGGTTTTATTTTGATTTGGTTAGAGAACTGGAAAGTTTCCCTAATCCACTCCATTTTCCTTTACTATCTTTTAATTTCTCACACGTAGGAAAAAAAAAAGCAAAAGTAACAAAAGGGAAGAGAAGGAGTAAGGAGGCCTGTATACTTTCATTTAGAACAGTTTTGAATTTTTTTCAGCACTTGTTAAAACATATCAAAGCATATACTATGTTTTTTTATTGAACTGTACATTTTCGACTGCTATCCAGAAGGCAAGGCAAATTCTAGCAAGTCACTTCTAGCAAGAAGTTCTTCTCAGTTGTTGGTATCTTGGTAACACATTTTTAGGTCCAATTCACAAGTCTGACAGATTAATTCCTGCTTTTTACATGTTTTATGGTCTGAGGATGCAGTTTAATAAGACTCAGTTAACTCCAGGAGCTAATTACCATCCATGCACATAGTATGGAAAGATACATTTGGAATGGATTCACTTTAGGGCAACATTTTCATTAGAAACAAAGATATCCCAAAAAGATGGCAGAATTATACTCCTGGACACTTCTCATCCTGTGGTAGAATGTTCTCCACTGAAAATGACCAAGAACTTTGAAAGATATGTATACATAAAACCTCCCTGACTGTTCTAAAGAAGGCAACTGTTTCACTAATAGGTTTCACTTCTAAGCCTGGAAAAAAAATTGACCAGGAATTCACCCACAATGATGGCAACTCTACTCACTGCTTACATAGCAAGCAGAAGCAGGACATGCCCTTTTATATACTTGCAATGACTAGTATCTTCTCTAAAATTTATAAACTAACTAGGCTGGTCTCAAAAGGAAGTGGAAAGAGCTATGAAGTAGGTATAAAACAATGCAGTAAATGGCCAGGCTCTGTGTCTTAGCATCCTGTTTCACTACCACTTCTAGCTGTTTCCTAGTATCTGACCACTCTTTGTAGGCAAACTACATGAAGCCAAAAAGAGGAGAAATTAAGAGATCTAGAGAGTTACAATCATATGCAGACGTGTAATGAATTCAGGTAATAGCTAAGGACAAAATACGGCATCCCTTTCTCCGTAAAACAAAATCTAGAATGTCCAAACTGAAACCAGGCATCTTCAACCGTATTAGCTTCCAATCAGCAAAATAAACAACCTCTTCAAACATTTCATGGTTTCCACATGAAGATAAACCAAACAAATTCTGTCAGGACAGATGTGATCACTCCCAGACTCTATAGGGGGTTGCTGCATTATTTTGCCTTAGTTTTAAGTGATAACTAGAGCTTTACATTTACTTTTTTCTCCTAACACCTATTTCCAACTTTCAAACATACAAAGTGTTTTGTGTGTTCTGCATTTGGTAATCAGTTGTTAAACACAGCATTTGCTAATCTTCTTTCATCAGGCAATTTTTATTTGGCATTGGCAGGAGAAGGAAATTTTAAAACATTCTCTTTGTGCTGCGTAATACCCAAATAGAAAATCAAATACAGCATTGTTGCTTTCTCTATATTTCCTTATTCCCTGACTCTAAACATCACAGAAAACAGAATTTGTACAGGGGAATGATATAACAAGGCAGTAATAAAGGAAATAAATAACAGCACATAATCGCTTGATTTTATCTTACTGATCTACTGCCCACTTTAGACAAAGGGCACTGGCTGGTTAGAATTTAGCATGTAGTTGCCCAGATGTCATGAACTAGCTTTCAGTCTCTGTAGTTATTTCAGGTGCTGCTAACACGAAAACGGAGGCTCAACTTTTACTGTGCTTTTCTTCCTTTGTTGTTCACAAGAAGCTTTTGAAAAAAAATGGACTGGGAAAAGGTAGCATTTATGATTTTAAAAAAGTAATAAAACACATTATAGAACATTTTGATTTAATTTCTGCTTTCCTACACAAATTTATTGATTTAGATTTCCAATGGGCTCAATTAAAGTCCAAATCTGTGTGTCCTACAAAGACATTCTGCTGCAGAAATGTTAAGTTTTTGTAGCTGCCATGTTCTGCTCACTGTTACAGAAGTGGGAAGGGACATTTACGGAAAGAAGAGTCTTCTACCATTTCCGTTGCAAGATGGAAATACTGAGTAACCTTGGACTGCATATATTTTTAATATTTGAGGTTTCTTTATTTAAACTGTATGAGATAGAAATATCCAAAATATTTCAAATACTAGGTAGGTTCTTTGTGGTCACCTTGTATGTGCCAAACCCAGATCTTTTCCACATCAGAAACAGCTTGTTTCATTATAGCCTTTATCTCTTAAAAGTTAATTCAATCCCTCTGCCTATCATGTTTGAAGATAAAATTCAAACTAAGTCATTTGTATTTGTGGTCTTGGTAACACAGACACCACTCCTCTCTCTTTAGGATAATTCCTACTTGCCTGTTACAATAGCTTTGGAGGTAAAGTATCTAGTTTTGGAAAACAGTCCACTAATTTTCAAGTATCAGGCCATGCTGACAAGCACATATATGTGGGTGAGCTTGATGGGCTAAAGATAGCCCAGAGAATGCACGCACACTGGCCATGCACAGTGATGTTGGAAGGCTCCCCAATCAGAGGTGATCTTCATGGATGGGAGATACCTTTTGCATTCACCAGACTGCATCTTCTGCTTCTCCCCACACAACCTGCATGGAAGGGGAATCTCCACAAGTAAGCCAATGTCTTTCATTCAGGACACGTGAATTGCCCATCTTACCCTGCCTTTGACTCTTTGACATAGCAATGACATCCTGAATACAACTTTGAACGTGAAATTTATGAGAGTGTAAAGTGATCAATAATCAACAGCTCTGTGAAGAACAGGAAACATGAGTCTTCCACATCTGTGGAAAAACAGGGTATGAAACAAATTAATGCATTTGTGCATTAACAAAACAAAAACAAAAACCAAACCCAAACAAAAAACTGTAGTACTGCAACTACAGTTACACAGGCAAACACCTACCCATGTGGAATATGTCAGTTATCGCTAGAGACTAATATCGGAGAAGTGATTCACTAGTATGGAGATCTCTAGCATTATCCATGAGTTATTATGATGTAGAAAAGAATGCAGTTTGACAGGGTTTGTAGCATTACTGGCTTATAGAAAAATTGTGCTTTGACTCACAAACCAAATCACATCAGTAACAAGATGTGTGAAATACTAGAGCTTCATTTTTTGCAGACACCCTCACATATACAACTGATCATTAATAATCTCATTGGCACGGCTGTTACCTTTAAAATGCAAACACTGCATAAAGCTACACACCAATCACTAACTGCTTTGGGATAAGAAGGGTTAGAAAATAAACTTTATATCTATGAGTGCAAGTGTTGACAAAAGAAAACACAATTTCAGTCAGTATATATGAACATGTATTTTCTATGTTCAGAGTACTACATTCGCTTTATCTTTGACTGCATGCTTCTGATTTCTATTAAGTATGACTACCTCCTTGTCTTGTCAAACAATTAAAGTGACAAAAGTAATAGCAGATGCTTCTTTCATAGGTAAAACTAGAGCAAGCAGACCATAGCTTGCATTTTATTACAGCTGCTCTATACAGCCTAGTAATTGCAAGGTAATTGAAAAGATCCTGATAATAAACTGCCAGTTTACTTTTTTTTTCAGACAAAATAAATACATAACCCAATTCAGGCTTCATTTTAACAACACATTAGATGGTTTCCAACTTGTCTTGATTTTTGTTTTATTTTATGATTGTAAATAAACCCTGGAAAATTCCTTCCCCGATTTTACCACCTGAAATTGCAGCTGTTGGCTGACACTATCAAAGCCTCGCAATTCCGAACTCACGTGCAAATCTCATCAAGTGCAGACACTTCTAATTGATTCCAGAAGTTTTTCTTTTGCTAAGATCAGCGGGCAGAAGAAGAATAATGAGCAGCTTTTAAGCAGAGGGGGAAGGGTGTTGAGCTCAGGGAGTGGAGATTTTAAAAGTTCCAGCTCAACTGCTCTGCCAGAAATGCAGAGCAATTTTACGGTCAATTGGCCAGAGCATCTGGAGCTATACATCATAGTCCTTAGTTGATGGTGGTGAAGCCGACTCTCAAACTGGCTAAGTCTAAAATCAGTAATGACTCTGCTGTCACACCTAAGTGGAAACTAACTTAATCTACTGCCAGATTTCACTGTGACTTTTTCTAAGGGACATTATTCCCCTTAGGGCAGTTGTCAAGAATATTAAAAGTACAGTTCTTGGGATACACTGCACGGCACAGCAAACTTTTCTGAATGAAAAATACATAGAAAAAAATATTACAACGCGTGTTTGTTTAATTCCATGTGTGTTGACAAGGCTTTTTATCATAGGCAGCAGAGTTTCCTTCCATCCCCAGTTTCATTTCCAAAATATATCTGAAATACACCAGCCAATCTAGTTAGGGCACAGAGACTGCATAAATGCTGAGGTCATAAATCATAGCACAGGGCATGGAGCTTTCACCTTAATGGAAACCAAATATGGGATAGGCGGCTCTTTGAAATGTGGCACAGATGATCTTAACGAGGGACCAAGAAAAAATGCTACAGAGCAGAAAACTATCGTTGATGTGGAAATAAGTTCTTATGAGTAAATGTTTGTTTTATGTCTGTACTCATAAGTCAGTATTCCAACACTGGTAAATTATACTAAGAAACAAGTGAGGTAACAGCAACTCTTTGTATGATGAAAGGAAAAACAAGTCGTGTGATAATATATCACATTAAGAGGGACTTCTGTGGAACACAGGATACAGTATAAATCAGCTCTTTAATATAGAGAGATATTTTATATTTTATCCAAACCAATTAGATTCTATGCCATAAGAAATACCAGAATTGCATCAATGATCAGAAAAGCAGTCCATTTGGTAGAGAATACTGTCCCCAAAAGTTTTTGGAACTGCTGCATTTACCAAGTTTAGATACTCTGGAGGAGTAAATAAGCTATTTGACCACAATAAAGCTCCTTTCTACCTTCATTAGTTAAGAGTTGAATTACACCCTGCAGCACAAGATTCTGTATACCTTCCAAAGCTGGTTATATTTCTAATGTACCACATGCCCACATAGAAAAGAAAACAAGTTATTAATTTAAAACATCACATATGTATAACACCTCCCTTTTTCTCTCTTTTCCACCGTGAAAGTTGCCCTAGATTTTTTGTCCTTCCTACCTATAAATTAATACGCGCCAGCCACACATGGCATAGCCAGGCAGCTCATTAAGTTACAATGCAGAAGTCAGGATGAAAATATTTACTCTCAGATACAATGCTTTAACTACAACAAAGGTAAAAGATAAACACATCAAGACAGACATCTATTCCCTCCTCCCTCTTCCTCACTCCTAGCCTCTTAGTTTAAGAGTCTGAGTAGCAGCTACTATAAGAGCTGGTGAAAATAAAACCAGAGTTCCAACAACATGTCAATGGCTCTCATTTCTGCTTGCTCCTCATTAGTACTACTGTCAAATAACAGCCAGTGTTTGACCAAATTCAGCTCATGGAATATGCTGGCTGATGCCAAACCAGAGCAGTTGGATGGAAACACTTTAAAGAGGTGGACCATCATCACAGATTTATTTTTACATATCGTGCCTGCTGAACCGTCACATAACTGAACACACAGGCAATGTTTTCTGCTACCTCCAGGTGGTTAGGAGGCTCCAGGCCCAGTCTGACAGAAAATGATTTGGCTTTAGTAATACACACAATCATCACATTACGCAGGCATGAAGTAATCAGCCTAAAGAAAGCTAACTAGTATAGGATGTGGCAGCATAGATTCTCTAAAGAAACATACCAGCTCTTCAAACCAGTCAAATATATTCCCCATCACCGAGGTTTTTATTCACCTCTACCCAAAAAATAATTTTCTTAAGATATAAAAATTTCCTCATATCACCACTTTTTTCTTAAATAAGCAAATAAAACATAAAATTTCAAACAAAGAAACAAGAAAAAAAAATTCACTCCCTCCCCTCTCCACAATCATCCATATGAAACATATACAGGAAAAGAAACAGAAAACGCATGCTGAGGAATGTACACTGTTCCACCTCCTGTGGTCACTTTTGTAGTGATGATAGCTTCAAATTATTTTCTTGGAGAAGAAAAGGACACCAGGAGAGATCCCCATGAGTGTATCATAAAATGCATTCAAATACAATAGCAGGGAGGAAAATACATTTAAATGATCAGAAAAATAACATAATTCTCATAAGGAACCAAATCTGGTAACACACAACTTCAAAGTATCAATGGAACCACTGCTGGTTTTACTTGACTGCAGATACAGAAAACAACATATTAAGACTGCAGCTTTAGCAAAAAGCAGAAGTCTTTCTTTCTTTCTTACACATCTATAATATAATTTTGCTTCCTCCTTTCCTGAGCCTTAACATTAAGAAACTTTCTTGGTCCACAGCAAGTTGCATCACTTACCCGAAAAAAAATCTTTTTCTGGCTAAGTCAGCCCAGCCAGCAAAACCAGTTAGCAGGGCAGCAAGAAGGGTAAGAGGATGGAGTCAGAGGGCAGGACTGCTCCTTCTGCTCAGATTGCCATCTTCAGCTGCTTTTTTCACACCCACATGAGCTAATCAAATGGCAAAGTGGGAAAGGCTTGCTCCTTGTTTCCTCTGCTCTTCTCCCTTCTCTCACTGAACCCCTAGTTTTCCCTAATTTCTTCTTTATTTCCCATTAGTTTCCCCCCAAAAGGTGTTCTTCCAATGCAGTAATTCTGATAATTGTCAAGTCTTCTTATGAGCCAAACACAATCATTTGCACTTTAAAGCACCTGTTTTTGGTAGTTACAATACCCTTCAGATAGTATTGCAAGAATGTGTTCTTTAGAAGTCTTATCTACTGGTTCTAAAATAGTCTTGAGAAATAGGAACATATGAAACACAGTAGCACAAAATCCCCCACACATGGAAAATGTTAGCGCACTTTTTCACTAATTATTGAATATGCTGTTGGTAAAATCAGTCTTGCACTTATATGCTGCAATGTGCACCACTAACTTAAGAATTCTGAGAAAGAATTGTTTGTTAGATTCTTGAAATACTTCTTTATCCTTAAGTAATTACGCCCTTGAAGGCTTAGTTTATAGAAAAGGACAACACAAACTCTTTTACATGACGTTGTGCTTTCATTTTTGAACACTGGATTACTAAGGAATTGTTAATTTGGTAACACATAAGGATGAAGATGTGAAGAGAAGATTTTTTAACATATCACAGGTTATGACTACTAGAAATATTAGATTAAAAAGATCAAAGTCAGCCAAATCTAGGTATATGTTAAAGACAGGATATTTAGATGAGGAAAAGAAAATTATTAAATAAATGTATTAATTTACACCTCAAAATTTGTAAGAGAATGTGAAAGTGAAACAGAGCAAAGGAAGTTTAAAATCAAGCAGATCACCTATGTTATTATATTATGAAGGATAAACAACTTGGAATGATAAACAGAAACATTTTTTAGGATAAATTTTAGACCTAACTTCTGGGGAAACCATCTGTTTATGTATTTCTTATGCCTTCTGGTACTGCTGCTTCAAAATGATAACATCAATATTGAGGTAAATCATTCATGTTTGAAGACTTTTCAACGCGAATTGACAAATCTACAGGAACCTCTCAATTTTTTTTTTACATAAACTCCATTAGACCCATAAAAACATGCCTACTAATGCATTGGGAGCAAAAGTGGATCTTTTATTTTAAAAGTGGGTCATTCATTTTAAAATGGGGAACATTTTGAAGTTCATTACAAATATTCAGACTACAAAAAGGAAAACATTTTTTATTGTGAAGATGGTGAATAACTGGAACGAATTGTCCAATGAGGTGGTAGGTGCCTCATCCCTGGAAATTTTCAAGATCAGGTTGATTGGGGCTCAGAGCAACCTGATATAGTTGAAGATGTCTCTGTTAATTGCAGGGGATTGGACTAGATGATCTTTATACTTCATAACCAAACTATTCTATTATTCTGTGACCACAGAAGCTATTAATATAATGAAATTGTTGATTTGTGATAAAATGTCAAGTGTGGAAATACTGGCATCACACATTATCTATTCTGGTCTGCCCAAGAGCAAATTATTTGAAAGACACCTATTTTTTCAGTATTTTCAACAAAAAATTGTGCCTAAGTAGTCCTGTCTCTTGTTAAAAATGGACTACATATTCAGTGTCAAAGGACTAAAAAGAACAACAAAGAACTGTAATATGAAGGATAAAAGAATAAACAAAAGGAAGAAAGTATAGGAAATTACAGTAGAGAAGAACTCCAGATAACAATAAAGTATTTCTTTTAATGACAGAAACATATAAAGAACAGAGCAAGAACCACTTCATTTTATTTTCTTCTTCATGAAAGAAAAGGAAGCTATAGAATTCCCTATAAATAATAGGAATAATAATCTAGTCTTTTTCTTCTTCTAATTTCTTAGTAAGAAACACTTTTACACAGGAATAAAGAATTCAGCAGGGCAGGTATTGAGGGTGTATATAATGACTTAATTCTCACAGAGTTCAGTTAGAATACCCAAATAATTCAAGTCTGAAAACCATGTCTCAAGGGCAAGATAAATGGTTTCAAAATTTTAGAATTTGTTACTTCAAGCCCTTCTACTGTATTAGGTTACTCACGAAATTTTTCAAACATTTTCCAAATTATATTTAAGTAAACCTCTTAAAATACCTGCTGAACTTTTGAAGACTCTTATCAAAGGAATTCAAAAACCATTTGATTTATACACCAAAGCTTTGACAATGTAACAAGAGGGAGAAATTAAACAATTCTCAGTTAGTGGCATTTATCGAGCTTTAAATATTGTCTAATAGCTATTGTTTTCCAACCCAGGCAGAAAAAAAAGAAAACCAGGAAAACCTCCCAGACTCACAGTAGCAGTAGATTGGTTTTTTTCATTTTTCTAATTCCTTTTCCTTTAGAAAAGCAGGAAAACAAGACCCCTACCGGAAACTTCTAACTGGGAAAGACACTATAAATTTTGCATATATTTGAAGTCAAAGGAAGCATTTTGAACTTGTTAGAGTCTCAGTTCCTACTGCTTTATTTGATTTTTTTTTTTCTGATTTTAAGCCAAAGAGTAACTTTCTGATGAGGTTTTATTAATCCAGCCATCCATTCATAACCTTGTTGGTTATGAATAACCATTATTTTCTGTGAACCAACAGTAAGTAGCTTGGTAATGTTGTTCACACAGGAATACTAACAGTGACAATTCTTATTTTATTGTGATAATATTAAAAGGGATATGAAATACCAGCTGTATGGGAAAGGAAAATAATAAAAAGCAAAATGTATGGACAGGATAAAAGAAAATGCTATGAACACAAAAGTAACCACACATGATCAGACCATAGGTCTATTTAGTCCTGTATCCACTCCTTGTCAATGGTTAGAAGTCTGTTTCTGAGGCACAGGACTAATACAGAGCAAAATATTTCACATTTAAGTCTTCCAGCCTCCAAGACTTTTCAGATTTCTCCCATAAAAGGAGAATAAAACAATTCAAATTCAGCAATGCATTACTATTATTCACTTCAAGGCATGTGGCCATAAGTAAATTATTTTTGCAAGAAGTGGTAAATGCACTCTTTCATGACCTTTTTTCCAAGGATATCTGGTATCTCAGTATCAAACCTGAATTATTTTCTTACAAAATAATCATAAAAAGTGAAAAATAATAAGATAAGAAAAAAATAATACATTATTCAAAGAGCGAAATGAAAAAATAACAAGGCAAAATGTAAATGTTCAGCGTTTCTTTTTTGTAAAAAGATAAAAAATCTAGAATAATCAGCACAGACATTTCAAAATAAATGTCTTACCTCATATGCATAGCCCAAGAAGGAAAAATTACTCCTAAAGTAGCCAAGTTTGTAAACACCTATGAAGACTAAACAGCGGATAATTTCCAAAATTCCTGCTATGGACCTAGAAAAGGGAATTAATTCAGATTAACATCCAATCTTTTCTTCTTTGATAAATTCAGTGAAAAAGAGAAAACAGACTTAGTTTGTGGTGTCCTCCACTTATATCAAGTAAACTTTCTTAAACTTAAGTTTTTATGGTATATACCTTACATGGACTTGCAACCATGAATTTGCTGGTGGTGAGAATACCCGTACATGCAAATTATATTTGAACTAACACGAATGGAGCTGCATATTTAGTTACTGTCCTTTGATCTCAAAAATTATCACAACAAAATTCTGAAAACTGCTACATAATTAGTTCAGAATCTTTTCAGTTGTTTACTTCTGTAAATTTTTACTGATTCCTCTTTATTAACTCCCTAGGTTATTCACATGTCTGGCGTGTTGACAGATTTTTACCTATCCTGAATTAAATTGTTCAGTCCTTAAAAGTGAAAGTACACCTTTCTGAAAACATAATGAACAGCAGGTGCAAAGCAGTACTGGCACCTCAGTCTCAAAGGAAACTTCTACTCCACACTTCTCCGTCAGGGCAAGTAACTTCCTTGTAAGAAAGTGTGGATGCTACTTACTCCTCTTTAGGGCCACAGTGCCCACATGGACTAGTTCATCATGTATCTCACTGACCTGATGTATTCAAGATCCAATTTCACTTGAAGCCATACTGATTAAGTTTAGCCTCAAGTCTACACCACTTTCACATGATTTTGAGCCTACTCTGAGCTATAGCGTGTGCTCTTCATATACCATCACTGTATCTGGAACCTGTGGTGTGCTACACAGGGCTTGCACAACCCGACCTTGAACAGCCTCAGACAGCTGGCAGGTCCCACTCACCTGCCACTGTCCCAAACCCAGAGGAGTGGACCCAGTAAATGCAAGCACAGAGGAAGACATGACAGGCCCATCCCACAACTCTTCTGCAAGGGACAATACAGACGTAGTGACTACTTGCTATCGGAACAATCCTGGATTTAGGTGCCAGCTGTTATTTTCCAGCCAAGAGACAGCTATGTGTAGGTTTGGGTAATTATACCTCTTTATTGATATAATTTCTGAGATTTACATATAGTTATAAATAATCCATAATGAAAGAATAAAAAACCCCACATATTTTGTATCTTACTTGTTCTCCGTAAGTAGTCCAAAAGATGCCAGGGACAGAATGATAAAGCCAATTCTCATAAGAACTGTTCCCTGTGAGAGCATCTGTTAAAAGGCAGACAAAAAATTCATTTAGAGTAATTTTATGGAGAGAAATGGAGTTTTTACGGAATGGTAACTTCAACTCACTCACTGAGAGAAGCTAGTGTTCCCTTTTAGAGCAATTTGCTACTTTAAATTTTAGGAAAAAAAATCTGCTATGGATAGTACTCATACCTGGAGTAACCACCTCCACAGTTGTTTCCTGAATGCTGTATTAATGTTTAATGTTATCCCCTTCTGTCCTATGTGTTTTTTTCCCAAAGTTATTTGATTTCCTTTTGACTCCACTCAAGAGTGAAGAAACTTACTCCTAGATAAAAATCCCAGCAGCCCTGTTCTTTAAATTTCATGTTATGTTACCAGGTCTTTACAATAGCCATCTTTGAATCCCAATGGATACAAATGCCAATGTACTGGTGAGAATAACAACTCACATGACATGATCATATTTAAGAAGAAACAAAATTAATGTTTTCCCTTCATGACAACTCAACACTTGGTTTCCAAGTCAGCAAAACTTTTTAGCTCATATAATTAACTTCCATCAGACTTAAAACACTTTTAAACATTAACATGTGCATGAGTACTTAGATGAATCGCAGCATGATGACTTCTGTCCTCAAAATTTGTATCAAAATGACATAAACAAAATTCAGAAAAACAGAAATTATTTTGATTGTAAAGTTTGAATTTTCAAAATTTATTAAATATTTATTTTGTATTCTACATAGCTGCCTTTGAAAATCAAATAAGTTTTCTTTTTTCCCTCCCTGATTTTGTTTCAAATATTAGTTTTGAAAACCTTTTGTTTTTTTTTTTTAATTAAAACAAAACTGAACAAAAGTAGTGGATCTGACTGAGTTCTAGAAATCCTTTCTTGCTTCAGCAGCAAAAGAGTTTATGAACAGCATCTTGCGCTTCATTTGCAGGCACTGGAAAAATAAAACTCCACAAATGTCTGCCCTGATTTCAATAAATCCCATTCAGTGACATGCCCAACTTCCTTCGGTCATGGCCCCAACCCCTCAAAGAGATCTAAGGTAAGTATCTGTGAGCATGGGAGGCCACAAGAGGATATTCTCAAGTTTTACAGCTGTGTGAACTTAGAGTGCCCATGTTTGCAAAACACATCAAACCACACACTCAGTCTGGGCGGGTTTCTGTTGTTTTACTGAAGCATCACAAACACCTACTTAGATATCCTCAACAGTTGTTGAACAAAGAAAACTCAGTCCCAGCAATGAGCAAGCTAAACAGCAGCCTCACCAGTTTACAAGTCACAACACAGTTCTCACAAATGACACCTGTCAAGCCACTCTGTTGCACAGATTTGCAGATTTTGCACAGATTTGTAGGTGAGAATCAAACTTATTACTGCATTTCCAAATTACCAATCTGTTCTATTCCTCCTTATGATAAACTTTTCATTGTTAGCAATAGGAGAAATTTTTTTTTGAAGTGACAAAATGTTTGGACAGAGTTTTTTTGTAAAAATCAGGCATGGACTCCATTTGAATTTAATTATATTTAAATAAAGGAGGAGTACTCTATTTAATTAAATGAGGAGTACTTTAACTGCTCATCTAGCCATACTGAGTTCAACTTCCACTTCAGTTTCCTGTAGAATCTAAGTCATACAAAAATTCAAGAAGTGAGCAAAGAAAAATATTATTTGGCACAGGCATAAGGGAACTCATCCATAAATTTCTTAGAAATGCTTTGACAGGTTTTTCAATGATTGTTACTTGTCTAATAAAGGAGATTTCCAGGGAAAAAAGACTGAAATTCAAGACTTTTCTCCTTAAAGACTGTCCTCACTTTTAAGTTGAAAAATTACACCTTTTTTAAAATCTACTCATCCTTGCCAGGTGGATCTGATTTTTCTTTGTTTCCACTGTGATGCACCAGGTCCTGTAGACTGACTTAAAAATGCTACCACAGTGCTAGAGCAATATTCTGAGAAGCAAGGTTTTTTATCTTCTTAGGCAGGAAAGAGAACTAAACATCAAATCCAGATTTCCATCAAGCCATGGAGTTGCTACATTACAATATATGGCTAAAATCACACTTTGTGGAAAATGAATGAAACTGCAATGGCTTTCATACAAGTGCAAATACTTGTCTTGAGGAATGATTCAACAGTACATGCTATGCAAGGGTGTACCTAGTTTCCAGTTTTAAAGAGCTGCATGATTTCAAACTTTTCTGCCTTTCCAGTGATGCCAAGCTGGCTAGCTTGTCCCGGGCATATGGGTTTCCTTGTGACTCCAGCTGCAGAAAACTGAGAGCAGCAGATAAAATAATGTTGATTCACTCTACCTGCCTTTAAGTTCACTGAAGTACCCTGAAACCTGCTATTAACCTAAGCTTTTGCTGAAACTCATGGAGAAGCACTTTGGAAATTCCACTTCTTGTCATTAGCTAGACTGCAAGCCTAAAGACTACATTTGGTACTGCATTAAGAGTTGGATTTGAGTGGATGACGGAAACGTTTCCCAAAAGCAGACAATTTTGGGTCATATTTTAGTGGTGGTTTTACCCATAACTTCTATCAAGGACTTTTTTCTTAGCTTAAAGATACATTTTAATTTTACATTACTAGAACATGAAAAGGAATTAAAATTATATCCCACATTTATCTAACACAGAACAACAAAGCACAAAATAAGAACTCGAAAGGAAATTAATAAATTTCAGATCAGTTTTAAACACGGAGTTCCGGGGAAAAAAAATGGGAATATAAATACATTTTAATGTCTGTTTGTAAATCAGAAGAACTGAAGCAACCTTATAATTTTCTAAAAAATCAAACTCAAATGTAAACAAGCCTTTATCTTCAAATGTTTAAAATGCTATAGGAGGTTCTTTGGCATAATAACTACCTGAGCCAGGTGTGGTCATATTTTACAGACTTGTTTTTTCAGGCCAATTTCAATTTCTTTTCAGACAGACTCCTACTTGAACTATACTGTTTTGAACACTAGCTATTTGTAAAACTCCTTATGGTCAATATGTGCTGTGGCCCAGAATGTGAAGGACTCTAAAGCACAACCTGCAGATCCTGGTTAATTTCAAATTGGCAGTATCATCAGATTCATGCAAAAGCATGACACTGTAATACCTGAGCACAATAACAGCTTTCCACTTCCCAAAACATCAGCTTTCCGAGTGGTGCAGGGTGAGGCAGAAAGCCTTACTGGGAATCATGAAAGTAGAAGGTTCAAGTTACCCTTCACTGTAGGTACACACACCACATTCACACACAACAAAAAAATTCCCTCATTTTTACTGCTAGTCAAGGATTACCAAGAAATTTTCAGTGAAATACACCATGATGCCATTGGGAATAACATCTTTCAGAAAACCAGCCATATAACATAATTTTTACCACTGTTAGTCTGCTTCCCTCACTTTCTCTTACAGTTCCAGTGGTACAGTAACATGCTGCCTTGATTCTTTTATTTGCTTTCAAACATGCATCACCCTATGAAGTGGATGCTGGCAGCTGAGGCATCCATTTTCTAGGCATTACTCTACCAAAATCAACAAAATAGTCAGTGGGTTATATCACTAAACTAACATCATATATTAAATCTATGCACTGAAAGTAGCAGTGCAAAAAGAATGTGCTTTTTACACCTTCATTAGTGTTAGCATCCTTGTTCCACTTACACATAGTATGCATGTATGTATATATAAAATAAATGAGTATTTATATACTGGAGTATTTATATAAACAGAGAAGCATGTGGGACCACAGCAGGTTCCCCAATTACAAGTCAGCCACAACTTTGCAATGTGGTTATTGGCTGCAATCAAGCAGAAAAATATTTCTGTTGGATTTTCATTTCATTTAAAGCTTTAAAAATATCTCTGAGCCTTGAAAAAATGGAGGAGGGAAGGGGATTATAGAATTTAGCAAGAAGTTTACACGGCTTTGTAACCAACAGAATGCCATAGCATTATTATTTTATGGTTTTTTAGTAATGAAAAAAAGAATTCATTTAAACAAAGGAAATGTTATTCCAAATCTGTATTTAGATGAGCATTGAAATATTCAAAATCGACTTTTTATACTGCAAAGAGCCAGGTTTTTATTTCTTTGGAATAATAACATGCATGCATTTTCTCATTCTGATTTGTCCAGTCATTCAAAAGTAAGTTTTTGTAAGTTAACAGTTGCCTTGCTCTCATACATCAGATGATCATATATATTCAAATTAGGAATGCTAATATAATGCTTTGAATTTTCTATTGTTAGGTGTCTTTAGCTGTATGAATTTATTTTAACTCAGAATTCCTAGAAAAAAAATGTTAATTCTTAGCAATATTACATACACGGTACTTGGTGATGCCCTACTGAATGGATACATTAATTGTGTTCTTAACTTCCAAGAGATCTAGCTTACTAATTTCCATCTAATTGAAACTGCTCACATATTCATATAATTATAAGCACAGTAAATGTTATAGTATCTATTAAAAATAAAAAAAGACACTGCAATATGTGTTTAAGGTGCACTTCACTTTGATTTATATGATACCTGAATTTCTGGAGTTATGAGACTTCTGCTTTGAATGTACTGCAGTTTTACACTCCTAGCACTCTCTCTGGGACTGATCCAAATCCCATTTCTTCAAGGAGCTTTGGATCAGATCTAGATGTGCAGAGCTCAGAAAGCAATTTTTATTTGCTGGATGTAGTGCAGATCACTCTATAGAAAACAAACACTGTATGCTCTCTCCTGTGGAAAATATATATTTGTTCTTTCCTGTTTTGCTCTTTTCCTAAGTTAAATGTAGGTCATTCAGACAGAAGGTATATGGTTGCTCTTTATGGATAGAGAAATTTAACACTTCTACAGGGCCTGAGACCAAACACTGAGCAACTGTAATCACTTGAGAAATGTAATAGCTGTGTGCTGTGTCTTATGGCTGTTATGAAATGGAACTTATACCTAAAGATGAGGAAAACAGTTAGTTTTCTCCATTTATGGAGCTATGCCACAGTTATGACATAATTCATAGCCAGACAGAACGTTCCAGTTGTATCCATAGACATTTCATAACTCAGTGTAGTGGAAAACTGATATTGAAGAAAGGTTTTTGCCAAGTAAAGTTATTCATACACAAGCTTCCTTCTCATGACAGCTTCCCCACTGTACTGCAGAGCGATGCTGGAACTCTGCCTTGGGACCAGCACTTTCTACACCCACGCTGAAGGTTTATGTCCTGAGATGAGGTGCTTCCAGGCCCCTGGGCTCTCCTTCTTAGCCTTACTACCTTATTACACTGCAGTTTTGTGCAGAGAATTTTCAAGTTGCTTTTCTACAATAAGTTCATAAATGGTGGATCTTCAGAATGTTTCCTCCATGACTAAAAGAATTTAGTGATTATCTGGGGCTTGGGTGCATTTTTCAACTTTCTTTATTACTTATTCTTAAACAGATGCAGTTACCAGCAGGTAAAATAATGTGGACCATCCATTTTTGTCTTCCAGGACCAGAAAAAGGCCAAAAGAAAAAAGAATAAAATAAGGAAAAAAAAAAAAAAAAAAAAAAAAAAAAAAAAAAAAAAAAAAAAAAAAAAAAAAAAAACCAAACCCCCTAAATTTGGGGCCAAAAAAAAAAAACAAACAAAAACCTAGACTCTTTAATTCTGGCTGCTAAAAGCAACAGCATAAAGTGAAAAAAAAAAAAAACAAACCACAACAAACTCAACAGCAAAATGAAACAAATGGAAAAAACTCAAACATAGAGTTTGATTCCTATGCAAATGTAGGAACCTGGAAGTATTCTGGAAAATCTTGCAGAGGTTTTTCTCAATATAGGAACATTGGCAATCATGTATACTGTTTGTCTTGTGTATTTTGAAGGTATTTATTCATATCTTTGGCTTAATTTCCTGCCCTTATAATAACTAAGGCAATCATCTGAAGCAATCACTAAGCCTCAGACGATTTAGTAATCTCCTAATTCCCTGCAACTGCAGTGTGACCCTTTGCAGAGGTAAACATGCTACGTGGAATAACTCCATACTAATCCAAAGAATATGCCTGAGGTAGCTTTTATATTATACCAGGAATGGTATGTACTGCAGGGTCCAATGAGGTGGGCAGGGGACAGTGACCACTGCTGGCCAAGGGTTGAGATTGCCAGGTGAGCATGCCAGGACACGGCTGAAGAACCTGAGGGGCCCTTTGCATGTTTAAAGCCTGCCTATGGCAACGTGGGTGACACCAACACAGTAAGAGCACTGCTGTTTATCTAGGGGCGTCTTAGAAAGGGTTTAAGAAGAAGACCAAAGGGCATTTTATCAAACTAGTAAGAGTTTTGTGGTTTTTGTTCATCTTGAGAGGTCTTTGACTTTTATTTGTGGGAATATTATATGCATTAAATCCTGCTTCATAACCATGAAATTTTAGCTTTAGTACATGAGGGAGAGTTATAAAGACAGGAGGAAAAAAAAAGGAGCTTGGAAGGATGTGAAACCTCAGAAGCAGTTAATGTCTCATTTCTTTCAGGTGGAGATGGCCTTGTAGTTCACCTTCAGAGGCTGCCAGGTATCCATAGAGGAACCAGTCACCATGGAGATCCCATCAGGCAAACCCACGGTGATTAATACGTGCCTCTCCTTGCTGTGCTCCAATCAGTGCTGTTGTATGTTGGAGATTGGAAGAAAAATTTGCCCTGACTTTGTGCTCCTCCAACTCTGAACTCATGCTGACACCAACCAACCCATCTGCAAGCACTGCAAGACCACTGCAATCTTCCCTCTAAAGCCCAGCATCTAATGGTATGACCAACTTTAACATCTTAAAACTCCACAGTTTCAAGCCTCATGAGGAACTAAAAACTGAAGCAGACACACGCATTTGTCTTCTAGGCAAATTACTTATATTGAGTAAATAACTGATATGGTTATTAAAAACTGTTTACTAAACAATATCAAATGTGTGTTTAATAGCATGGAATTATATATTTAGCCATTTATGCTAATTCTTTTACAGAATCTAGTTATTATTTTAATAGTTCAAATAAGATATGAGTTGGCTGTAGAGCCGCTGCCCAATCCTTTAAAACATGCTGTGTGTCATTGCTGTTAGCAGGAGATATTATTTCATAAAGGCAGGAATTACTTACAGTCACAGAAGCAAGAAGTTCGGTGTACAAGTCCACTATTACAGCAAAATGTACAAGTGCATAGCAATTAAGATAAGCTGGTACATGTGGATTGAAGGGAACTTCTTTTCCAGTGATCTGTATAAAGCAAAACAGTTACTTGCCTTCAAGAGTGACCTGCTCTGGCCTGTTGCTCCTTAATATTCCTTACACTTACAAACACAAAAGGGGTGACAGACAACTGAAGAAAGATAATCTACTGTCAAACTTACATACTACCTAGTCTGAGACAGTTTAACTTTGTGTGTTTGTGCATGCCCACAGATGAAAAAAAAGAGAAATTACTGTACTCCATAGAAAAATTTTGAAAATCTCTTCAGGAAATGAATAATGAAAAACTAACTTTTAAAACACACTTTTTCCTTCAAATAAAAAGAAAAAAAACCCCACAGCTAAAACATTCATTTCCTTCAGTTTCTTTTCCCAATTCATCTTCCCCCATGCTTTATGACTGCTAATTTGCTAATTTAAAAGAGCATGTGTAGAGTTTTTAACATTGATCCAGTAGCATTAAGAGGCCCAAGTAAATTACACACAACTGAAAGCCTGTGCATGTTCTATTTACCACTGGGATTTCCTCAGGAAGGCCAAGTCTAGGTTTGCCTGGTCCCCAGCCTGGCCCTTTGAATATGACAGAAAGCTTATTGCAGAATCCAGGTGTGGCCCAAAATGTGTTCCAAATATGAGCCAAGGGACGTAACTGAAAAAAAAAAAAAAGTAATTTTTCATTGTTCACAAAATAAAGATTAATAAAACACTGCATTTTGTTAATTTTTAGTTTTCAAATAAATTGTTTTTCAAACTCTGTAAAGAGAATAAATTAGAAATAGATGAAGACAGTTCAGAAAACCTCACTGAAATAGGCAAAAGCAATATTAAGAACTTGGTTAATTTTGTGAGGATTACAATGACTTCTGCTCAGAGGAAAATCTGTTTTTCCATCTGTGTCTCCTGTAACCACTCCTGAGTATTTAGTGGTATATTGCATAGCTATATTTATGCTGCATGATTTGGTTACTGGGACCTTGAAATGACATATTCTCAATAATGAAATTACTTAGTATCTGAGTGAAATGGATATAATTGCACATCCTCCCACTTTCCAGCCCTGACAGCAGAATTTCTCTATGAAATTCCTCCTTGGATGAACAGTCATGAAAAGCAAATACGGACTCCACTGCTTCTCATGTTTTTGCAGAGAATTTTTACCTAGCTTAAGTGGAACCTGAACTAATACATCTAAGAAGCACCACACTAATTAGTTTTCTTTTTTTTTATTCTATGCTTTTGTCTGTGCTTCATTATGTATTATTGCACTGCAAAACATCTCATTCAGTCCAACACCTTATACACCACTGTTCTAATTAATTGTTAATTTTACTGCTATGTATTTTCATGGTTACTACAAGCTCTGCATATTCTCAATGCAGTGAGTAGAAGTGGCTGTCTCATAATGAAATACTGAAGAAATTGTAGATAATATAATTGACTGGTCAGCCATGCAAGAATGGCCTAAACTATGCCTAAGAGAAGAGCTTCTTTTGGATATGACTGAATGTTGAAGATATCAGAATCAGTGATACAAACTACAGCACCTGGAGCATGATGGGATCAAATGAATTTACTGGATGTGTTAAGCCATACACAACTTTTGCATCTTCGGCCTCAAATGTTCCTGATGGAAGAAGAAAACAAAAGAATGAGAAACAGTCAGATTCAAAAGTACACATATTTTTTGCCACACTGACTAAACATGACAGAGAACCCTTTTACTTACCAAATATCCTGTCCCAAATAATGAGTGTGCCACCATAATTTTTGTCAATGCAGTAAGGATTCCTACCTATAATAAAAATCAATTATGAGACAAGTAATAGGATAAAGAAGAATACTAGGAACTGAATTATGAAGGAAAAACATCATCTGCATCACTTTATAATCTAAAAATAACTTTAAAAGATAGCTAACCCACCACTCCTCATACTTCTATACATATATTTCTTTTTTCCTTAATAGTCTTATTGGTCTCTTTCTATTCAGATTCAAGCATACAAATCCAATGTGTCATGCCCAAAATTTCTATGAAATTCAGAGGGTAAAACCAGGTCAAAATATATTTATAAAAGACAAACTAAAAAGCAAACAAAAATTATTCCACTAGTTTATACCTAAGAAAATATATGCTAAACACATATCTGTATTATCACATTAATATTTGTCAGGTGTCTCTATCCTCTATGTCTTATATCTGATCCTGCACTATTAATTTCAGTGGAAGGAAAACTAATCATTCTATGTTTTCTAGGGAATGTATTTGTATATAAGCAGTCCTCTCAAAGTTATGAGTGAAGAAACATTAGTTACACATCCCTAAGTTTGTGGAGGTAGTCTGGGGCAACTGTAGAGCCCCTGATCAGCTTCGTAATGATTCAGCTTAACTCCAATCAGGATGACAGCATTAGTTCAGATTTACAGCTGAGCAAATAAGAGCAGAGTGTCTCTCTGAGGAATACCAGTAGATGTGCAAATTTTAAGGACTAGACACTTAGAGCACCACCACTGTGGATACAGTGATTATGAGGATACAATACACATTAGTAACATCCTCTGTACATGTAACTCCACTTGAGTCTGTTCCAAATTATTCTTCCATTCCTCTAATTTTTTTTAAACTTACTATCTCTGAACAAGCTAAAGATATCTGTGAAGTCCACTTCTGTTTCTCAGACACGTTCATGCTATGTTTCAGTATGTAGTGGAGTTATTAGTACAATTTACATATGCAGTACAGTCTTGAAGGCCTCTGAATACTTATCAAAAAATCCATCATCATGCACTTGTGTGAGTCAGATTTACCAATGATTCAAACAGATGAAATCAAATTCCACTAAAATATTTAAAAGTTCTTCTAAAACCTAGACATAATTTTCACATATACAGCACTTGAATTTGAGTGCAAAAGTGTGTTTTTTGATGATTCAGTAGTCAGGGAAGGATGAGATATTTTTATATCACTCCTCATACTTAAAAACACTGAATTATTTTTCTCAAAGTCTTCAAAATATTTCATGTTATACAGACTTAATTTCTCCTCAAAAATTAATCTGAAACATAAAAATGCTTAAATTAAGCATAATTTCTGATTATATTTTTTTAAAAACTGTGAAATTTCTAACTGAACAGGGACCACTTCCGAACTAGAGGTCAAAATTAAAATCTTTCTGTACATCTGATTTTACAGTACAGTTTTACTACATTACTATTATTATACAAATAGTGACCCGGAAAAAAAAAAGGAATAAGAGATTCCACTTTTATCTTACCATGATGAACTCTGTGATGACTGGGAGTATTAAGTATCCATTCCAGAGGCCCAAGTTTGGTGATAACCTTAAAAAAATGTAATATTTCAATCAACTTGAAAATACTGTAGAAGACCAAGAAGAAGTAGGGAAATGAAAAGAAGGAAAAGCTAAAGAGAGGATTTTATCTTCTGGAGAACTACATAAAAGGACAGAAGTGCACTATTTTTTTCTGAACCATATCACTGTATTACAGTTACAAAAAATTTCATTTAAAAATATTAAAATACAAGTTATAAATTAAATTTCTTTTTGATCCAAAAGCTAATTTCTTTTGATCTAAAAGTGAATTGTTTTTATCATTATTCCACGAGAATTTTTGTGAGAATTGGCAATCATGAACTGATAATAAGATGGAATCACAGGGAAGAGATTGTCCCAGCGTACTAAGCACTGGTGAGGCTGCACCTTGAGTACTGGGCTCAGGTTTGGGCCTATGCCTTCTAAAAAGGACATTGGGGTGCTGGAGCATGTCCAGAGAAGGGCAATGGAGCTGGTGAAGGATCTAGAAAACATGTCATGTGAGGAGTGACTGAGGAAACTGGGATTGTTTAGCCTGGAGAAAAGGAGGCTTGGAAGGACTTCACTGCTCTCTACCTCCCTGAAAGGAGGTTGTAGTGAGGTGTGGGTCGGTTTCTTCTGCCATGTCCCAAAAGAAAGGACAAGAGGAAATGGCTTTAAGTTGTGCCAGAGGAGGTTCACATTGGATATTAGAAAAAAAAAAAATCACTGGAAGGGTATTTAGGCATTGGAATATATTGCCCAGGGAGGTGGTGGAGTCACCATCTCTGGAAAAATCTCAGAAGCATCTGGATATGGGGATATGGCTCAGGGATGATTCTGGTGATGCTGGGTTGACAGCTGGACTTGCTGGTCTTGAAGGTCTTTTCCAACCTTGATGATTCTGTGATTCCATACAAATTGTTTCACTCATTTTTCTTATCCATATCCAGTGACACTGGTGGGGATTCAGGGCAACTCCATGATCCCAGTCATGCAAACACTTTATGTCAGCAAATAGCTGGCACTGGCCCAGTGCCACCGCCAGTGCATTTGACTGCTTGTTTCTTCTATCAGTAACCTTCTTTTACCCCAGCACAAATGCATTAACACAATGAACCTGACTGGGGAACTGATGCAAATCAGAACTGCTTTTGTTTCGTTTTTCTAAGTTAGTTTAACTGGATCAGTTCCTGATTTTGGTCCAACAAATTGTCACAAATACACTGTCATGAGCTGGAGGCATGAAAAGACAGTAGATCAGCATAAATTTATCATGGAGTTACAATCTAAGGCAATGATTCGATAGTACAGAAAGGTAGTCTTGATCATTTTAGTACCAACCCAAAAATGATAGAAAGTATCCATTGCCAAAAGCCAACTCTAACATTTCAAGCTTTGTCAGAAAATGCTGACATGAAAATGTCAGCACAACTTAAGAAAATTTTAATGAATTAAGTTTGTCAGTGGGCTTTCTGCTAAATTAGGTACTCTCAGCTACTATGGAATTAGTGGGAAGCCAGTACTGACTTCAAATTTGGTGCTTTGGTTAGCTCAACAGAAGGGTGTGGACACCTGAACGCAGCAACCGTTCTTTAATCCCAAACACAAATCCATATGCCACGAATTGATGCAATCGCTGGATCACAAAAAAGGACATCTATTCATTATATATTCTGAAACAGTATCAATTCACCATGTCTGATTATGGCCATAATGTCTTGCAATTAAAAGGGAGCAGAGGGCATTAAAGCACCTAAATAAAAATGTATAGATGTTAAGAAACAAATCCAAGAATCTGTAATTATTTTCCTTTTAGAGAATTTAATAAGTAAATTTAAATTGATATGAATCAGGTAAAGATAATAAAAGGAAAAAATTTTTTTTCATTTTTTCTCTTCAATAACTGTACAAAGAACATCTACTTAATTGGTTAAGTAGAGAATTTCAGTAATTAAAGGAATGTAGAAATACAAAAATTCTTCACATAAAGAGAACTGTAATATTTGAACCATCTTTCTCAAAATCCTGCTCACGCTTGACTGGAAAAACAGAATTCTAAGACAAGTTTGTTTTGTTTCACTTAAAAGCCAAGGACAACATAAGCAGAACCAGCTCTCCCCCAATATAAGTTAAAGCCTGAAAAGACCACCTAAAGGTAAGAAACAATCCATCATCCATGCTAGTTCAATTTTCTGCCTTTCTCAAGCAGAACATCCCACTGTTTTAAGACATGTGAGATGTGACCATTAAATTAATTTAATCTGAGACAAATGTTTTGAATTGAACTGCAGCCTAGCACCTGAGAGAGCACTGATTTATCTAATAGACCACAACTAACTTTGATCCAGTTTTAGCTCAATATTTTAACAGTTTTTGTAAAAATAAACCAAGTGTGCACTAGGAGAGCAGGGAATCAGTAAAGATTAGCGATCTTCACCTTTATCCTACAGGTGGATTATAACAAAATGTCCTCAAAATTAACGCCTTTGAGTCTCAATATCCAGCTGGTTGAATTAAAATTTTAAAGTAAAATTAATCCTCTTGGAAGTTTATATAGTACATCCTTATGCTAAAGCAGAACCTTTTGTCTTGGGACTCTAAGGACCTCAAGGTAAAACTTTATACAAATTTGTATGTAAAACTTTAAATAAATTTTTCTGACTAATAATAGTGAAAGTATTTTATTTGGATGAAACCCCTCTCATCCTTTAAAACAATCTTTCTTTCAGTGATGAAATTTAAAAATCTACTGAAATATCTTCTCTATAGCATAATTAATGATTGATATCCAAGCCTACTTTGTTTCATTATTCACTCAAGGTCACCTCCATTGCAAAGACATTCTAGTCCCACTCTGACAAAAATATCATTTTAGACAACAATCATAACCACACGACGTTAAAGCTCAGAGGGGGTGCAGAACTCTCTACCTGATGGAGCAAAAATCTAGTATGTTGACTTTAGCAATCCATAAATCAATGCTTTGTCTAAAAAACACCAGAAATTTTTTTCACCAGATAGTCAAAATAGTATAGGGTGCAATTTCTAGCAACTTCCTTTGCCATTAGTAAGTTTACTTGTAGATATTTAGCTCATTCCTAAAAAACATAAAAAATTGTTGTCAAGAGGAAAAATTTTGGTGCCAAGAAATTTATAAATGCATAAATGCTATAAATACAACCATATATCTTTCCAAGAAATAGAAATATATCACCACTGAAAAGCTGAATTTTGAAGGCTCTTGCAGCACTTACATGTCAAACAACATAGCTTTTTTGTTTAAATTTGTTGAATTTTTCTATATTCTGCCATCTTATCTGGGGCAAAACTCCTACAAGCAGATTTTTCACCAAAGTAAATTGGATAGGATGGCAAGACAATTTTTACCAGACAAGACTCTGACATAGTCATGTCAAGCTGACAGGAACTTACTGCAGTCATATTGAAAGAAATTAATTTCATAAGGACTGACTCACAACAAAATTTAATGTGGTGCAGCAACAGCCCTGGTTCAAAAGAATAATCCAGAGAGAAGAAAGGCAGCAGCAGGTATCCCACTTACCCATCTACCTTTCTCCTGTCAGTCTATCCTCATTTCTGTGTCTTTATTATGTCCAGACATTTTCCTTGGAGAATGGCAATTTCAAAGGAGCTCAAAAGAACTCTTTGTAGCAGTAACCTGGCTTACACTGCAGTTACAACCAGCCATCAAAGCACATAGACCACTAAGTTTCAGCCATTCAGACAGAAAAACATTTTCAGCTTACAATATCATTGTATTCAAATTACAGTAAGAGCTTCCATGATCACATATCAGAAAAAAAATTTAACTTTTTAAAGAACACCAAACAAATGTGATAAGAAGATCAGCTTAGTTTCTGATGCTTGTAATTGGGATTTTCATTTTAAAAAATCTGCTACCCTAATTTTTGTATCTGACCTTTTTATTGGAAAGTATTCTAAAAAGTAAAAAAACAACAGTTGAAATGTCATTGTTCAACAAACGTACCATCAGTACTTCAAAACTTATTTCATATTACTCAAAAGAAAAAAGTCTGCTTATGAATGTAAAATATTCTTATTCTACATATCATCAACTTAAAGTGATTTGGAGAATACTGCAAAATAGCTTCCGATCCCCTAAAAGTTGAAATATCCCAACTGTTGTGCAATGATAACCTTATCTGTATTTTGACCATTAGGACTGGGAGTTTACATTTGTGTTTGTTTCCCTGATACAGACACCTACTGTTCTAAATCAACTCTTGTCTGCAATTTTTCCTTTCTCAATTAACACATCATGTGCACCTAAACTCTCATGCCAGTGACCCATAGATGAACTGCAACATTCCAACAAAACTCTTTTCCTGCTTCCTTTATTTTTTAACATCCCATTGCCACAAAAATAATTTTTCACTTGTCAAAATCCTTACAAATGGACTCAATAAACTACCTGGAAATCAAATATGTAGGCATCTCATATATATATATGTATGTTATAAAAGTTCCGTCCACAAAACATGTATTCTTCTTTCTTTCTTTTCTTTAAAAACCAACACATTTCCTCTGTTATACTTGGGTATCACTAAACAACAGAGCAGAATTACTGACAATTAATTGAAGCAACACCAGAAGCAGTGTAATAAATAAGGCATGCTTAGAATTACTTTCATACATTACTGAATAAAATATCATGGAATTGAAATCTTCAAATACAGATGATAGAAACTAAATGGGCTTTTTTTCTACAACAGTCATTCTTATATAAAGATGTTTCCTTTGTGACAGCAATCCCTCGCCTAAAGGGAAAGAACATTATGCAACATCTCTTGTGGCATGTAAGCACCTCCGCTTGCGGTCTCAGAGTTTGTCAGCACCAAGGGAAATCTTTATTGCCTGGTACCTGCACCACTTCAATGTAGTTCTTGTTTAAGTAATGAGAAAAAATCGTGACATGAAATCCAAGGGAAACTTTACATCTTGTGTAACAACTGCTCCTGTCACCACTACCACATGAATCTTTACTTAGGTTTCGACGAAAATGTTAGGAAGGAATGTCAACTGAGTAGAGCAGGCAACCTTACAGTAAAACCATTCGCATATAAAAAATTCAGGGTTGAATTTTTTTTCCTTTGAGCATAAGGAAAGCTGTTTGTAGCACAGCATTATTTCCAATATCATGGTGTTACTGATCTGCAGGACAGAAGAGGGTAAATTCATCCCTGGAGCATCACTAAGGAGCACTCTGAACTTAACTCTGGGCTTTCTGTTAGACTAGTTGGTAGTAAAACACATATTACAAGTCATTTCCTCATCAAAATCAAGGTAAGATTCTTGTTCCTGGTATATAAATCTATATTTCAGACAGTCTGGTGGGGAAATTTGAAAATATGACCTTAATTACATTCCCCAGTAGAGCTGCTGTGTTAATTCAGGACAACACACCCATGTATTTATACAGATGGCTCTGGTGACCAGATCTGCCATGTAAAATCTCTACAGGGAAGCTGAAGAAAGGCAGAACTCCTAGGATATGTGCTCGTCTGCCAGTTTCACACTTTGAAATCCTTGGCAAACTCTGATTTATACATTGCCAACTGTTTTCCTACCTGATTAGGCAGTTTTCTACTCCAGTAAGCATGTAAAATGGATATAGCTGAATTTCCACACTGAGCAGTGAAAAAACAATATTTATAGTTTAGAAATAAAACAAGTGAGAGGAATCAGGCCTGTTGGGATCATAAAGAGTTTCATAGAGGGTGAATTTCTGATAAATCTGGATTGTAGGAATGGGAGGTGAAAGCCTAGTTTTAACAGACAGTCTGGTTTAGGGCATAGTTGTATAATAAACATGCAGACTTAAGAAATGTGTCTATAATAAATTATCTTGAAGACAGGCTGTTGTCACTTTTCATTGTTTTATACCTCAACCAGGAGGTAAGGTTTGAATCAAACTGGCATCTTACATGAATATTTAAGTTAACTGTTTCAACAAGTGGATGCGATCTTTTTGTTTTCTTTATAAGTTTAATTAAGCCTGGGAAAGTTGAGCACATATAGGAAATTTCAATCAATTTTTCCACTAAAAAATGAAAAAATTTACAGTAACTGATTGGTTTAATTGCAGCATTACAAATATCAGGGCATGGAGCAAGTCACACTTTCAGTCATATATCAAGTTAAGCATTTTAAACAAACTTCAGGAGAAAAATCGCTATACAATTTCAGTATTTTCAGCAGCCTGACAAATACATTCTGGCAATTTCAGGAAAAAAACCTCGAAGTCATAAATCAGTATGCCAGCCCTGAAATAAACTAAAACATAGCCAAGTGAGGCTCCTCATCTCCCTTTTTAAACAGATCAAAAAATAGTCAGCAGCCTATACTTTGTGATTTTAACAAAGAAGGGTCTTTCAAATTTTCTCCTGGCTTTGAAGCTATAATTAATTTAAATAGATTCTCAATGAGTACAAGCTATGAGAAAAACTCAAGAGCATTATATGTAATATGTTATGATGGAAAAAGAGGGTTTTTTAACAAAGAACAGAATCTCTAACATTATTAATGTGGTATCCTTTCATTATTATATTAAATTTATTTGGTAAATGAGTTGTTTAGATTCTTTTTCCAGGATGCAGAATGTACTGAACTGTGTTACATCTTTAAGTAGCTCACTTCACTATTTTCTTGATAATTCTCCAGGGACATAATAGACAGAAGCGACCTAAATAAAATTCTTTAAGTTTCAGTTTAGTTTTAGGGCTTCTGCAGGCAGATTAGCAATAGTCAGGCCCACCACTGCCGAGGTAAACAGCTCGTCACGTGCAAGAAGTCTTTGGTGAAAGGAACAGAAGCCAACACTCAAACTCTAGGACTTCACTATTAGGATCCAAATTGCAGTTACTGATTATGTTCTTGTCCCACAAACTTTTTTATTTCTGGCCTCACTAGTGACCCAGCTTCAACAGGGATAGGGGAGGATTCTTTTGTCTGGATTTCTGCCCATCAAATGCAAACCACCAACATAACCCTATTATCGTGGAGCAGCCACTTTTGAATCAAAAAGATCATGGCTCCTGTGCTGCATGTTGAATTCAGAGCTATTACCTCTGAATACAGCTAAAATAGGAGCTCACACACAGTTAAAATAGGAGGCTCATCCTGACACTACTAAACTGGAGCACTGGCATTCTGAATCATCACTGAGCTTTTAGGGGCCAAGGAAGGAACTCTAAACTTCACCCCGCTATGTTTTTCCTGATTATACTGTGTTCAAGTGCAGCCTACACTTAGCAGGACAGGAACAGTGTGCTCTCTTATGAATGTTTTATTTTCTCTTTCTTTTGTTATTCTTTTTATTTAAAACAAAAAGCGGAGTTATATGTCTTATATATCTAGAAAGACAATACTTTTCTCCCCTCATGGGGCAAGTGAAACATGGAAAACTGGAACATATTTTATAGTTATTGCAAGTATTTGTGTTTCATGATAGTGTTGTCAGCTTTGCCCTTTTCTGCATTCTGGCAAGTGCAATGATGACAAGACTTTGATCCTACAGGTTGGTCAGAAAATCTAATAAGCCATTTTGGCAGAGAGGCTGGATTGAAGCAGTGAGATCGCTTTGTTTCTTGGAATCATGCTTAAATTTTAAAGTCTGTATGGCGTATATAGCCTATTTGGACCTACAAAGGCACTGTCTGCATTAAAGAAAGTATGTTTATCTTCCTGATATTTTTTGAATTTGTTCTCATTCTCTCCAGAGTAAGCATGCGATTTTAGAGTTTGCAGCAGACAAATAATGAATTTATGAATGATAAAAGCACCAGCTATCAGGAATGGGGCAAGAACTTTCTTTTGTAAACCAAAGTTTGGTTCTTTATGCAAATCAACAAATAATTCTTTCCCTATTGTATTTAAAATAATTTCTCAGATCTTTGTTACAGTGAGAAAGTATGCAATAGGCTGTCGGACGATGCCGCCTGTTTCTAGGAATTCCAGTTAAATCATCATGTCATTGAATGTTCACTGACACAATCCTGAACATCAGGCTAGGAGAATGACTGTAATCACCTCTAATTACCTTCATCCCTTTGATGACTTTTAGCAAAAGTCTTCTGAATGATAAACTTCTGATTTCTTGTAACCTGACAGTGACAGATGTGCCTGTTTCTAATTTAAATGAAAGGGAACATCAGACAGAGCTGTGTCTATTTTTGGCTACCATGGCCAAATTAAAGGAAATATATTAATTATTTCATTAAATGAAGCAATGTACTAGAATGAAGAAAAAGAAAGGTTTTCTTGCATATGGTATTTGAATTCAAAATTACTTTCTAGAATCAAATTCAAGAGATACTGCAGTTTCACTCAATATTCTACTCAATACATTGGATTATTACTGATTTTACCTTTCACTGAGGATACTTTTTACATTAAGAAAAAATCAACAAACCCCCCCCAGCAAACACAAACCAAAACACTAGCAGCAAAACAAAAGCTAAATGACACTTCTTATCCTGGCCAGAAAATCAGATCAGCCCACCATACTCTATTTCCACTGTGATCCATTCAATACCACCTGTCTGTCATGATTTTGCAAATACTTTCATTACATTTTACTTACTGACCTTATAGGAAATATTCACAGTCTAGTAAACTAAGAATATGTGACTTTGTAAACCAGGCCCAGAGATGGTTTATCTCCCAACGAAAGCATCTCCTTTTTTATCTGCAAACTATTCAATACTTTCACTCTTTACTAAAACCTTCCTTCAACCCCACAAATCAACCACAAGAATAAAACAATCTTCTTTCCAATACAAACACTAAAATATGTAACAGTCAAATAAGTTTTGTAATAGTCAAATAAGTTGTGTTAAAATGCTTTTTAAATTCGAAGTCTTATTTCTTGACCAAATTTACTTTTCATTTTTGAGAAATGGATTAAAAATCGACTGCAAGTACTTGAAATAGTGAAATAGACTTTGTAACATTTTTTTTTTTTTACTCCTGAAATCCCTTCTTGCTTATTTAAATGAGACCACGGGACACAATGAAGAGAAAATAGGTCCAAGAAAATTGAAAAATAAAATTTTCTAAGAAATAGAGAAATCTCAATTGACCTGGAAATTAATAACTGAACATTTTATCTATTGTTTCATGCTGTCACTTATTTATCACAGAATTAAGATTCTTTCATCCACTTCTTTCACCATCCAACAGATTTTTGTCTCAAACAGCCTCTGCTTGAAAAGACAAATAGGTCCTCTAGAGTTTCTGGAACAGCTTTTGCTATTGATATGATGGTAATCACAGGTGTACTGCTACTTAGAAGAATTTATGTATACTTTTTATCTATTTTCCTTAATTTTACCTGGTTCCTCAAGCTGCTTGTTTAATTTCTTTATTGGAAAATAAAGAATTTTTTTTTTCTGAACCTGGCCACCTTCCTAGGTATGATCTGATCGATGCAAGAATTTAAGGACTGGGCCACAAGAGCTCACCTGAACTCAAGGAGCCCAGATGGGCTGTGCAGGACATGAAAGCATAAAGAATTCCCAATTTCTCTCTTTCAAAGCTTTTCATTAAGGAAAACTGAGCAGAAGCCAAGGATAAAAAAACACTTAGACAAAAACTTAGATCAGTACACACTGTGCGTGCATAAGTGAAAAATATCCTTTTGACAAATACCATACACTTCCTCAGCACGTTTCAGTTTTACTAATGGGTGTTTTCTGATAAAACCAATTGTATTTTTCTCTGTATCTGTAGCAATTTTATGCCTCTCTTTCCAGTCTGCATGAGGTGTTGCTAAAATTATTCCCATTTCTCATCTGTTTTCACCCATGTTACTTCTGGTTAATAGTTGTGGCTCACCTTTTTCTGCTCCCTGAGCTGGACGAGGTAGAAAGACTTACACAAGGTGAAAAGAGGTGCCTTAAAAAACCTGACTTCTGTGAGTATGCTAAAGGGCAGATCATATTCTTTCCTTAAATTAGAAAATTAAACAGAAACCAATACATGTCAAAGATCAAATAGGCAAGGAATAATCTGCTGCTGCAATTACTACCATCAGGGACTGGATCAGTTGATACTTTCTAAATACAGTTTGACATCTCATAAAAATTACAGCTAAACCAACAGAAACTAATTTCTGTTTTTCACAGGTGTCTATCAGGTTATAAACACACCTAACTTATTGGTTGTAATACATGCATAATGGAAGGATATAGTTTAATATAAGCCATAGACCTTCTGAATCACCTGCGAAAATAAACCGAAATGGAGTATTTCTGTCTGTCAGTAACAGTCCTGAAACATTCTGTAACTTTTGAAAAATTTGTTTTTTAATGCCCTTTGACTAAAGTATTTTTTTTAATTCCTTTATGATCTAGATGAGAATGGTCCGTCTGGTTATAGAAGCATTTCTCCCAGACTATTTAGGAGTAGATCTGAGCCATTCAATTGACCTAAACAGTACTAGATAGAACAAAAAATTCTTTTTTTTTCTTGATTTATTGAGATCACAGAACCATGGAATCATTTCATTTGCAGAAGAAATTTAAGATGACCAAGTCCAATAGTTAACCCATCATTGTCAAATGTTTTCCTCAGGGGTTTTCTTGGGTTGATGGGTTTTTTTTCTTCATTTTTCATTTAAATAAATTATTAGGAGTTTATTTCAATGCTTTGATGCTACTTAGAGATTTATTTTAAATCCTTGAAAAAATCCTGATATAATTTCAGATTGTCATGTACCTGGTACAATATTCACAGAATCATTAAGGTTGGAAAAGACCTACAAGACCATCAACTTCTACCGCTGACTAAACACCACCGCTTAAAAATAGGACTAAGTGTCATGTCCAGTCATTTCTTGAACACTTTCAGGGATGGTGACTCCACCGCTTCCCTGGGAAGCCCATTCCAATGCTTAACCACATTTTCAATTAATACATTTTTCATTCTGTTAAACCAGAACCTCCTCTAGCACAGCTTGAGGCCATTTCCCCTGGTTCTGGCACTGGTTGCCCTGGAGAAGAAAATGGCTCCAAAATGGCTGCAGCTTCCTCTCAGGCAGCTGCAGAGAGTGATAAGGCCCCCTCGAGCCTCCTCTTCTCCAGGTTAAACACCCCCAGCTCCCTCAGTCACTCTCCTAAGACTTGTGCACCAGACCCTTCACCAGCTCCACTGTCCTTCTCTGGACAGGCTCCAGCATCTCAATGCCTCAAGGTGAGCGGCCCAGAACTGGACACAGGATTCAAGTTGTGGCCTCACCAGTGCCAACTACCGGGGGAAAATCCCTGCCCTGGTCCTTCTGGACACACTATTGCTGATCCAGGCCAGGATGCCATTGCCCTTCTTGGCCACCTGGGCACGCACTGGCTCATGTTCAGCTGCCGTCAACTAGCATCCCCATATTCTTCTCTGCTTGGCTGGTTTCCAGCCACTCTTCCCCAACCTGCAGCCCTCCATGGGGTGGTTGTGATCAAAATGCAAGACCTGGCACTCGGCTTTGAATCTCATATCTCTGGTCTTGGCCCAATGAGCCAGGATGCGGTGATAAAAAAAAAACAGTTGAAAACAAATGCATGATGTAAGTCACAAAGTTGCATTTTCACTCTAGCATACACAACTTTATTCATTTCAGGCATGCTTTTCCTGTACCAATAGCCCATTCTAATAATAAACAATAGTAAAAGAATCCAGCACCACAATAATAGTATCATTTTTATGTAAGATTTATAGTGCTTAAAATGCTGTACTATTCTATATAAAATGACAAAACCTAATGCATTCCAAGCATGTAGGAAATACAGAAGTCTAAATGAGGTAGAACAAATGTGTACTTTTGATCTTTATGATACTGTAGTCACAAGAATATATGAGTCACTTGAGTTAAAATAAAATAGACCATGTCTGATCTGCTGGTAGTAAAACTGGACAAAAACTGACATAACAAATAATGAGACAGGTCAAAGTTATAACACAGGAAACATCTCTTAATATTGTTTAAAGCAACACTGGACACATGTAAAATTTAAGCATAGGAAAATACCAGGGATCGTATTTGGCTATAAAGTTTTGCTCTAGGCTGAAACATGGCATAGAAAGCTTCAGCACAGCATGATCATTCTTTTGTAATTACTGAATGCAATTTAAATTACTCTCAAAACAAAACATCTTCTCTCAGAAACTTTTTCATGTACTTAAATTCTTTCCTACTACTTAAATACACCTTTTTTCTTCTATTAAAAAAAAATTCTGCATGTACTTTCTTTTTCAGCCCTAAGTAACAAAAAAAACCCAAACCACCATCTGTTAAAGAAAAGAGATTTTTTTCCTCCTGTATCTTACTAGATTTTATTTTTCTTAAAGAGAACGACGTGCAATTAAAAGTCGTGAAGTGACAATTTCCAAACACCTTTGACTAGTCAATGTGGGGCCAAACTGTATCAGGAAGTTGATATTGATGAAAAGCAATAGAAATCTGGGGGGAAAAAAATTATCAATTGCTCCTTCATTTTAGAAGCAAACTATTACATTACTATAACATTACATGGGCAGAATGGAAATAATGAAGTGTATCTCCCCATGACCCCTAAAGACATGTAACAGCACCTTCCATGGGCTCCCAGAGGACACCAGAGCTGCTGGGGGATGATAAATATCTGCTCTCAGAGTAAGGGCTAGCAGCACTTACTGAGACAGGATGCTGTTTGCTACAGAAACCCAGGCTACAGCCCTGAACAAACTCCATATGTTAGTAAATTGAGAGAAAGAGAGACTTGAAGAAAGGACTTCCACATTAATATAATCTGTGTAAGATAATTAGGATCATTAAAATTCAGAAAAGGTCCTTTTTTGAGGAAAAAAGAGGAGCAGCAATAGCTTTAAACAGTTAAATTGTAATAGCTGTTGCAAAGAAAACCCAATATAATAGTGAAGCATCATATTAATTTCACCAAAAATATAGGGTAACATAAGCCTGAATGGCTGACACCATTTCCCTTCCTTTCCTTACTTTTTTCTGTCAATGCCTTGCCCTTGAGAGCAGGAAATCTGCTAATACATGGTGTAACCCTATTTCTATTTCGACATAATTTTTGACCTTAGAGCATGACTTCAACATATTTCAACCGATTTCAGCTGCGCTATAAAATCAACAATATCAACATTAAGAATAACTTCCCTTGTAAGCAAAGTTCTGTGAGTGGATCAACTGGATTAATACAAAAGGTCCATTGTTTTCCAACTGGCACAATAATAGTAGGGACTGCTTATCTTTTCATTAAGTCTGAAATTCATTCTTGTTTAGACTAGGGTCTAAACTTGGCACATTGCATAAATGCTATGGAAATTCCTTTTAAGCCCTGTGAAGGATTTAGCACTTTACAGGGATGTAGGCAATTCATAAGCCTCTGAAATTCACTTCAGAAACTTTAGACACACACTGTGGCACCAATGCTGAGATTAATTGAGTTACTGCCACACAGCAGAATGTTAGAAACCTCTCGGGCAAGGAAGAGATGGCTTCAAACACCAGAGAAGACACAGATGAGGCATATCATAATTCTTTTAGTGGCAAAGCACACTAAAACAAATTTGTAGAAGCTAAAGCATGGTCAATGAAACTTTGCTACCATATGAGGCCTAGTGTTCATTTGATGTGGTTTCAAAGAGTGCTTCAATTTTTAAAAAATATTTTAAAAAGCTTAAATGTGTATTGCTTCAGTTTATGCCACTTCTGGTGATGTGTGTGATATTTTATCTAAGCCTTTCTATTCTCGTGGTGTTTTAGATCATCAGACATATGCGAATGATTTTAGAAATGTGTCCAACAGAAACAAAATGTCAATAATCAAAGACTGCTATTGGTCCACCATAACGATCTTATTTTTAATTTTTTATTCTTTTTTTTAATGAAACACACAGACAAAAATAAAAGAAAAATCTGCAATTTAACAACATAATCACATAAAATATCTAATCAAGAAAATAAAATTCCTTTCCCAAAGAACTGTCCTATATATTGCATCATGAAATTAGAGAGGAAAAAGAATCTGTCTGGGCAGAATAAACAAAGGAGTAAGTGTCATAGAAATAATTAGCCCACAGCCCACCTGGCTGAGAAATATGCTACTGACTTAGCAGATAAAGTACCTTTAAATACCTCTATTGTAATGCAAGGAAGAAGGCAAAGGCCATCGAACTACCTGAGAAGTGTGGGAAACATCTTGCTAATTACAGTGCATTATTAACCATGATGTACGTAAACAAGATATGGTCTATGCACTCACAAGACAGAAATGAAGTGGTGCAGTCATAAACTAATAGCCATCAGATAATCATAGAACATTTTTCATCTGAGAATTACTTGCATTAAGAAAGAAACAATATCTGACTTAAGTTGCAACTCTAAATGATCTTTAAGAAGCACCGGCTTTTGGGTATTTTTCCCTAAAATATTTATCTTAGAAATGAAATTAGTTTCAGTATCTGCCAAAAATGTTTAATAACCTGCAAGATAGGAAAATACAGTATTAAAATAGCAAAAAGTTTTGATTCCTTACAGTTACTTTTTTTTTTTCTAAATCTAATTGGGACCAACTGGCCTCATTGCTTCTTATAAACTTAGCAATATATATTCAGAAAAAGGAATAAAAATGAACAGATGTTTCTCCTTAAAAAAGTCAGACAAAGATTTTTCTTACACAATAAATCAGCTGCTAGTGGATTTCCAAGACACTGCTCCAGGCTAACTGTTTAGGTATGGCTTAAAAACCTGGTTTACCTCTGTATGTATCCAAAACTGGTAAAGTAGATTAAACTGTAAATGAACAGCAAACACGGAAGGGGGAATGAAAAGAGCCATGGGCAAGTTGAACATCTAAAAAACGAGAAAGAAAACATACATTAGATATATAATTCTAAACTCATGATGATATAATGAAGTACTATCAGGAGCTCAAAGCACTGCACAATATCTAATACATCTAAGCACTGCATCTTCTAATACATCCGTAATGCAGACATTTCATAGCATACACAGATAGTGATTATTATGTTACTACTTGATGTGCTATGGCAAATGAGACATAAATTGATCCAAAAGTGATCTCCCACAAGCCAAACTGAGCAAGTAGAAAATCCAACATAAGAATTCATAAATTCTGGTATTAGATGTTTATGCTGTGTACTATATGGAGCAGACAGAAACATAGCATTGACATTAAGGGTTCCCATACAGGGAAGAATTAAGCAAGGTGTGAATTTATAACATTAAAGTTTTTCGATCCCAACTCCCTACATAAGCACCATGAAGGTAAGGCAGTATACCTGGCTTTCCAAGTTAATTATAATTCCCACCTTAACTTTCTCCTGGCATCTGTCATAAAGTCCCAATATATTGCTGAGTCCTCAAAACATGCTAGCATGAAAAAAGTATCAGAAAACTGCTTACTTGGGAGATCCTGGTATCTTAGATACAGATGAAGTCTTAAGAATTTCACAATTAATTGCTTACCTGGCTGAGCAATAGAATAAAATTTCTAAGACCTTCATATGTTGAAAGTCAGTCTGCTTTCTTCAGAAAAAAGAAGATCTTAAAAGATCTTATCTTTCTTTTTCCCTTTTACCTGACATTGTGTTATATCACCTGCACTGAAAAATTATTACTTCTCTAAAATACAGAGATTTTTCCTAACTAAACAGTAGCAGAGGTATCTTCAAAACTTTAAATATCTTTAGCATTCAAGGAATATCTGTTTGGCCAACAAGAGCTCCCTGTGAAGCACAGGAAAATTAGAAAAATCCATTGCCAAATTACTATTGTCCTTTTCACAAAAATCAAATCTTTTAACATCCAAGAAGATACTCCAACAGGCATGACAAGCCTCCTGGACCACGAATTCCTTTAGTGTAGGTCTGGACCCAGCACGTAAAATCAGTATTCTCTCAGTTTTAGTCAACAAGGCTGCCCAATAGAAGTCACACTGAGGCTGGGAAACCACTTCCACCCCAACGGTGTGACTGATGCTCTCAAGAAAGTCAGCTCTCACAGACATATGTCACTGTGACACACCAATGGAGGACTAGAACCTTGCAGTATCAGCTTAGTCTGCTGGCTTCAACACCAGACAATGTCTGAAACACTGGGACAAAACCCTGAAGCCATTGCAGTATCACCTGGCAGGGCTGCGACAGCTGGGATTTCAAAATCCACATTTAAAGGCTTTATGGATCACAGCTGCCCCTGTGAAATTACCTATGGGGTGTTTCTGTAGCTGTCTCAGAAACTGCTTTCCAAGAAGTAAAGGAACTAAAAGGTAGTAGAGAGGGACTAAGTTTCTGTCTAATGGCATGATAACAGCAGGATTTTTTTTAAAAAAGGAACGGAGAGGAAATGGATTTTTAAAATAAATAAATAAATAAATAAATAAAAACCAAACCAGATGGTTTTCAGATTATTCGTGGAAGTGGTTACAGGACTGGAAGCACGGTTAAAAAATTATATGCTTTTTCCCTAAAAGTATCAGAAGCAATTTGGTGGTATTTACAGATGACTCAAAGGGGAAAGAAGGATCATCTTCATATTTATTTCCTAACTTACTTTTCACAAGAGTACTAGGATTTCCCTGCTAAGTGGTGGGATGAAGGAAATTTTATATAAATCTATAGGTAAATTTGAAACTGTCAAAGGAGAATGCTTTACTAACTGCCTCACATTTTCTTGCAGTGTAAGCTTTATTTTGCACAGAAAGGATTTTATAGATAATTTACAGAAGTAGAACTCTTAGTGAGAAATGAAAAATTCTCCCATACCAAGATTTGACTTTTCCTATTTGTGGTTCCACTGAAACAAGAAGAGCAATCTCAGGAAAAAAAATCATTAAACAGTTCTTTACTGGAAGTGTCAATTCACCAAATCAAAAGATTTCATGGCAATGTACCAGCTTTAACAAATTTGTAGAGGAAAAGCTTTCCTGGCTCCAGAATGGAATTTCTGGTCAAAACTACAAGAAAACTTTTATCACACTGACAGATCTTTTCTCACTTGTGAATTCAGCAGCAGAGACTGGGAAAGTGCTACAGTAGCTGATGGGAAAAGCACCCAGAGAGGGGGTGCAGAGACATTTGCATCTGGGGCTGCTGCATTGCAGCTGTTTGCCCTCACGCCAAAGGCATTGCCTCTTTGGAAGGTCCATTGCCCACTCTCCTATGTGGGCATCCCTTTCTTTCTCCCTCCCATTTGCAAATAAAAGGTTATAACTACTTCCACTACAGAAAGGGAGTGAATTGAAACTCCTGAGGTTTAGCAGGAGCGCTGTTTCCACGCTGGGTCTCTGGGGCCACCTGCCGATGTGGCTGCACAGGGTCTGCAGGGCATGGGGGGCTGCAGGACAGCTGCTGACACCAAGTTCCTGTGGGCAGGAACCTGTGAGGACTCTGCAGCAGTTAAAAGCAAGGATAAAATTTAAAAAAATCAAAAAAGCCAACACATTTTTTACAGATTCCAGACCTGGCAGACTCCTCAGTAGACAAGAAGTGACTGACTGCGCTGAAAACTGTGTTGCCTGTTCCCTTTCCAAACTTGTACATAGACGATTCCACTGCTTTTATACCAAGGCATATACTTTACATATACTTTATCTGAATGTAACATCTAAAGTGATTGAATTATTATGGATTTAATATTTGCAATTAAGTCTTACCCTTAGAGGAAAGTTGAGAATGGTACCCAAAGCCTTATATCACAGCTTTTCAAAGCGTATGTGCAAATCTCTCACAACTGCACTTTGACTGTTTCGTCACTTACATATTCATTTCTATAGCATTATCTTGCTTTAGCTTGCTGTTTTCTTCTTAAAAATTAACTTTTTTTTGGACATCTTTTTCCCACTAAATGGGCCTCCACAGTATCTCTCAGTCTTCACAGTAGATTTGCTTCTCCATGGCCCCTCCAGCGGAGAAACAGAAACACTGTGTATGCAAACATGAAGCACTATATATTTGATTCCAAAATCAGGAGTACATCTCACACCACTGATTGTCAAGCACGTTTTTCTATTCTCTTCCATTTCATATCTTTGCAGTCATAGATTAACATGCTGATTTATTTATCTTACAATGTTTAACTTCAAACACAACAGTGCTGGCAGCAGAACAGTCACATAATCCCACACCATCCACCATAAGTTTCTCACACTCTCCTCATAATCGGATGTCAAACTCATTGAATAGTATAGTACACATTCAACAAGATCAGATCACTCTGAGATTAACTAAGGATTTCACTGAGCTTCAGCTTCAAGGCAGATCCATCCACGGTTCTGGACAAAACTGTCAGTCCAAAAAGATAGCAGTACCATAAGAATTAGCAAGAGTTGTGATCATGCACAATAAGGCGTTGCAGAAAGAAAACTGGTCTATGTCTGAAAAGTTCAGGGAGGAGGCAAAACAGTATTTACATTGACCATATGTTTTGGCTAATATCAAATATTTGGTGAAAAAAACCTGGCACACAAAAGTACCATGTATTCCTAGATTAATTTCCCTTTGCACAAAACATATGAATTTTAAATGCACATATATTATTTGCCAAGTGATAGCAGTGTGGTCCTGAGGATGGTCTTTGGAATCCAAGGTGGCCAGACATCTTGGTCTTCCAAGTATTTTATGCTCTCTGAGGTATTATTTTCAAAATCATGCCATCAGAAAAAGTTCTCATATGCACACCCATATGTACACACAGGCCTTTTGTCTTTTTTGAATTATTGTTTTCGTAAAGCATTTGCACATATGGTCCCAATGGGTAAATGGGCAAAGGTTAAATCTTTAACACAGCAGTATTTACAGAGGAAGCAGGGTTGTCACAGACAGATACCCCTTCCACTATTGTTCATTACAATAGTTTAAATTCTAGGTAATCTTGCTAACATCAGATGATTATTTTCTTATAAATAAACTACAAGAATTTATATAGAAGACATCAATAAAAAGATCTAAGAAATAGTACTGCTTTGTGATTTTCAGAAGAAAATTTCCCTGGAACATAGCACTTTAACTAATTTAATGTCATGCACTTAAAACAGTTACAAACTAGAGATTAAGTCCATGTTCGTAAGCATAAATCCACTTTACCGAAGTTAATGGAGTTATACTGGATTTGCAAGGGTGAGCATTCTCTCTAGACTCTGAGTCATTCGCTCACAGGCTGGATAGAGAGATTGCCAAAGCACTGTGGGTTTCCTTCACCACTCATATTATACCTCATTGGAAAATATATATAATTATATGTATGTATTTATATATGTAAATACAATTAATATCCCTTTTGAAGTCTAATTCTGAAAATTAAAATTTGAAGTTATTCATTTTGAATAACACACAACCAGACAAACTACAATCTGACTGAAAAAAAAGAAGTCAAAAGAGAACATGAGGGTTCAACTTAGGAAATCAGTGTTACCCTGGGTACAGAACTAAACCCTACATATTATGTTACATTTATGAATGCATTTGGAAATATACTTTTTAAAATCTGTACATAAATACTGAATATGTACACAGCTCATAATTTCATATTAATTTTATCTGAAACAACGCTATGTAACATACTGCTCTTACCTACAAGGGTACTGATATGACATGAATGAGCAGAGACAAATAAATCCATATGCATGTCCAAAGCAAATTTTAATGATGATTTCTCTCACTACTCCTTTTAGCTAGACAGACATATTCTGAAATAGTTGAATTATACTCTGCTTTTTTTCTGTATTCATGTACGAATAACTGAATGAAAATTCTCCATTCTACTGAAAAAGTTATGAAAATATAAATGCAGGGTTATATATGTAGCCTTCTTTAACTTTTGTAGCTATTTTCATGTTTGCTGTATGACATTAGTGAATATATTTTAAAACTTATGATTATCAGATTCTTCAGTTTCATCTTCTGCACCTTCAGTGTCTAACATCTCGAAAAAAATTATGCTTTTCTTTGAAGGGAAATAAGCACTATGTTTTAACTTTTACTGAACCTTGTTGATATTAACTTGTTTGTCAAATCTTGTGCAACTTACCCAGGAGGTGTATTTCTGCAGTACAGATTGTCTCAAGGCTGTGAATAAGTTGTAATCTTCTGAACTATGGTGTACTTGGTGTGCAGCCCATAGAATATTAACCTCTGCAAAACACAAAATTTCTAATGAGGTTTGTCCTAGAGAAGCAACATTTGTTTGCCAAGGCCTTTTTTTCCTTAAGCTAGAAGCAAGTAAGCCTCCAATTTACACTTTGCTATTTTACATTAACATAAAACCTAATGTTCAAAGCTGAGTTTGTGTAGGTAGGGTTACATGTCTGTAACCCTGCACACAGGTGCACACAAGTCAGTGTAAATTTCATGCTGAAGTAAGGTGAGGCTGCAGCAGGAACTAAAATAATTGCTGGAAGAGCAGAAGGATGTGTGAGATAGACAAGAATTAAAAAGCCAGAAAGTCTCATCTGATTTCTGGTAACATGAGTCAGTAGGAGCTCTGTATAGATTCAGAGGGACAAAGACTGAGGATGCTCTCACACTTGCATTTGATATATTTAAAGACTAGAAGGGGACACAAAATGTTCCAAAAATCTCATGCGTCAAATTTAAACAAACAACTTAACTGGTGTCAGCTTTTATGCTTACATTTTTCTGGAATGTGTGAATCTTCAACCCACTTGTGCCACAGACCACAAAACACAGCCATTGCCTGCCCACTAATGACAAATGGAAAAACAAACCGATGCTTGCTGGGAAGCTTTGACTCAGCCAAAGGAGAGCAGTGGCTCTATTGTTACAGTTCAAAAAAAAAAAAACGCTGGAATAAGGACAAAACCAGTGTCAGCCACGTCCTCCAAAAGCATGACACCTCTAATGCACTGAAATGAAGAATACTTCAAAATCCTGATTATATTTCAAGGCATTTTCTCACTCAAATGCAGATCTGGGTAGCCTGTCTGCACTGTATCTGGTCAGCGTGGAGTGGGATGTTAAAATAGAAATATTCATGGCCTTCAGCTATAAGGATTACCTTAATTACAGAAAAAAAGGAAAAAGCATGTGGTCAGTGTAGCCCAAATAATGCCTATTTATCATAATCCTTAATTTAAGGCTGCATGTATTTCAAGGGATAAGTATACACAAAGCCTCAGCTGATTACAGAAATTAAAAGTTGACTGGCTGTCCGCCAGCTACACACTCCCATTGCCACTGACCTTGTTTCACCAGAGCCATTAGAGAAATGCCTCTGGCAGGTATTAGAATCACATATTCAGAAAACTATTTTATAATGGCTGTCTAAAGTACTGCAATTATTTGCACCCGAGTTTACATCAAACAGTTTAGGTCGGGTGATTAACACGTACTTCCAATGTAAAGTAAGGCAAAAAAAAAAATCCTCTTAATGAATCGGAAGGTACCTTTACCATTTAGGCGACTAGATAGTCTTGTAACAGGAGGTTACAGCCTTGTACCCTAGCTACCAGGACTTTTAAATCCAATTTATTTTGACGATTTGGTAATTAACATCACAAAATCATTTTTTAATTACCTCTAGGGCCTCAAAAATACTTAAAATTGCTGAAATAAATCTGTAACTTCAACTAGCAAAAAACACGTAACATTGAGTCAAAGAATTCTTTCGTCTTTAAATGCATTTGTTCCCGAAGGAACAAGTGTTCACTATATCAATAATTAGAGATGTCTCTCAAAAAAAACCAAACAAACAAAAAAAAACCAGCCCAACAACCTCATCTCAATGCATCTCTGCCTAATAACACACTAGGAAATGAATTATTCAGGTGAGCTTCAGTGTTCAATAATAATTTGTGTTTGAAATGTTTCTCAAGACCTCGACAGAAGCTAAATGAGTGAAAAAAAGCATCTGAAAAGGTGGAGGTTAAAGACCTGTCTCCTTAGTTGTTTTAAAAGCATTTACTTCCTATCACAAACTGTGTGTAACACAAGCCTCCACTCAATGAAGTACAGCTGTGCAAACAGGGTACAGTAACTGGATCTTTCTTCTTTCCCTCAGTCATTTTTCAGCATTATGAAAAGTTCAAGGAAGGGAATCTATGATGATTTTTACAGTCTACTTTCATTGTAGTTAAGGTCAAATGGTTTTCAAAACGAATTACTAAAAAGGCATTTTATTAGGATTCATTTTTCAGTTAAACTGCCTCTTACACTAACAAGTATATAGAATAACGTAAAGAAATATTGGTAAAATGTTAGTTACTCAGATGTGCAAGCCAGCTTAAATGATCTATTATTCAAAAATGCACCACAGGAATATTGGGGAGATAAACAATTCCTCCACAAGTAATTTAACTGCTACAGCTATTTCTGACTTCTGTTATAGGTAAGTAAATTAAATCCTGCTCCTTAATCCTATTGTTGATGATATCAATGGCACAGACTATGTAAAATTCCTTTGAGAAATAGGCAGACTCAATTGGAAAAAAATCATATTAAAATTCATCTGAAGAAACTGATAATCAAGAACTTTTTATTTAAAGCAGAAGAATAACATGAATGGGTGAAACAGATCACCCCAAAACTCAGCCTGTAAGCATTAGTATATTAAAAATACTACAAACATAATGCCAAAAAGACATCTCTCAAATCTAAGAAACAGACCAAGCATACTTTATGGAATAAAGCTGACTGCTCACCAACTGCCCACAAGAAAAATGAAATTGTATGTGTCTACAGAAGACTTGTGGTTTCAATTTTTCATTTCTAATGATGATAACTTGAAAAAAAAACAAAAAAATTATTTGAATGAGGATAAAATTATAAAAGACTCTCTCACAAAGACTTTCTCATATGTATTATTACATAATGACCAATAAAGAAAGCAAGGTTGAGCCAATTCCAACACAGATAAAAAAGAAAATTATACAGAAAACAGGAAGTATTACTGTATTGTATAAAATTATCAAATCCTACTGTGAAGCCACAGGAAAAAAGTAGGCGATGGAATTGGAGAAGCCACTGAGACAATGTTCTAATGGAATTTTTGATGCTTCATAATTTAAATGTGATTGCTAAATACAATTTAAAAAATAGATAACTTCAATACACTTATACACAAAACCCCCATTTTTGATTAAGGAGAGTGAGCCTCATGGAATCATAGGGTAATTCAGGTGAGAGAGAACCACCAAAGGTTGGAGCCAGGCTTTTTTCAGCAGTCCCATTTATCTTCTTTTCTATATTTTCCAAAATGAAGAAAGTGCAAAAGAAGGATAACATCAATAATCTTTCTCCTTCCTTCCTCCTCCTAATTAATTCACAAAATTTAATGTTTCACACACTTTCAAAATCATATTGGTAAGGTGACCAATGATTTTACTTAGGCTTAATTTTTTTATTTAAAAATAATTTTTCATTACTAATCAAGTTCCTTTCCATGAATCCCTAAGCTAGATCTAATGCCTGGGCCATATTTCACTACTTCTGAAGTATTTCTTTTTTAGTAGTAGGAAACATTCATTGTGCACAGAAGATTCCTCTTGAAGAACACATAATACAGAGGTGTCAAAATGAGATGTTTTTGTTGTTCATTTCAGTAATTTTAAGTGATTTCCATAGCCCAACCCATTTTGGTTAACAACAGGAGAAAACATGTATGCCAAAAAAAACCTATAGTCATTTTAAGGAGTGATTTCAATGAAAACAGATGTTTAATGAAATCCTCAGAATCAGTGCAATGATAAAGATTTGATGACTCTTGAGTAAATAAAAAAGCTTTGAAATCAACTTTTAATGAAAATATGCATACAAGCTTTATAAGACATGGATCTTAAGTAATGGGGAAAAAAAATACAGATGATGAGTCATGTAAAGTTTCCATTTTCTCACAGTCAACACTGACTGTAGCTATGAGAATAGGTGAAAGTTTCCCTTCAGCACCTACTTAAATCTAAACAGAGCCTTTGGCTTTGCTATGCTAGCCATCTTATAGAAGACAGCATGGTCCCAACTGACCCCAGTATGGAATCTGTTGTTCCTAAAGCAGGTGTAACCCACAGGACTTCAAAGGCAGACACTCTGTGCTGGGTTCACCTACAAGCAATCAAAAAGACATCATCTCCTGGGTCCACTTCTCTCTAGTCAGAATTAGTAGAAACTCCAAGATGTCTGAGGAAAGAAAACTGGCCTGGAAGGTAGAAATGTCAGCCACTCCTTTCCTATGTATTTCAACTCTACCTACAAGGATAAAAGAGAGGAAAATACATAGAATTTAAATAATTTCTCTTCTAAACCACCACCTTTTCTGAGTCACAAAAAACCTCCCAACTGTTTGATTACTCACTATCTTACTGCCTTCTTCTAACTGATGTGTTCATAGAATCACAGAACCATAGAATATGCTGAATTGGAAGGGATCCACAAGGATTATCAAGTCCAACTCCTGGCCCAGCACGGGATAGCACCACGAATCACTCCATGTGTCTGAGAACACTGCTGAAACACTTTTTGAACTCTGTCAGGCTTGGTGCTGTGACCACCTTCCTGGGGAGCCTGTTGCACTGCCTGGCCACCCTCTAGGTGAAGAACCTTTTCCTGATACCCAGCCTAAACCTTCCCTGATGCAGCTTCATAACTGGTCACCAAAAAGAAGAGATCAGTATCTGCTTGTCCACTCCTCATCACAAGGAAGTTGTAACTGCAGTGAGGTCTCCCCTCAGCCTCCTCCAGGCTGAACAGAACAAGTGACCTCAGCCTCTCCTCACGTGGCTTCCCCTCCAGACACTTCACTGTCTTCACTGCCTTCCTCTGGACACTCTCTAATAGTTTAATGTCTTTTTTACATTGTGGTACCCAAATCTGCCCTCAGCACTCGAGGCGAGGCCGCCCCAGTGCAGAGCAGAGCGGGACAATCCCCTCCCTTGCCTGGCTGGCCATGCTGTGCCTGATGCCCTCCAGGACAGGGCTGGCCCTCCTGGCTACCAGGGCACTGCTGGCTCATGTTCAACCTGACAATGACCAGGACCCCCAGGTCCCTTTCCTTGGCACTGCTCTCCAGCCTCTCATTCCCCACTCTGCCTGTGCATCCAGGGTTGTTCTGCTACAGGTAAAGAATCTAGCACTTGTCTTTGTTAAAATTCCTGTAGCTGGTGATTGCCCAGACCTTTAATTTGACAAGGCCTCTCTGCAAGGCCTCTGCCTTCAAGGGAGTCAATAGCCCTTCCCAATTTAGTGTACTATAGATGCTTTTTAAGAATTTTAATAAATCCCTTCTCGTGCTGAGCTTTTTCACAGAATCTCATTCCCTCTTTGATTCTACACTTGCATCAGACGAGCAATCCCTGTGACACAGTACCACTTAAATTTTGTTACTGGAAAGGACAATTATCAGATTTTTTTCAATAAAAGTTGGCTAAAAAACCATATTTTGGGAGCTATTTGGGATCCACCTCGCATAAAACCAGAATCTAACAGATTAACTATCTTCTCTACAACAGAAATAGATATGAACTGTGTGCAGCTCTCCTGTTCAGTCTGTTATGGTGTAGCCCTGATTTTGTGACTCTTCTGAGCCAATTTTGCTTTATGTTTTTTGTTTTAATGTTCTTCAGGCAGAGTTGCAGGATAGGTGATTTGCCAAAAGGCTCTGCTTCCTGCTTATTAGAAATGTAATTCTTATAGGAAAAATTCTTTCCTCAGTTACGTTAGTGTTAGCACAGAGCTGTGCGGGTTTAATGAGAACAGGACTAGATCCAAGGAATTTATCTGGAAGGCTCTGTTATATACCACACACTAAGAAGCATGTATACAGGGAAATGTACACTTTTTTTGTTTGGTTGGTTTGGTTTTTGTTTTTTTTTAATAAGACACGTTTTTCTTAAATTGTGGCCTTGGCTACAGTGAGTTTCAGCAGTTTGTATTCTCAAGATAATCACATTTGTAAATCAAAAGACTGGCTGTAAGGAGATCTGAGTTCAAGTGGCGAACTGGACTCGATTTACTATAGACCTTCAAATGATTTTCTTAACCTTTCTCTTGTTCTCATTTCTCTTGAGAAGCACCTATCCATGCATGTTCCTGCCCCAGATCAGTCCTCAGCCTTTAGAAAGTAGGAGTTCCAGCACTGTTTAAAATATCAGCCACTGTTCATGAAGTTGGTGTGTCAGCAGAAGGGGAACAACTCAAAAGCATCTCTTCAGCCTCAGTATTATCTAGTCCTCCTTGGTCATTTTGCAATGAAATGCACATTGTGCTACCCAGGTAATGCCCAGATAGGCAATCATACAGCATGTCACAAAGCAGTATCAAAAGAAAATTATTCTACCAAGAGACACCTTGTGGTCTATATAATCACAATCCAGCAATTTAATTAGTAAATTTCACTTGGTGTTCCACATCTGATCCTTCTGTGATGTTAGCTTTAGTCAGGATTATCTCTGTTTTTCAGCCGCCTTCTTATGTTACTCTATGTGGTCAGCAAACTATTTAGTGAGTGGGCTAACTTGTAATCAAGTAATATATAGTATACACTCCCATGGTTTGTAAGCCAAAAACTGGAGCAACCTTCTACAAAACCTGCCTCCAGAATGTGTGCAGAAGCCAAAACCTCCTGCTTGATCTGCTGCCATACCAGTTGAAAACACAAATCTGCTCCCACACAAAAAAAGTCCACAATAAGATCTGCAAAACTTAAGATGCAGAATGGTCTGGGGAAACGTGGGAAGAATCAAGATAAGCCAAAGTATTATACATGCTACCCAGAATAAACAAGGCCAGATCCTATCCCCTTCTAGCAAGAAACCAGGGGACTGTGAATTGTACTCAGATGCACTTCTGAATCTGTAAAATATTTAAGAGATCATGCGGTTAGGAAAGCAGAGACTGGCCAGGTTAAAAATAATGGTCCTCTCAAACCATACGTGCCTTATGTTATTTCCTGGCGTCCTCGTAAACATGGAACACCAACGGCAAGGCTAGAAAAAAACACAGCACACCCAAAGATTCAGTCTCTTGGAACTAGTAGGAACAGTTCTCTTGGAAACTAAGCTGCGTGAGTCAAACTTCATGCAGTATTGTTATATCCACGTAAACTAGAGTAAGAATCTTCGTTATTACATTAGGACAGCACTAACCCATGGCCCATTCATACAGTTTCCAGGAACTGAACAGTCTGTTGCTACATACATCATGGAAAGCCACAAAGGAGTAAAGGTTATCAGGTAAGATTCCGAAATAAGTAACAGTGACTCAACCTCTGACTTCACTTATAGTTCTAACAGAAAATGCACCTGCATTCTTTTGTATGAAAAGATACTGAGAAGATAAATGATCCGAAGCGATTTTAGCATGCCACTGTTGGATTTGGACACTTCCACAAAGACAAATAGGAAAAATTCAAAAAACTAAGAAAAATACAAAAGGGATGAAGTTTTAATTCTGCGTATCTAAGTTAACTCTGAAAATACTGGAACATTGGCCAAGTCTTTCAGTCCACAGTAGGTCTCTCACAAAAATTCTGCTACAACAACTTGCCTGACCAGCCTGTTTCTCACACCTTCCTGAAGCCAATTTTCAAGTGCTCTAGTTGTCTGGAGCAGCTCCGCAGCTGGTGAAAGCTTTGTTTCCTTGAGCTCTGGACAATCTCTGTAACAAAGATAGGAGTCTCTAGACCATCAGGAACCATGATGGCAGCAGCTGTTGCACTTTCACTTCTCTTTCACGTGTATATAAGGCTTGATTCAGATATTCTGTTTCCCAGTTAAGGATTTCATAACAGATTCTTTATGTGTAAAAGTGTTAAAACAGCTCTGATTTGTTAAAAAAAAAATAAAATGGTGGCATGGCAGTTTCAAGGATAACCAGATCATAGCATAAAATCTTCTTTGAGAACCCAGTCCCAAGTCCTATCAAGCATTTCCCACAAATATTGGCCTCAAGTTTTTTCAAATACCCTTTATTCAGTGAGGGCTTCTCCTGGTTATAACAAGGTTTATCCACCTTACACCTCACAGCCTCCTGACTGAGTGCCACACCATATTTTAATTTCTGAAATTCATTGACGTAGAAACTTTTTGCAGCACTTCGCTTTTTCTACACCTTTTCTACTACAAAGAGGAGAATATGGCTCATTAATTTCACAACCCTAAATCATCATGCTGGTGAAGTTACATTTATATATTAAAATAAAGCCTATAACAAATTTCTGTGTAAAGAAGATCCCCAGCAGCTGTTTCAAAATGACTTCTATAGGTCTGTGCCACTTTATACGAGCTGCAGACTTGACTCAAGCTCCTCCTAGTATGGCCAATTACAGCACTGGCAGTCTTTAGTTCCGAGCACTTGCCAACCTCTATAACTTAGTGTTACTGAATACTGAGGTCAAACTGTGGTAAACGTGTGAAACACATTAACTGTGACAAAATTAGCACTGTATTTATTAGCCTAATGATAAAAAGAGAACTGAGACTAAATTAAATAAAATCTTAAAAGGAAAAAGAAGTTACTTTAAAGAACCTAAAAACCAAGTTTTACTTCAATTCTTTCCAATTATTTTTTTTCTTTCCCCAAAAGAATCTTAGCCACTGAAATGTCAGCTTATGCAATTTGAGAACATATTCATCTTGGAGGATCTTAGAAGGAAATTGCTGAAATGAAATGGGGAAAAAGAGAGATAATTCTCCTTTTGTTTTTTTGTGTGGGGGAGTGGGGTTGAGAGTTCTCCTCCTGTATTCTGGGCTGTCTTTACAAAAGATTGATGTCTGGTGTCACTGTTAGGAAGTGCAGACTGTTCAGCTTCATTGCAATCTATGTCCTCATCCTCTTGCTCTGCAGGATACCACATACTTTGGCAGGCAATATTCAGAAGGGAAGCACTTTAACAGCAAGAATGGATACCAGTGAAACCTTTTCCCACAATGTTCAAAACTCTAAATGTGCATACATTAAAGCAACATAAAGCTGGAGGAAATTAGGAAGAAAACAATAACTGATACTAACTCAGACACATTAATCTTACTTTTCTGCCCCTCAGAACAATACATTAAAAAATGGTAGGGAAATACACACGCAAGGGTAAAAAAAAAAAAAAAAAAAGAAAAGGATGAACTGGAATGATTTCAAGTCTTCCAACCTAAAAGCATAAACATATATTTTCAAAAGAAATATCCATTGGCCCTTCACATATATTTTACCTTTTAGGCTGAATTCCTGCATTCATTTATTTCATTGGTCATTTTTTTCAAACTAGATACAGTAAGAATTAACACTGATAAGTCAGTTTAGTGTGGTATAAAAGAGGAACTGTCTCTCCACTTTTCTCTTCCAAAGTGTTTTAAATGACTTATTAAGCTAAGTTTATGAATGATAAATGTGTGGAAATGCAGACTAGATTTGCAAAAAAATCTATAGAAATTTATGGAGATATTGGGAAAGCCTTGTATTTACTAAACAGTGGCAGTTCCATTGTGTTTGGTAGACATCCAGTTCATTTATAGCATATGTGATGTGTGCTAAAAGAGACCTGCACTTTCACAAACTACATTTATACCAGTGTTCTCAGTACTTATATTATGCTCCCTGTCCTAAGAGCATATAGTTGACCACAGATCCTCTGTGTCCATCAAGTAATTATCTATGGCTGCATCTGCTATGGATGCTCTGGACACTATTAAGCATGCTAAAACTTTAATAGCCTTTTTCATTTATCATTCTAACAAGAAGGACATGGAATCCATTTAGACAGATTAGATAAAGAGAGAAGAAAGAGTCAATTGTGAAAGCAGCCAGCCTCGATTTAAATGTGAAGAAGAAAGGTACAAATTTGCCTCCATACTCCACCGAGCTGGGATCTACTTGGTAGAATGCACCCCTAAGTGTGTCAGCTGGGATTATCTAGAGGACGCCTCTAGCACCAGAATGCTATCTTCAAGGTTTTGTCTCCCATCACACCCTGTCCTGTCTCTTCAGCAGGGAACAGACACGAGCCTAAGTTAGGACTACACAAATAGGTCTTAACACTGGAGCCATCCACAGAGATACAGGTACTGGCAGCATGCTCACATTTAACCAAAAGGTATGAAACAGCCTTTAAGAAAGCCTTTTACTGGGTGCCCCTTGCTACTAGTGCTAACTCTAGAACTCCAAATATCAGGAGTATCAGTATCCAATATCAGCCAGAGGAGTAACTTTATATTACATTTCCTCTTTCCCCAAAATATTGATAAATGATTACTAGCTGAAGACAGGTGAAGCCACATGCGGTAGAGTTTCAGGTATGGAGTTCATTTTGACGTGTGCTGTAAGTTCTGGTAATAAGTTTGGAGAGCTGAAGGTGTTCCAGCACTACCAGCAAGCACTGAAACAGATTGCAGGTCTGGGAGTGCAAAACAATGGCTGGCAACACCAGCTGCTAACACATGAAGCCGGAGGTGCGGGGGAGCAGGAATACTAACAGATTCCTATGATGCTAGTTCAGACTGATTTGTCAAAGAGCAGCTATAGCACTTGACCTGTAAAGGCACTCCTCCTACATGCTCACTGGGTTTGGCAGCCACATGTCTCCTGAATGATGTAGCATTTTCTGACTTTAAAGGCCAATAGCTAGTGGCTCGATAATTAGTACCAGAGCTAACAGAAAGGAAAGGATTTCAGAGACAGAAAATAGCAAGTATGGAAAAAAAAGATTTTTAGCTCATTAATTATGACATTTGTACACATCCCACTGTAAATTCATTCATTTTTTATCCTTTATCTGTTTGCTCTAAGCTACAGAACAAGCTAAGACTGAAAGACCAATGCAGGATGCAACTGTTGTACTTTGTACTTTCCAATCACACAAAAGTCAGCATTAAAGCTATGAAGTGCAGGATACTAGACTGCAGGCTTACCTCAACCACTAAAGTCGTATATAGGAAACAGATTTGCCTAAGAAAAATAGGCTTCTCTACTCTATATAGTGTGATTATTATCTGGCAAGGATAGTGTATTTCATTTTCAATATAAAAATAGAAGGGTTTTTTGCTGCTTTGAGATCTCTGGTTAAAATCCATTGCTAGACAAAAGAACTGACCCAAAACAAGTGTGCTGTTTGCTTTTTTAGGCAGATTGAGCCAAACTCAACTCTAGTCTACCAAGTCCTATTACTCCACAGCCAATCTCCACCTACTATTAGCAGGGGAGGAGAGAGAAACAGAGAATCTTTCTCTTTATCTGAAAAGTGTTGATTTTTTTATGGAAAACATACTTGTAAGTACAAAGTTTTACAGTGTGTTAAGACACACTGAACAGTATGCATTTATGTATAATTTCATAAGACATTTTATATGCACTCCAGTACCTATTATCTCCATACCCAGCATGGGAGCTTTCAAAGCTTCTAAGCTAAAGGACTACCCCATATTCATCTCACCAGTAAATTAGTCTTTGATAGAAGATCCCAGCAATGGATAATTTTTTTTTTCAACTTCCCAGCCAAGAGTCTCTCAGTGGCAGCAAAACAGCGGCCAGAGGGAAGCAGAGCACAGCTGTGCCAGTCCAGGCTAAGAATATTCTTTAGCCAAAACTCCAGAGGTATTGTCAGGAGCTTACACTAGGGAATCAGGATCTAGATAATCAAATCAGTATAACTGGCAGGTTCCAATATCACAACATCTAAGACAGTGGCTACAGCACAGGAACCTTCTTTATTTCACCTCCGGGCAGAGAAAAGCAGGAGGAAAGAAGAATTTAAAAAAAAAAANTAAAAAAAAAAAAAAAAAAAAAAAGCGGGGGGGGAGGGGACATTGTAGAAACACAAGCAAACATACTTAGAGATAGCTGCTGAAATACAACAGAACAGCAAATTCACATAAGTTTATAAAGAACTTGAAGGATACAAATATAGACATGATCTTTCAGAAACAGATCAAAACTTTAAGTGATGGTTTAAATAATTTCAATCCCATTTCAATAACGTTCCCAATTATTTAACCACTGCCACAGAAAAGAAGCATGCCTGATGGAGCAAGTGGGAATTGAAAGACATGGTCAGAATAGAAAATTTTTTTGTTCTTCAGTTTATAGAAAGAAAATTTTACGTCACAGGCCTGTCATTTACTTTCTCCATTCCTAGACAAAAAAGAACCGTAGTTTAAGAGTACTAAATACTCTTCTTATTCCCCACCAACATTGCAAGGAAGACAGCACTGTCTTGATAAAATTTGGATATAATAATAATAAATGTTTTGGCAGAACATCAGCATAGATTATAAATAGTACAGGTGTCTGTTTCCAAATCTAAAAGCAAAACAAACATTTTTTAACTGGCTAGGGCAATCATATCACCACATAGATGTTAATCTAATTCTGCTACAATAGGCTTCTAATCATCCACATATTTCCTCTGAAACTAAATTCAAACCCTTAGATCAGGAGCACTTCCTTCTGTGCATTTATTGGCCATACAGAACCTACCAACTCTGATCTCTTTTGAGACTTTGTGGATCTTCTGTGCCATAGGACCACATAAGGTCTGAATATTCAAAGTTATAAGGAAAGATTTATAAAGGTGTACAAGAGACAGATACATTTGTTTCTGGAATTAGATAGGGCTGGTGAAGTAGAGCTCATTGGAAAAGCAGGTGGTTGAGATTATGATCAACCAGGCAAACAAACTCAGGCAAGCTGGACCAGATGGCCTTTTTTCTGTTACTAATATTACTTATGTTCCTATTCAGCTGTAAGAAATTACAAATAGTTTACCTGTTCAGATTTTTCTGACTCAAATTACATAAGATCAATGCTCTCACTTCATTGTCACATTAAAACTTATCATGACACTGTCTGTAATTCTATTTAATAATTTACAATGCTGCCAACCCAGAGGAGAAACTGGTAGGTGTAAGAGAAGTTTTTTTCCTTTAACAATACCAATTACATAGCAAACCATATAAAAAAAAGAAAGAAAAAAAACAAGAAAACCCCCAAAAACTTAATCTAGAGGATTAAGTGTTACTAGAAACAAACAAAATCTAAAGTCAAACCATATTTCCTGCATTAAAAGATGAAATTTGGAAGGAAAATTAACGGGTGTGACTAACCTGTAGTCACAGAGATTGCGTGACCCATTAATTTACAACTCCACCAACCATGTCTAAATCTCTCCTTCATCTAACATGTGATACAGTTCAGAGGCAATAAATTTAAAATCAGAATGGCATTTCACAGGTGCACAAAAAAAAGTAACATCTCTAAGATCTCAATCTGCATTAATTTATTTCAAAAACTATACAAACGACTTTTACATGTGGGCTACAGCTTATTTTGAACTTTGGACTAATATGAGTGTGGCTTTTCTGTGACAGAGATCTAGATTACTGTTAGCGAAGCAAACTTTACCAGTTGTGGGGTATACTCTGATGCTGTAAAGACCCTAATAATCAAGTGAAAAAGTTAATTGAGTGAAAAGACTTACAGTATTATGACCAGACTTCAGAGCAATCCACTCAACACCTCTCTGTACCTATTTCCCAAAATAGCACTCTCCACTGTAATTTGGTATCACACATAATAATACTGAGACAAAGAAAACTGTGCCTATCACACACTTTATAAAACTTTAGAAATCATTCTGCATTTATGTCTATTTACATTTTAAGTATCATCTTGGTCAATTAAAGTCTAAGCTCTTCAAGCATTCCAGGTGCAGGCACGTTGAGGCCAAATGAAGAACTGCTAAATTCCAGTTCACACTGGTCAGGAGTCTTAGAAGAAACCACAGAAACATAGAAACTAGGCTTCATACGTTTTATTAAAGCATGCACATAACATGGTACATCCCACAGCCACTGATATTCATAGTTATTGATTGCTGCTTCATTTCCTTGTAATTATTTCAGAGGAATGCTGGAGGAAGAATTTGAAACTCAAAATACACTGTGGCTCCCAGTATAGATCATATTTCAGGAATAGTTTTAAAAACATACTTCAAAAATTTTCTTGATGCTGGCTCTGCAGACATGTGAACATTTTCATTTACACAGGGTATGGGGTTTTGGTTTGTTTACCATTTATAGTGAACAGCACACAGCACATTTCTTCTAGATATACAAGGCTGGCCTGTCAGTGGAATGACAGGCGAAGTGAGCACAGCTAAAACCAGTGGAAAGCAGGAGACTGCCAGTAGCACAGGAAAAAAACCCTTGAGTGGTATTATTCGAATCAGGATGTGACTGTAAGCTCCTCATAGTTGTACCTCGTCCTGGATTGACACAACAGGCAGGCAGAACATGTTTTTTGACACATTTCAAAGTTTTTAGGTATCTGAATTCAAATTTTCTTGTTCTAGTTTATAAATGTATCCACTGTTGTGGTAAGGCAGAACTTCAGAGATTTGAAGCGTCCACCATATTCCAGCACTCTCACTTCAAGGGAAGTCAGATGAGCAGTTGTATCTTAAGGGTGTCATTACCTTGGGACTTCCTCACATAGGAATGTGATTATTTGTGCATTCAAGTGTTTTGTTCAGAGTCATAGAAATTTAAAATTTCTTTGTTTTGCACCATGTACAGTATTGATAGCCTTTGTATAACTATCTGAACAACTGAAACAACTCAGTATTTATGCTATATATTCCAGTACTTTATGCCAGCCTCATTCATTCAGAACAATAAAATAAGCATTAATGCAAAAAATGGGCTGAAAGAACTTACCGTGCAGCCAAATAGAGAGACAGATAGTTGAGGTTTTCTTCTGAAGGCCACAGCCATAATCCCTGTGTGATCATCCAGCTAAATATTGTGTTAGTGTACTCTATATACAGATGTTTAGTCATACAGATTCTATTCCGCCTTTGCATAATTTGATGAAAATGTTTATTATAGACTACTTACTCTCCCTTGTTTCAATGCAGCAGAGAAGTGCAGAATGTTTTTACATCATCAGTCTGAATATCAGCAGAACACTTAAAATTGAATCATAAAAGCAAAGATAAAACCATCATACTCTACACCAGCCACCATAGTCTCTTCTATGACTCTTCGATCATATTGTCGAGTGTATTAATATCCTAATTAACTCTTAAATCAAGAGATGAACATGAACAAAACTGGAAGCATAGAAAGCATATTTTCTCAAGAATTCTCAAAACCACTAAATAAATAGCATGGTTACAACCTGTTCACATTTAATTCATCTCTCTTTGCTTCCATTAGAGAAATCAAGTGAAAAGATGAAATCAGACCTCACATTTTCAGGAGCCTAACCAGGTACAAAAATATGTTTAAAAAAAGAAAAATCTGTGAGCGATTTTGCTGTGAGCATTGGCATTTTAAAGAAGTTTAAATATTTTTGAGCAGTCTTTGTTCATTAAAATTACTTAGAAACTTTCATTTTAATCCAGCTTAATAATAAAAAGTAATTTTTGTTTATGTAATTATTTATTAAAAATCACAAAATCAGAAAGTGATTATATTTAATATTTCTGTATTTTGCCTTATATTACTGTCATGGGTTGGCTATATGATGCCTTTATCCCCAACTGTCTGCTCTGTTTAGGCTGGATATTAAGTTTTGTACCTTTAAGTCTTGTTCCAAGAGCGAAGTGGGGAGAGAAGAAGTGCAGAGTTTGTTACCAGAAACTGCACTCGCTCCCCCTGCTCCTGGACTGTATTGTCTGCAGATTACTTCAGCAGTTTGGAGACAGTGTAAGTACTCTCACATAATTTGGTCTATCAAACTAGAGCAGATGAACAGCTTTTCAGTGAGGGTTTAATCCTGCAAGGTGCTCAGGCCTCAGCAGTGTGTACATAATCTTCTCTTGAGCTGCAGTCATAGACTTGAGCAACAAGAGATAATGAAACCTGTGAAACATAGAAAACTTGCTTGGACTATAACTCTAGAAAAATTTCACACCGCTGGTGTCCTATGGATATTAGGAGCTTATGTATAAATTGCCAGCCTCATGACCCAAGGAGTATGCAGTTTATGACCTCATGCACCACTAAATCTACAGGTGAGGGGGTTTTCTTGCATCTTGAAGAGTGAACCACAAATGACAAACATTTGCACTACATTCTCAGATAAATCAGTATTATCACCAGCTACGAATACCCAGAAGATTGTTCCTTGTCACTTTCAGAAACATGATACATTAATTTTTTATTTCTGGATAGAAAAAATTTTGCTGGTGGCAGAGTATTAAAAAAGTGGTTTTCCTTAGAACTTTTTGTAGTAAGTCAAAATGTTGCAGGAAGTTTTGACAAGAAAAATTAACCTACTGACTAATCCTTGTTTGTACTTGAAAAGATTAATAGCAGTATTATTGAGAAATATATCTGCTCCGTCCTGAAATTTCCAGCTTTTATGTAGCCTAAAACCTTTATCCAAAAGCTGTATAAGTTAATCCTTTCAGATGCCTAATGTTTTGATCTCTGGGTGTCAACCACGTTTCTGGACTGGCCAAATTACACTTCCAGGGCCAGTGGGAGCAACTCACCATCTCCATGCTGCTGATTTTCCTAGACGTGGCTTTGTCCTACCTCAACAACATCCTCATGGGAAACTCTGGTTTAGAACTGACCCCAAGTGATGTTTTTAGCAGTCAAAGCATGGTCAAAAAGCACCACCTTGTATTCATGACCATCTTTTACTGACAAATAAAGCCCTTGACAAAGAAAAATAATTCTCCTCTGTGCCATAAGTATTCAATGTATCACTCTGCATGTCAAGATGGATTTGATGGTTCTTCAGCCCGGAAGATCAGTACACAATCACTTAAAATACAGAAGAGATAACTGCCTATGTACAACACACAAGGAGATTGCAATTTTGAGCTCTTAACAGAATGGCTTATTTGAAGGTAAAATTATACAAATGTTAAAATCAAGAAATCTGAGCAACATGCACTTAGGATTTTGCATTCATAATCATCCCATACTGTGTGCACTTGTGTATAAGTATGTAGCTATATATTACCTAATGACATCCCCCTGCAGTACAGTCACATGCTGTGTAGAGGTAGAGGTGTGAAGACAGATCCTACCCATAGCAAATTTTACTGGGCCAGTTTCCATCACAACTGAACTCTAAAACTTGAAGGGTGCATGTAGGGATTTGCCTGTGGCCACTATTTTGGATTAATGAATAAACCCCAGAATACACCGCACATATGATGAGATCTCCAGCTGCAATCCAGAATAACAATTTATCACAGCCAAGATCTGCTGGGTTCTACTAGAAAATGGGTTTAGAGTGAAGATGTCATAGGTCACAGCCAAGGGACAGCTGAGGAAGCCTGTTGTGATTAAGGCAGCCTTACATAACTGCCATGAAAAATTTTCAGTTCAAAATGCAACATCTGCGCAACCAAATCTACCACAGCAATTGTGAAGACAGTGGCCAAAACCAAGGAAAACAATACTGTATGCTCTCCTAGAAAGTACTTCCCACAAAGAGAATTTTATAGGATGTGACTGAGTGAAATGTTGGGGTCATAACAGAGAAGTTTCAAGGGGCAAAGAGAAGGGACAGGGCAAATTCTTTATAAATAAGCATCAGCTATGTATTTGCTATGTCTGTCCCCAGTACTGCTGAAGGAGCCATGAAGGAAAGACATTAGGGGATGTAACTTAACAAAGAAATTATTAATAGTAGAGAGTACTTATAAACTGATTATCCACACACACACACACATATATACACATATATACACATATATATATATACACACACTGGTGACAAGCTGATCAACCACGTTTGCCCAAGGACAGCAGAATTAAGTAAAAAAGTATATATTATCTTGCTAACATGAATCACTCCAATAAACAGTATTCTGCAGGATTATCCAGATTTACTATAAGTACTAGAGCATATATAAAGGTCCCAAGTTTTTAATATGATACACAAAAATGGACAGATTAAATGGTCATTCATCACTTTCAGAAAGTATTAATGCTTCTTCAATAAAAATTAAATTTCATCACAGACATGTTGTGACTTTGCTCTAGTTAGTAATTTTTAATTGAAATCTTGCTTTCTGTTAATTTCATATGAAATATAATGTAAGGCAATGTATATCAAAATTAAAGTAAAAAAATCTTTCATTTATTTCCTACAAAACTCTTGAAGGTTAACTAGATTAGATGATCCAGAGATAAATAAAGGTAGCTGTAACATTACCTGTAAATCAAGATTTCCCATATCTCTGGGTCTTACCCCTAGGAAAAATTTAAAAAATCTCTCTCCTTGACAGGATAGTGGATTAGTAAATTGGATCAGCTCAAGGAAAGGGCTGATGCACACCTGCGAACCAAAGCAGTCAGGGTGAGATGGCAGCTGGACTTAAAAGGGAAGTAAATGACGGCGGGAGGGTGTGAATGGAGGAGAACAACAGTGTGACAGAGCGCTGGGAGTGGGGCTTGAAGTGGTTAGAAAAGGGAAGCAAGAACAAGAGCTAGTCCCTCTGTTCCAGAAACTGAATGTAATCACCTGACTTCACACCAGGTCAATATTAATGGCATAGAATCACAGAGACATTTAGCTTGTAAAAAGCCTTGAAGACTGAAAGATAAATGTGAATCTAAGCCAAGGCAGCACCAAAGTTTGCACAAGCAAGTAAAGGATCATAATGGGTTCAGGAGCATCTTTTAATTAGGCTAATGACAAAGACCACAGCACACAGAGCATTCTAATGGCAATCTGATTCACTTTGCAGGTGCTCCTCACATAGAGCAAGGAGAGTTTCAATATTTATCCTTAAATAATTGAATGTCCTCTAACCTAAATACAACTTTCTGTTAAGCAGCATTCTGGTCTGCTCTTCAATCAGCCCTAACACGATTAGAGACATCACTTTGCTACACTTACACAGGAGATTCAACAGCTGCTTTTATTGCTGCTTTGAAAGTGCCACTTCACGGCACTCTACTGAATCCAGTTTAGATTTTTAGAGATCAAACTGATGCCCAGATTCTACTGATGTATTTAAAGATGGATGGAAAAAAGAAATGGGACTTTGTTTTCTGCCTTCCTTTTAGATTTCTTTCTCAGAGACCAAGACAACAAATTATTCCTTACACAGATGCAATCTTTCTCCTAGAGACTGACAGCTAACTTTCATTGTTTTCAAAAAACTGTCTGGTTTCATCAGTTTCATTTTCACAATTAATTCTGATATTTAAATTTGGGAAAAAAAAACAAACCAAAAAAACCCAACTTTCACTTACAACATTGGGGTTTTTGTGTAAAAATTCTTTAGATGGAATGCATATGTGGAAAAACCTCTAAGGTTTAAATGTCTTAAATTAGTCACTATTAAATTCTTTTATTGCTAGGACTAGAATTTATTTTTTAATGATAAGAAAAATTGGAAGGAAACATATTCCTCTAAAGTCAACATCAAAATATTCTTATTGTTTAAAGTTAAAATTCTGAATACAGTTTTCTAAAAGGCACAGGCATTAACTAAATTTATAGACAAAGGAAACAATAAGTATATTTCTCCCCATTTCAAATTTTGCCTACACCCAAGAAATCTGATTCTTTGTTAACCAGATAAACAATCATTATTAGTCAATAACAGATTTGCATATTAAAAAAGCACAATATTACTTTTGAGTTTCATACTACCCTCACAAAGCAGAAAACAGAGCATAGGTATCTGTACTTTTTAATAATCCAAAAATTAAAACAACTCATGGCATCAAAGTTCTACTGGCTTAAGTTCAGTATTTACTAGATCTTTGTAAAAGCAAAATTTGCTGTAAAAAAACAAATTTATGTTAAACATTACCAGTGTCTTCATCAAACAGAAATTACCCCCAAGAGACTGAAATGCCATTGTGTATCCTGAACTCAAAATCAAGATCCACCAAAAGTGAGGAACATGGTTGTTGCTACAATAATAATTTTTTAATAATAGCAAAGGGTGGTGAACATATGGCTATATTTCCAAATAAAATCCAGTAGCAGGTGTTGGGCTGTGGTTTATGGGTGTTTTTGTAATTTTAAAATACAGCAAAGCTGTTGCTGCTGCAGAAAAGATAAGCAATTTTTTTCTGTGCAGAGGGCTTTTTCCAAAAACTTCTTCAAAGGGATTTTTCCTAAGCAAGGCAAAATTTTCCTTTCAAAATTTTACACATCTTTAAAACATGAAAATTAGTTACATTACCTTATTGGTAGAAACTTGCAAACTTGCACCATAGCAGATAATAAAAGACTAAAAATCCCACCAAAATGAAATTTACAAAACATAATTCAAAATAAATAGATCCAATTTTTCAAGCTTTGATTTTTTTTTTTATCCAGCATCACAAGGTAGTACTTTAGACATTTTAATCCATCCTTGGAGACCAGTCCCTAATTTCCCAGCTGATTTCTACCAGCCAGGAAAGGGCTATCATATATATAGACAGTACCAAATATTTTAGGATTTACATTCCTCTGGGTTTTTTACTTCCTGTTTATTGGGGCATACTGCAAAAGCATAATGAAGTGGTGAAGCTGATGTTTCAGCCCCCACATCACATGCTCATACTCATACTGACCTGGGAAAGCCAAGCCTCTGTAGGATTCAGAAGTCTGACTCCTTTTCTGCAGTACAGTGGGAAGGTAAGCATAGCCCATAATATTAATGGCTTTCAAACTCTTTGTCAGCACAAACCAGTTTCAGATTTCCAAAAGATAACAACCTGACTGAAAGTAGTGAAGAGGAAAGCTGATGAAAAGGGAAATGCCTTTATTTTTCCATCTTGCTCAAAGCTAACAGATACATTTAGTGTCAGACTCAGTATCTGGAACTCAAATTACTTGAAATTTGTATCATTCACAGATTCCTGTTCACATCCAATCATTTTAGACACTCACAGGTGCAATGGCATCCTTTATGGCCAAGTTTATTGTACAGCCAATATTGCCCTTGTTAAATTGTTAAATTGTTCAGCCTTTAATGTGCAGTTTAACTGGGAAGAAAACCTCACCACCAAAACCACATCAAGTACAACAGTCAGTGAATTTGTATGAAATGTAACAAATCCAGAAACTGAGCTATTGAAAGGAAGTGGAAGACAGGTTAATATAATTCACTGCATTTCTTTAGGAGGCTGCTAGGCAATTCAACTTATTTTGAAAAAAATACTGTGTCCTCCCCAAATGGAGTCATTTGATGTGAACATCTTTATACTGAATTACTGATGGTTTGAACTTCAAATGATGAACAAATTTCAGTGTGCAACTGATATATTAATCACATGTGCACCCATATTTTACAGTGTTCTCTTAGACTGGCAATGCAAACACACAGGCAGAATGGTCCAATCAGTCTTCATAGTGATCTGATCACTTTGGAAGAGGGAGGATTTAAGCTCTCAGGATAGCATATTCCTGCTTGAGGGTTATTCCATCAATGATGCTTTCATTGCACACATCTGAAAGACTTGTGCTGAACACATACTGCATCAAGCTGCAGTAGTCAGGAATCTTTAAAAAAAAAAACTAATGTAAATTCATCAGTAGCTAATAGAAAGATTATTTTCTAGCATTGGAGACCTCATCTGTAAAAATTTACTTATCTGTAAAAATTTATTCATCTTCAGCATTAGTAAGGTCATAAAGTTTTGCCTCTCTATCTCTCAGTGTTCACGGTTGCTTGGTATTGATCCATGTCTTCTTTTTCTTTACTATATTTCTTTCTTATAATCAACATTGTTATATTTATATAAACAAATTAATTAATGCTTCCTCAGTTCCTATTATTTCAAAATGCAGTAGGTCTTTGTGGGTTTATTGACTCACTATTTCCTGAGAAATTTTTCTTAGAGGTTCACAGTGAAAATTTCCTACTGTTCTACATTTCTTCAGCAAGCATTTTACTTGATCTGTCAGCCTACAGTTCTTCCATTTTTTTGCTCCTGTAGGATGGAATTTACCTTTGGCAAGAATCAAATATCTACTTGGCAGTATCAGCCTTAAAAAATGAAACTTGGTGGTTATTAACTCATGGAATTTTTGTGTAATTTTTCCAACCATAACTATGACCATGGTAAATGGAAATTGGATCAATTTGTTCTTTTTATTTTTTTTTTTTTCAAAGACTGTAAGATTGTTGAATCAGGCTCAGGTCACCCTGTATTAGATGTTTATAAAGTCAGACAGTTATCTATTGAAAGAAACTAGAGAATACAAAAAGTGAATGCTGAACTCTAGATGCACCTTTTGACACACTCTTGCACAGCTGATGTGAACATGAACTCACATTTAGACACTTGTAATGAACTATATTTTGTCAATTCACACAAAATCTATAAACAAGATTTCAGACATATCAGATAGGTTTGCAAATATTTCTGTAAGTATAATAACTCTCCACTAACTAGAAATTATGAAGGAAAAAATCATCTATAAAATACATTTACTGAACTTAATTATGTCAATGATAGATTAAACTTGTTACTTTTTATGCTGCTGATTTTAGCATACTTTGAAACATATAATAATTTTAGGTGAGTTATATTGTTCTGATTTTGGTCTTATTTTACTCCCTCCAACTATTAGGACAGAAATTAATTATTATGTTTAATGGAAGATAAAATCAAAATCTCAAATCTAATACCCCTTCACTACAGTGTTCACTACATATGAGCTATGAACTACAAACTGAAAAAATAATCATATCCCAGCTGCAACATATAGATTATTTTTTAAAGAAGAAAAACTGGATACATGTGCAAGACAATGTGCAATACAGTCAGTCCTGATTACAAGCCAGCTGTGTGAGCTTGAGCTCTTCTTAACAGGGTTAACTTCCTGGGTTAGGCTAAAACTTAGCATGTCTTTTCTTTTTCTTCTCTTTAAAAAAAAAAGATGTGGCTTCCCATAAAGAAGAAAAAAAAAAAGTCCTTATCAGGGTCAACTTAATGCCTCTCTTCATCAAATACTAACTTTTTAACTTGCTCAACCATAATTCTTTTTATGGGTGAGTTTGCTAGTTACACATTCCAGATGTGAGGCAATAGGAAAATTGCAGTGCGGGGGTTTGCTTTGGGATCTGTGTGTCTGAAGCATTCTTTTCCCACTAGGAACTTTTCCCACATTTATAATAATGAAATTGTGAATAATGAAAAGAAAGTTTTAAAAAAAGAAGTTCCTAAACACCAGGGCCAACATTTTCAAATTATAAACAAGAATAAAGTGTGTCTTCTTATGATTCATCCATTAATTTTGGAAACTGGTAACTGCAGGTCACACCATCTATTTCAAAATTCAGAGGGAAACACTGGCTGATGACTTCTTTTATTAGAAATAATTTGAATCTTTGGAAATGCAGCCAGGAGGAATTCAGGATGCAATGGAGTTCAAAGTTTATGTGGGTGTATGTTGTTGGGAAGTAAAGAATAGCAATCCAGGCTACTTTAACTTGCCAGATACAATTTCCTTTCTCAGCATTCTATGGGCTTGCCTAAAAAACTGGAAAAATTTACTTTTTATTTGCAAAATGGGGTATAGCTGGAATGAATCAAGCAGTATTACCAAAATTTTAAGTTTTGTGTAGGATAAAAATAGTGATATTGTCCTGGTGTTGTCTTTCTTATCCTGGATCTGTTGTTTGCAGCTCACAAGAACTGTACATGTCCCATGTACACAGGTAACATGAATGTGTGTGTAAAAGTATGTATATATACAAATGATACCTATGTAACCAAGGTTAAGAACAAGATTTTCCAATGTGATCAGTCTCCAAATCCACACATTGGCAAATAAATACATCCTGTTCCTGCAAAATACTGTGCTCCTGGGGCTTCTCTAGAAAGTACTTGGTGTGGCTGGAAACACCCTGGAAACAAGGGCTGGGCAGGCACTGTCCTCCCCAAAGTCACAGATAATCCTCTGCATATGGAACAAAGCCTGAACCAATATATTTTTTTAATCTCCTGCTGCAGCCTTTCTCCTAATCAGGAAACAGATAAACAGTTCATACCCCAATTCAGTGGGAAGACACTTTGGAAGATGGGCTTTTCCAAACGACTACCACAGGCAGTGGAAAAAGCACTTTGAGCCCAATGCTGCCATTCCCAGGAGACTTTAGTTGTCCCCACGGACTGTTCTTCCAGAATCTTTCCACAGTGGTGAGATTTTTGGCCAAGTTCTCCAGCCCTGCTGTGAGGACACATGCAATCCCAGAGCCCCCCAGGAAAATAAAGGGAGCTGTACTTTTCAGCTTCTTTGCTCAGCAGATTGTACAGTACAAACTGCCTCTGCCAAAACCCTAAAGGTGTTTAGAGGACTAGCAAAAATATTCAGGATCTCAGTTGTGGAAGATTAAAATCAATCTGGATTAACAATTGAACACTTGGTCATTTTGGTGGAAGTACAAAGAGGACAAACTGAAACTTCACATTGCTTGGAAGAGAGGCCACTTCCTTTGTGTATGTACCATCTGCATGGTCAGCTGTAGCATCTGAGATGGCACAGGCCAGCTCTGCTGACTGATGTAAGGAAACAGTGCCAGCTTTCTTCTCAAATCTGAATGTCTCAAAGAGCTTTCTGCAAGATCTTCTCTAGACTGACCCTCATTATGTCTTCTAGGGCATCACAACATTTTGTCTGTCTCCAAAATCCCCCAGTCAGCACCAAACAACCTTCATTATTTTTAGACTTTATCAGAGGAGATATAAAAGCAAGCAGAGGCTTGAAACAGAAGACCTTTCCTTTCCTACAAATGGCTATACCAGAGATCTTATCTTTTTAATGTCTCTGCTTTTGGACTACTCAGAAATAACAAATACCTGGTTGTAAAGGAAAGGTTTTTATTATGTTTCATGTAAATAATATTTTATGATGTATTGTGGTTTGGAAGAGTTATTGAGTACAAAATTGAAAGATAAGTGCAAAAGAATCTGTGTATCTTTCTAGGAAATCTGAATTTATTACAGACAGAAAAAGCTTCACTTTCCTTTTCAACTTTAAATTAGAAACAAAGAGATAAAATAAAATATTTATTTCCCTTCTGAGTGTCTTTATATTACGAATTTTTTCAAACAGCTAGTAGACACACTGCTAACAAAAAACAGATATATTTTTTCTATCCTGCTGGGCCACTAGAAGTACATTTTATAAGTTTATGTGTAACCTTTTCTCATATGTCGCGGAAATGAACATAGTACCACCATATTCTAGAAATCTAAAGTTAAAGGCTTATTGTGCTTAAATGATTGAGTTTTTTTCAACCTCAATGATTATTGGAGAGTTCTTTAATACTTCACTTATACATTTTAAATGTGAGATAATTATGGCTACTTACACATCTTCGGAGCCTTATTTGAGTTTATTTTCTGCATTCCACTAAGTTTAACCTTGCATCAAGCATTTTAAATAAAAACACCCAGAAAACAAACTAAGTACTTCTGCTCCATTGAGAGATAAAGAAGAAAATGGTTCTAGAAAATGAAAACCCTAACAGTTTGTTAAGGTACCAGCATCTGCTGCTGTTTTCTGGAGCAGGCCAGAGGCCGTTCCTTAAAGTCATAAAAATTTCAGAACACGAAGTCAACATTCTGCCTCCTAAAAAATTAAAGTTGTTTGTTTGTGGGTTGTGTTGACCCTGGCTGAATCCCAGCTGCCCCCCAAAGCCACTGTTAACTCCCATCCTTAGCTGGATACAGAAAATAAAAGGCTTGTAGGTTGAGACAAGGACAGGGAGAAATCACTCACTGGTTTGTGTCATGAGCAAACCAGACTCAGCTTGGGCAAATTAGTTCAATTTTATTACTAATCAAAATGGCAGTAGGATAATGTGAAATAAAAACTAAATCTTAAAACAACTTCTCCTACACCTATTTTTTCCTCTTCTTAAATCTGTTATCCCAGAGGCACTACCACTGTCACTGACTGGCTTGGCCTTGGCCAGCAGTGTTTCATCCTGGAACCAGCTGGCATTGGCTCTGTCCGACATGGGAGAAGCTTCCCACAGACAATACCCCTGTAGTCACACCCCACATCCGTCCCTTATTATCTGCCTCAAGTTGTCTTCCCCTGGTATCATGCTCTGTTACTTTGTTTCAGATTCACATACACTCCTAAAAAGTGTTGAACCAGTCTGGTACAGAGTGGTTTTAAGCTAAAAGTGACTTTAAGCCAGCACAGAAAACCAACTTTAACTCATTTTATGTAGCTGATATATTAGAAATCAGCTTGTCCAAAAGTTTTAATGAATGTAAAAAGCCAAACATCACTAAAACTGCTGACTCTGCAGCAGCATACCAAGTATAAGAGAAAATGGAAACATACTGTCAGAGTTGTTGCTTATCAGTAGATCTTTTATTCTGAATCCTTCTCTCTCCCCCTCTGGTAGAATACCACAGAATTAAAGCACCAGTGGCACATTTTTAGTGGAGTAACAGAACAGTAAAACATTTTTTTGACAGAAAACAACAGGGAAAAAACAAACAAACCACCCAATTCACCCCTTACTTTCTAATGCAAAAAGGCCAAATAAGATTACAAAAATCCAGATGAAATTCTGGAAAATGCTTAGCAACCACTGAAACTGTATCTCAGAAGAAATAGGAAACAGTAGAAAAACAGAAAGACATTTGGGTATCTGGAAAACTCCCACCTCTCCCACAGCTCCTGCCAGTCCCCACTTTCACTCCCTCTCCCTACCAGCCCTATTGGCAGTTGCTTCTCTTTAACCAGCAGCTTTGGTACAGATACAAACTAGTTCCTCTCAAAAGCCTGAGACAGATTTCCTCCCCAGTCTGCCTCCTCCAAAGCCCTGCAAGGATGTGGTGATGCTTCATCTCTTCCAGTGGTACCTGGGGTTAGTACTTGCCTGTTGCAGCAATGGAAAGCTAGGAGCTCTCTCTGCATACCTGGTGACTCCCCTGGCAGTGCTCAGTAGTGTGCATCCCTCAAAAATAAAGAAAATATGAGAATCTACAGAGGTACAATGCAAATCTACTAATTCCAGCTCCATAGGGATTCCCCTTGTGCCACCCTTGCTGCACTGAATTCTCCCCAAGTGGGAAGTCCTGCTTCAGTTTGCATCTGAAGGCACAGAAAGGGAATTTTTCTGTGGGATGGGGAGCAGAGCCCCAGGGAAAGGTCAGACCACAGGGAAAAGCCCATCTGGTCATTTGCTGTAACCAAAGTGATGATCCCAAGTCCCTCTTTGGCTGCTCTTCCCTTCTGTCCTCCTGAACACCCACTCACACGCGCTTGCTCACTCTGGCACTCGCGGCAGCTCTCAGCAGGGTAATTCAGCTCACTGGGTTAGATTCTGGCTGGGATTGTAAAACAAGAGAAGTGGACTGTCATCCTTGGCTCTATGATCTGTTTAGTTTTCCTTTTAACCCCTGCTTTTCCCAGTATGGATAGCATTTGGACCCAGTTATAAAAATACAGTCTTAAAAGCAGTGACCACAGAAACACCTAAAAGTCAGGCATGAAGTTCCAAGAGTGTTTTACCCCTCAGCACATCCATAGGGAAAGGTGTGGGTGCCCAGAAGGCAGGCAGTGTTCTGAACTTAAATGAAACTAAACATCAAACAAGCAGTTTTGAAACCCTATTTTATGCTTTATCATTTCCCCAAGATCTCTGCCTTAGATGGGAAAGCAGGATCCCTCACGTGAAAGGCTGCTAATTAAAGGACTTAAGCCATCCTGCTGCATACAGATGACTGACCTGCTGTTCCCTGGCATGATGGCAAGAGGTCCTGGTCACAGCACAAACAGTAACAGTTGGGTAGGTGCAGAGATCTCTAGATTGTACATCTTAGCCAGTCCTAGATAAAACTGTGAATCCAGACTGCATCCAAAATGCAACTCAAGATTTTAACTGCCATTGTAGAAGAGATAATAATTTCAATTATTTTGCACACTTAAAGACCAACCAGAAAATAACAGAACCATCTCTTGAAACTCATCACAGAACTGCAGCCAAAGATCTTGTAAAAAGGCAGACAAGATCGTTTGAAAATCACAAAAACCAGTTTCAGAGATGTGTATATATATATTCACATTAAAGGTATCCTGCTCTCTGGCATGCTTTGATTTTTTTTTTTTTTTTAATTTGTTGAACATATCTGTTTATGGTCTTCTTTGAGTGACCATTCTCAACTCATTTATCATCTGTACAAAGTTTCAGACTGTTAAAAATCGCTCTAGGCACCTATACTTCTTCCTATGGATATTGGTATGGGCTTACTCACAGCCAAGTGTTCCTTACAAAGAAATCAAATATCAGTAACTAATACAGGTGTTCCTACAAAATATCCATATGTTGACTCAGTGGAAGAAGGGATAAAAAAATCATATAATCATAAAATGGTTTGCCTTGGAAGGAACATTAAATATCACCTAAGTTCCACCCCCCCTGGACTCCTTCCACTAGACCAGGGCAGGGACACCTTCCACTAGACCAGGTTACTCATAGCTCCACCCAACCTGGCCTTGGACACTTCCAGGGACGGGGCATCCATAGCTTCTGTGGACAACCTGTTCCAGTCCCTCATGACCCCCACAGTAAACAATTTCTTACTAATATCTAATCTAAACTCTCAGTTTGAAGTCATTCTCCATGTTGTCCCATCACTACACGTCCTTGGAAACAGTTCCTCTCCAGATTTCTTGTAGGCTCCTTCTAGGTACTAAAAGGCTGCAACAAATCACCTCAGAGCCTTCTCCTCTCCAGGCTGGACAGCCCCAATTCTTTCAGCTTTTCCTTGTAGGAGAGGTACAACAGCCCTCTGATGAACTTCGTGTCCCTCCTCTGGACTCAATCCAACAGGTCCATGTCTTTCTTGTACTGAGGCCCCCAGAGCTGGATGCACTACTCCAGGTGGGGTCTCGCCAGAGGGAAGAGAATCACCTCCCTCAACCTGCTGGGCAATGGATGGCTTTACATGGATGTGAGCTTTTTGTTGTTGGGGAAGAGACAAGCAGGAGGAGCAGAATAACTCCAAGCACTCATTTGCTGCTTCCCACCATAGATAGCAAAGATGTTAAGAGAAAAGGCATTTTCCTTTCACTACTTATACACACATGGCAACAAAACGTGCAACATAAAAACAATGCCTGGGCCTTTGACAGTAAAAAACCACTTGACATTCTTTGTCATTGCAGAGTTAAATCCCCCATTTTAACTGGAACTCATGAATCACTGCTTACTGAAAAAGCCACTTTGATCTAACCAGTATATACATGCCCTCGCTTGACAGTAGCTTTTTACACATAAATTAAAATAAGAATCAGTAGAACAGCAGAAATGTCACCATTAAGTGATATTTCAAAATGCTTCTCCATTTCTTAGGAGCACATTATTTGCTTATAAAGACAAGATATATAATGAAATTGTTTTTGTCTGTTAGAAGTGTGTTGTCTTTCATCAAATACTGAAATGAAAGATGTATTTAAATATACATAATTTTATTTTTACACTGATGTTTGCAAAAGGTACTGTGAAAAGAAAATGTCCCCTTGGGAGGAAATATTTTATATAATTTGCGAAGTAATGAAATATTCTAGTTGTAAGTGCCATATAAAAACATTACATATGAATCACTGTACATATCAAAATGGAATTTTGGTCACTAATGGCTGAGAATTCAACTCCAGTTCTCTGTCTCTTTTTCACAGGTGCAGACATGGAAGATCCAGCACACACAAATGGAAATTATTTTAAACAAATATGGGCATTTGGGCAATTTTTTCAAATACTCAGAAACAAAGAGTAGGCCAACTTTTCAAGTAAAGAAGAAAAAGGAAATTTCTCATTTTACAGTGCAATATGAACAACTCACTGAGATGCTTTACAGAGGAGAATTCACTCTGGCATTGCAATTTAAAAAAAACAAAACCCAAGATGATCTATTGAAAACTCATTAAAATCAATGCAGGCCAATAGAGAATCATGTACTTCTACTTTTAAACCTAGATAAAACCCCACAAAACAGTACAAAATCACCTTTTATAGCTGTCTAAACTTGTTCTGCATCAGAAAATGCAATGGTTACTACAAAAAATAATGAAAGCAGCTAATAAACCTTACAGAAAACAGTAGAGTCAAGCACATGCAAGCAATATGCTGAATAGCTGTTGATTTTCTGTCTGCTGAGTGACTTCAGATCTTGTCACCAGCAAAGTCAATGGGGTACAAAATCCTATGGAATTTGCTGTGTGACACTGGCCAAGCAAAACAACCACTGGATCCTAGAACACTGGACATGTCACGCGCTGTCATCATAGATCAAGCTGCTGTTCTCACTCCCATGCCAGCAGAAAAGCCTGCTTTTTATATTAAATGCAGACTCTCACAAATCAGTTTTAATAAAAAATTACTTGTGTGCAACAGTATTTAAATCTCTAGCAATTACACTGATTAACTCAAGATGGTCTCTTTCTTCATTCAACTCTTAAGACTGGCTACCTGCGAGTTGGATAGAAAGCATATCAAAAGCCGTTTTATTCTGCATTTGTTTTGGTTCCTCATTCTAAGCTCACCACTTTAGTGACAAGGACAACTCCAAGAAACTTGTTGCCAAAGCAAGACTTTAAATACCTGGTGTTTTCTGAATACTTACTCAATTAACATATACTTGAAAGTTGCTAATGGGTCATGCCCATTTTTCACAGGATTTCTGAGTCAATGTATTTTGCAGAATCATACAGAGTATATGAACGCATATGTAGCATCTACAGCCTGCAACATAAACTCGGAGCAACTGCATCTAAAAATGGTGTCCTCCTAAATAAGTCTATATATGTCAGACCCCAATGTCAAAGCACTGCTGCTATTGACTGCTATTGTCAAAAGCACCTTTGCCTTTTTTAAGGGATGGTGACAATCATTTGAGTGGTTTAGTCCTGAAGATTTCTTAAAAAGACTGTAGTTTATTTTACACAATTTGCAATTCCATAGTATGGTCACAGACACTGAGGAAGTAAGAACACTGGGTAAATTGATTTTTCTGTTCAATGCCTTGCTTTGTTCCCCTTTGGCAGAAGGAAGTGATTTTTTTTTTTTTTGTCATTGCAATTACTGTGAATTGGAACACAACTACCCCTAACCTGGCTTTGGGAACTGAACAGGTACAGTTCAGTATAATAAAACATGAGGACCTTCTACCCTTGTTGGGAACTGAAATACAGAAATATGATGTGATACATGGAACAGTTATTACTGGCACACAATTTATCGATTATTCTCCCCATAATAAAGAGGTCTCTAGCTGGACAAAATAAAGATCTCCCAGTATGGCAGCAACATACATGCCAATGTGTAGGACACTGATTTTCTCCTAATTACTATAAGCTATTGTCTGTGCAGAGTTCATTAAGATCATAACATCTGGCATATTTCAAATTTAATCACAATTTTGAAATACCTGTCAAAAACACAAAATAGCTTCAAATACAATAAAAGCTGAAACTCTTAAAAGGTAAATTATTAGCTATCCAAGTGTTAACGTTATCCTAGTGAAAGTACTGGGGTTATTCCCCATCTAAATTTTCCGTAATTAAGTTCAAACAATAGAAAATTGATTTTTTTCGTTTGATACAGACTTGAAAGCACAGGGATGCGCTTTCAAGGAATCTACATTGAGACTTAAAGGGCTATATTATTTGCAGATCTCTGTGAATTTTGCTATAACATAGGAGGCTCATGCTCCAATAATAAAATACTAACAATGAGTAGCCTAAAAAATTCCATCTTTACTTGTGAAACAATGAATCTATTTTCCTGAAATACTCTCTTTCACTTTAAAAACCACATTTTTCCTGTGGGCTAGGCTTTAAAAGATAGCATAAAATAATGTGATTGGCTTCTCTTTAATGCAGAGAATCTTTATGCCAAATTCTTCCTATTTTTCCCACTTTTTCCTTCCAATCTGAACTTACTAGACTACTTTTCAGTTTGCTGTTTGGTACATAATCACTGTGCACAGCAATGTAGAACTTCCATTCCTGATAATGACAACTCAGCCCTAAGGAGAAAAATAAAGTCTGATTTTGGTTAGGTCTAATATGTTGCTAGAAAATTTTCAACATGTACTGTAAGAATTTTTTGAACTAATGAACAAAAGAGCACAGGTTGTAACATAAGTAGATAATGTCTGGGCAGCTTTACAGTGGAGGAACATTAAGTCCACCCACCATCAATTGCTAAGGTTGTCCCCATTCATTCCCAGCTCACCTGCCAGGGTGGTACATCCTTCTGTCAAGCAGATCAGGTTGGGTCCTCCACTGGCTAGCGTTGCCTTAAGCTCACAAATCTACAACATGTAGTAGTAGCTTTTCTGTTTTCTGTGAGTACATTATGGACATGTATTAATTACACTTCAACTGCCCATTATGCTCTGTTTTTCACTCCTTCCTCCTGGTCTTGATATAAACACAGCAAATTAGCTCTTGCTGACAATTCTGGTTTCTGTAAGGGAATTCTGAGCAGCCTCTTTACAGGATTTTAATTTCTTTTTGATTAAGCCTGTGTGAATTTAAACTCTTAATCAAAGCCCTTGCCAACATTTTAAGTAAATTGCAAAGCCAATCAAGACTTCTTCATTTGCTTTCATTACGTTTCACCTCATGTAAAGTTTCCACTTGGGGAATGCTGAAATGTTAAAACAGCAAATAAAGAAAGGAGAACTTGCCCTAGAAATACTACAGTACATAAACTCTACCAACATACATTTTGCTCCTGTCCCAGTTCCAAGTACAAAAATGTAAGTCTCCCTCTTCAATTCAAATGGCTTTCAAGCTGGGCCTGCATACTTGTCTAATTATTATAATTTTACTCCTCTGTCTTCCCTTTCTTCTTGCACAAGAAACACAAATTTCAGGGTGACACAAGTAATTTCTGTTTATGTGCAACGGCATAGAGGGATAAAAGAAAAGCTTCAGGTACAGCCTAGAACTAAGGATTATGTCATCTCTAATACCTGCTGCAATGCAAACCCACCTAAATGGTACTGTAAGTTCAGTTAGCTCAAACGGCTGAACTCTTGTGATTTTTGAACCTAGAAGCATCTGTTCCATTTTCAGGGTCACCAGTACACAGCTGGCAAACACCAAGGTCTGTGGCTTCAGTACTGATGGAGTAAGAGAGAATATGTATATTCCACAGACACAGATATTGTTTGAACAGGTGCAAGTATAAACCACAAAGAAAGTTTCTCAATTTCATTCAAGATTGTGAGATTGGCATGTCATCAGTGTGCTCCAAGGAGACTTCTTCAGTCAGCTTTGAGAAGGTCCTGTACTGCAAAGCATCTAACTCAAATGATTAACAGATGATAACAAGATTTAAAAGGCCTCCTGTAGGTTGACAGGTAATACATTATATACAGAGCTTTTCATCACAGCACGAGAAATGTGTGGAAAGTCAAAGTGAATCAAATATATTTATATTGTAGCCACTCTATCTTTTTTCATTTTCTATTCTAATCATGTTTAATTATTACTATAGTACTAACAGAGAAAGGAGAGAATTTTCTAAGCTGATATTCCAGTGATATTTCATTCTTTTTCTTCTTGCTAAGGAATCATTACGGTTTTAAGATTTTATGTAGAAGGCCATGAGGAATCTAAAATTAAAACTGTTATTAGAAGCAGTTGAAAGCAGGCAGTGAACTGAAGCTGTGCCTTGCAATCTTGGCTATTGTTGTATTATTGCAGAGTCCCATAGGCAGCACTCACATGTACAGTACAGAGACTTCACATCCTGGCTCTTTTGATTCTTTTGTCTGCCCTCCAACCTGCGCAGCCAGGAACTTTCACTTGAGAAAGATTTATGAAGCCTCCGCTAACAGGGTCAGCCCTGTTATATCACCAGAGGGCTTCTTCTTAAAAATAATAACATCTATCCACTCGGCTCGGCAGGGCGGTCTCTCTTGGCACTCGCTTTCCCTGTTTGTCTTAACAACCGGCGCACACAAAGCCCTCGGCTCTAGCGAGGACGGCCAGCCATTCCCCTAGGCACGGTAGCCCCGTTTCCTGCTGCCTGCCAGGCCTGTGTCAGCTGAGATAACCCACACCTCTAAAACCCACTTCAGGTTTATGAAGTCTTGACTCCTGTCGCTGGTGCGGTTACACCTTTACATATTAGGAGAAGTTTGCAAATCTGCAAAATCCGTAAAAAGTTGGCAAGGTGGACTAATAAAAGGATTTTAGAGGCTCTGATTCTACTCAACTACAGTGCAAGACCATTTATTCTTACGTGCCAGTCACTACTATATCATTATGTAGAGCAGTTATCCCGACTGAAAAACTCCTGTCATTTCTAATAATTCTGAGAGTTTTTTGCTACCATGTTAAAAGCTACTTCCAAGGCTCTTATGCACTTTACGGTGCAAGTGGTTTGGCTATTCATTGCATATATCATTTGAAAGAGGGTATTTTTTTTCCACTGCAGCTATCAAATCTTAAAAATAGGTAGGGAAAAATTATTTTTACAGTCATTTTCTCCAAAGGAGTTCATGCTTGGAAGCTTGGACAAATCCTCAGATTATCTGTCCTTCTCTGTATATTTCTTAAAAAAATAAAAAGCTGAACTTTTTCCCAATCCTCCCCTCCTGCTTAAGAAAATGCTCTTAAATTTATTTCATTTATTGAGATTACATAAAGTGTTTCTTTCACAGTAAGCATTCCTAACAAGTTTAGTCCCCTGTGCTGGGAGGAGAAAGACTCTTTTCATGGATACTCAGCCAAGGGTTCCTGAGAGTTAATACTCCCACTCTTCTTCTTTGAGTGTCAAGGGATTTCTAACATCCGCAAAACAGACAGGAACTTGGGTTTCTGCCTTAGGAAAAGAATGGATTTTTTTTTTTACCACATAATAATCTGCTGTGCAATTACCAATAAGAAAGGAATATTCTCTACTATAAACTGAACAGTGTGCAAGAAGCATTTATTGGTCATTTAATGCAAAAGGCATAAGGAATTTAAATTAAGTTTTGAAGTGAATACAGAAAGCAAACAACATAAAGAAACCCTGAGCACTATACAGTGCAAATTATTTGAATGATAAATAGAAGTCTGTAATATGACAGAGTATTGAGACAGCACAGACTAAACTGTTCACATTTATAAAATACTGATGACTAGTAGATTGTATTCACTGTATCAAGTGCCATAAGATCTATGTATAACATGTTCACATAAAAGAAGCATTAGTTTCAAATCAGCTCTGTGTGGGAGCATTTCCTTCCACAAATCCAGCTGGAGGACAGGGCCTTTATAAACTAAAGACTACTGCTTCCAAAGTTTAATAAGACAGAAGGAACGAAGGTCCCTGCCATGTCCATTTACTGAGTACAGAAATGGAGGTTAACCTGTCTTAAATTAGAATATGCTGCCTTTTTTTTTTGGCTAGTAGGAGAGTAGATCAGTGAAGCAAATCCTTCACAGGATGGACAATTTTAACAGTAAGAAAAGAAGTCATATTAACATTAACCCCACACAAAAGCTGTTATTTTGCTCAGAGGACATTAATGGTACTTAAATATTTCATAATAAACTCATCCTGAACACTAAGCAGTTGGAAAAGTCATTCAGAAACACATGCACACGTTGCTATCAAGCAAGAACCTGGCAGCCGTGAAAGAACCTTCATGCTGTACAAAACCATATCTTTCCCTCTTTCAACCCATTTCACACATACAAAAATGTTCTTATAAAACCACAAATTTCCAGATCAGCTTACTTTTACAAAGAGAATATTAGCAATTATGTATCTGCCTTCATTAACTAAAATCATTCCCAAAAACTTACTCAGGATTCTATGCAACACAAATTTTGGTGGTTGCTTTAAGGTATGTTCTCCCAACCCATAGTAAAACTTTTCCATAGGCAGTGAAACAGCACAGGATGCTTTCAGAGGGGGCATACATCCCTGCTTAATGCAATATAAGTCACCAAGTGTGAAGACTCTCCCAGGTTCCACAGGTTGCGTAGAATTACGTAAGCTAATTCGCAGTTAGCTCTTCTGCATACGGCAAACCAAGACTGCAAAATTTAACACAAACTAATTCTGTTTTGTCAGAGGCTTAGAGCTTGCAATAAGGTGTTTTTCCATGGCTATCAGGAACAAACCAGCTAGGTAAAAGATGTCTCCATGAGGAACAGTCAGCTCCACAAGAGCAATTACAACAGAAAACAGTCATTCTGGAAGAAGAAACATTCTTCAGACCCTCATGGAAAGAAGCACTCTTTGGGCTCTTCCCTGAGGACATGAGAAAGTACTACTGTTCTCCCTTAAATGCAAACTTTAAAAAAAAAACAGCAGATTTTGATGCTCAGGTCAAATATGGATCTATAAATATTCTTTCAATCCTCACACTGACTCACTATCACAGCTTGGGGTCAATCCAGTGAATTAGAGAAATTCATCATATTCTGGCTTACCTCAGTGTACTGATTTATCTCACCTTACAAGTTATGCCACCAAAAAGTAGAGCCAAGTGATTCACAAGTCCATGACTTCTAAGATAGGTCCTGAATATGTGACTGACAATTGACTTTGGGTTGGCAAATGAAAAATTCTGGTTCTGGTTTAGGAGATCTTCATACTGAGGACATCACCAACATAATTAAAAAATAAAATTCTTGTTTCAATATTAAGCACAAAAATATATTGAAAGTGGCATTGAAAAACTATAGCATGAATATTACCTACAAAAACCTTTAGGTATTTTCTATAGTTATATTTTCACTTGTGCAACTCAGTAGTTCTAACATTTAGTAGCAACTGAAGCTAATATACACACAGAAAATCTCAGGCATGCTCTCAAAGTTTCAGGATATTGACTATCAGAAGTTGTTTGCCATTCAACAGTTGTATGACTCAACTTCAAACATGTATTTTTAAGAAATAATACATTTTGTTATCCTAGCAGCCTCAACCTTCATAGTGTCTTAAGGTTTTCATTTGTCTCAAGTAAACATTTTATAACAGAAATTATTCCATATATTTATAATGTCACTAGCGTATAAAAATAGCCATCTATTAAATGTGCACAGGTTCAAAAACATTTTTTCCTGCAAAGATGACTTTTCCATACTTCCTCCACTATGGTTGTGTGTAAAGTACATTACAAGTCACAGGGCAGTGAGGGAAAGGCCCTCCCAAGCCAGCAGGGAAGTGCTAGAGTCTCAGCACATCCCCAACAACATTTCCGTTGACCTTTTCCACATTCAAACGAGGCTCCAACTCAAATGACACCCTAATCTCCCAAGCAACAGCCACAGCTCTCCTCAGTCCTTACTCTGCAACAGTTCACAGTCCCTTGCCTAAAGATGTTAGGCAAACTAGAAACACCTTCCTAAGAAATTCAGCCTTTCTTTGCCATCCTTTTATTTTCTGCCCCACGAGGTCAGCTGTGTTTGTACTATTTCATCAGGTCACCTAATTTTCAGATTTCCAAAGTGCTTGGAACTCTGAAGAATGGAAGAGTTTTCCACTTGACCGACAGAACTAGTGGAGAGTTACTCCACTGTGGCACTAATGTCACCAGCTCTCAGACATTAATTGCAATCCTCGCCAACACACTCACACACACAGATACACAGCTAAAACAGATGTAGTTAAATATTTTTGTGTATCTTTAGTTAAATAGCTTTGTGTAGCATCTCCTCTCAAAATGATGCTATTTCCACACACTTACGTAACTTTATAATTAATTTTGGTATCTTAAATTTTAAAATCTAGGATTTGGTACTTGAATTATAAAATGATTACTTACTATTTTAAAATTACTATTATGATTGAATTTTAAATACATTCTGTTAAACCAGTTTTTAATTCCACAAATTTGGAATGTGTTCTTTCAAAATGTCAGTGCCATCATCACATCCAAGACACTGAAAAACAACCATTCACTGCAGTAATTACTCCCTGTGCTTTGCTAAGGAATTATACTTCCAAATGATGAATTACTTCTGAGATAATATTTTTATTTATGCTTCTTATGTTACCTATATTCAATAAGGAAGTGTAAAGTGAATTGCCCAGTCCTTCATTTCTTCAGCTTCTTAAAGATGAAAAGTAATGTTATTTTGTGCACCCTGTATGGAATTTATACCATTGGAGATCATGCTCCTACAAAACACTATCGCTTCAGTCAACTAGAAAATTAAAGATTCACTTTTTAAATGAAAACAATGAAAAATCTCTCATCTAAAACCCCTATACTCCTAAAAGCAATTAATCTTATTTCATAAAAAAACATGTTTTCTATTGGCAGGATGGTGTCATCTAATTGGAAATCTGAAATTCTAAGAAAACTTTGGTTTTTTAATCCATCATATTTCCACAATGTAAATGAAGAACAGACTTCCTTTAGAAGTCAGCTTTGCAATTTTACCAGATACTCTGGAAAAAAATTAAATCACAACAGTAAAAGAAGCATTTTCTCAGAACTTCAAATCAAAAATATTAACATGTATTAAAATAATAGCATTAAATTTTGTTGCAGGTTTGTATTCAAAACTTCTCAGCAACATAAATCTTTTCTATATTATCTAAAAGCATAAACTAATATTTAGTTCTCTTTAATATCTAGTAAAAATATAGGCATTTAAACATAGACACCTTCTCTGAAAACAATAGATTTCACTTTGTAAGATGTAAGAATCTTCAGGGGAAAAAATACAAGAACATGGAGGGCATTTTGAATCCAAAAAATTTCCCCATTTCCCTGCTAACTTCAATTCTAATCATGGTAGCAGTCTTGCAACTTACAGCAGCAGTGAAGCTGTAACACTTCTCCTACACATTACACTTGGAGACCTCCTGTAGCAATTCAGTTTTTAAATTAATTATATAATATTCCTATTTTGAAAAGGGATCTCTCAGCCTCATTGATCTCTCACCTTCAATTTCTAAATACTCTTTCTTCTTATAGAGCATTACAGAAGTGTTTTGCTTTATTTTGATGGTCATGCATTTGAGTCACAGCACTGCAGGCAAGGGTATCAATTAGAGGAAAGACAGATTTTTGAAAGAAACATGAGACTTTCCTTATTTTTTATACAATCCTACAGCCGTGACATAATTTTTTCTTTTAAGTTCTTAATCCAGATATAATTTCATGAGTCTTCTCTTAATACACAGTAAGTTACCCTGTTCAATCCTCAATGATTTAGTAATATTATACCTCACATACACACAAAATCAAACATGGTTAGCTGCAGTACTATCAACACAATCTGCTTTGAAAACATAGCCCTCACATTACTATTGTTATGAAATTTTACTATCCATGTCACACCACCAGATTTATTTGGCACTTGCAGTCATGAATTGTTCTTCCGGAGGAATTCCTCTATAATTGAGCATTAGTTATTGTACCATTAAAATGCAGCGTTTCCGTAAATTTTAAACAGATAACAGCACTTTCTAGCAAGTGTTTTTTTAGATACAAGTTTATTACCTAGTTACAGGGAGGAAAAAAAAAATTGGCTAAAAAAGTTTTTCCTTTTCTAGTTAAAATAAAATAAATGAGGTTAACAGAAAACATCCTGCCATTGCTCCCAAAGGAATATTCTCCAACTACAAAATGACCAAGGGCCATTTCTGTAAATGTAAATATTTTAAAACCTAATGTAATAATAAGCAGTTATACAACATACATTTTCTAATGTGATCTTTTGTATATTTATACTATAAGCATTGATACTTTTTAAGTATTTTTATATATTTCTTTCATTTGTGGGTTTGGGTTCGACCTTATTAACAATGGCAAAAGTCCAATGACCTGGTAGAAATATGCAGTGGGCACAGATTGCTTCAGCTCCGGGGCTTACTCATATTTCAGATGAGGAGTGGGCCTGTGCAGTTGAACTATTATTTTTCCACAAAAATGCCAAGAGACCGGGATGAATAGGCTCCTTTCATTATGCTTTGAAGGAAGAGGAAGACTAAAAGGTTCATGACGAATTGTGTCCTTGCATAAATGTCAGAACAAAGTAAGGCTCCGTGTAAAAACATTTTCTTTAAAGTCTTGGCAAGTATTTCCCTAAGAAATTCTGAAGAATTAAGCTCATGATGTCAGATATACTATAGTGAGTATGAAGGATTAATATTTTGTATCTCTCTGCTGATCTGCTCACCACTAAGGAAACCCAAGGCAGAAGTAACCTTTCAGTTACTTTAGCCTTTCCTTAGAGCAAGGTACAGAATTGTCATAGCTCAGACCCCGAGTTCAGGATGCTGATTGATCAGAAAGACTGGCCCTTAGGCATGTAATGTAAATAACACTGCTTGCTGAAATCTTATTTCCATCCAAATATACATGCCAAAAGCAGAACAAATCCCTCAAGACCATTAAGAAGGGAGAGGATTTACTGGGATTTTACCCTGTAGACTGATTTAGTCAATATTGTAAAATTAGGCGTAGAATTAACAATATTAATTTGCATTGCAAATAATATTCTTGCTTATATGAATACATATATGCATATATGAAGTATCAGATGGCAGTATTTTAAGTATTTTATACTAGAGTTCAATCAACATTACATCATGCCCTCTTTAACAAAGCAACATTTAATGGGCAACATCTTGTAAATGTAGTGTATCACCCTCATAGATTATAAAGAATCCATGGAGTTACTCTCAGTTATGGACAGAACAGAAATTTAGAAAAAAAAATTACTTTAAAATAAATATCAGTCTCAAAATATTTTACAACTGCAAAAAACTCTTTCAAATTTTAACACAATAGTCTATGATTCAAATTTCAAATCCTTAGAAGTATTGCAAACAAAATTGTATAAATAATAAGTAAACAAAACAATCAAAGGTAAATTTCCTTGAGAATAACACCAGGCCTACAACTAAAGTTGCTGTGGTTCAAGAATAAGAATGAATAGCTATGCTCTGGACTACACCCTCACTCATTTGACTGTGCAAGTATTTAGCCGCTGCCAATACAGCATTTACCTGAGTCAAACTTAGGGCCCGCAACACTTTGGTTCCAAATAGCATTCCAAAGCTCTCTTTGGACCAATTCACACATACCGTGAATTTCTTCCTGAACTAGGTATCATTCCCTGGATTTTTATTTTGTCATTACTCAGTAGCTAATTCTGTTTTCTATTTCTTCTGGCATACTCTATTTCTGACTTTACTTCTGTTGCGCTACTTATGAACCACATGGCAAACACTTTCAGCAATGATACAGGTTATATAAACATTTTCTACCAAAGTTAACAGGAGTCTAGTAACCCTTTGAAAGTTAGAGATAACTGTGCATTTCACTATTAAAACAGTACCTGCCACACTGAACTTTCCTATGTCAGTGTCTGACATAACATAGACACAACATACACTTTTGAGGTCTTTTCTAAAATAAAACAGTTTTACTCAGTCATTTCCAATTTGACTTTACTTTGGATATACTGCAATCAAATTAATTCTGACAAAGTAATAGAGATTGGGCTGATGTTTGGATGTGACACCATTAAGGAAATCTGTGCTGCAAGAAGGAAATTTAACAGCTGCTTCTGGAGGAAGCATCTTTATCACTGAGTCAGAAAGGAACCAACTGCTTAGCATAATTTTAAAGGCAGCTCCTCTGTCACAGGCATCATCACCCAGTTGATGTGTAAAAACCATTTATAAATACTAGCAATCATCTGGCATTTTTCAAAAGAACAGGAAAGTTAATCCCGTTTCCTGACTGAGTTCTGTATTGCATAATTACATTCTGACTACCTAAGTTCCCCTGCAATTTCAGTTAATTACAGCATTATTCTTATTTCCTGTCCTAAAATTATTTGTGTAGTAACCATATCCTATTAGAGTGGAAGATGAAGTAAGCTCTGTGAATAATTTTGATTAATATGTAAAACGTTGTGCTATCATCTCACACAAAACCCCACTACATACTGGATAGTATTCCCAACTAAAAAATAAGTGTGAAACTTTTCAGCAATTACATTAATGCTCAGTAGCCCACCTCTCAAGGGATGCTTGTGTTACTTGACTAATAGATATAAATCTGTATGTAACTAAAAAATATTAGTTCAGCCTTTTATTGAACATAAGAAAACGAAAAAATCTTAGACCTCTCCAAAGAGGTAAAAAGTATACAAGAATAATATACACAGTATACATAAAAGTATAGTCTTTCATTACTTGCTTTTTCCTTTATAACAGTGTAGAGGTAACAGTGTAGAGAGCAATTTTAGCCAACTCATCCAGTAAAAACTACTATTGCTAGTCCTGAACATTGGAAAATCATTATATTTTCTTAGCAATCATAAACTTTAGAAGTGCAACTATTTAGGAAGCAACTAGAGTATTTTCAGCAGACCAAACAGGGCTGCCCAACTTTATGGCAAAAGTGTATCTTAAGTATTACAGGATTTCTTAGTGTCTAATATAAAAAGGAGACTTTAATTCATTTTTGGTGCAAACTCTAATTTGTAATTAACAGCAAGCCTTCTAATAGCTTCTCTAGCACAGGGTTGAACTATGCCATGTGGTAGCCATACATCAGTCCATCATAAATTTCTTCACTCCTCCTAAACTCATACTGCCTCAATGCCTACTGTTTTCTTTCACATCCTTCTGTTCCATCCAGCAATGCTTGCATATTCCACTTGCACATAAAGTATTTTCCTATCTGAAAGTACCACTCTGCCTGTCCCAGGCTTCTCCTTCTAATTGTTGTGATATCCAAAATTTCTAAGGGCTTCCACTGTTGTTACAACTTAAAAAAACAACATTTTTCTAAGTTTTGTGAGTTGTAAGAAAACCAGCTTACAACTTCTACAAAAATTATTTCATTCTAAGAAGAAGAAAAAAATCCCAAAGTAAGTGTATCCTATAGGCACAAAAATCAAAGCCAAGGAAACATATTCACAGAATTATTTCAAAGCCAAAACCACAAAAAAATGTTTTTGAGAGAGGGGATGATATCGCAAGACCGGGCGACTCATGAAGATAAACCACCATGACACACTTGAGAAACTACTAGTTTGAGCAGCAAATCTGAATGACAGATTGTGAGTCTGTTCTCCTATTTCCCCACCTGCAAAAGGAAATCATAGCTGCAAGCCGTGGCAGAGTCCAGAGTCCCTGTCTCCCCTGGGAGTTGTGTTGCCATAGCTGCAGTGATGGGCTGGGTAGCTTCCAAGTGCCACCTGCTTACTCAACCTTCAGCTGAAGGGTTTTTTCCCAGAGGCTAGCAATTTGGTCTCTCTTCATGGGGAGCAGCAGCTATCCTAGGAGCAGGGCTGAGCTCCCAGGAACAGAATTAAGCCACTTCTATAGTCACTTATTCTTCATGGTCACTCTCTATCTCTTTTCTTGTTCTCTCTTTTGAACAGCTCCCCTTCTCTCTTTGTATGCAAAGACTCAGCAAGAACTGCATGTGGTGACACTTCCACACTTTGCACTTTTTAACATCTTTCATCATCCTGAGCACATAACACTTTCCATTAACGTTTTGAGCATTACAAAGAAACTGAGACAAGTTATTTCTACATGCTTACAACCGCCAATCTTCAGGTCATGCTCCAGAGCCTACTTGTTCTCATACATGACTTGAGAAGAAATTAGTAAGTCACTGAAGAAATTTGGTGTTGTAAATCCTGTCTTTGAAACAAGTACTTGTGAAAGCTCTTTATGTTTTCTAAGGAGAAAAAGTCTGGACTCTTGTAATTATATGGTTGTTATATTTTCTAACATTTCTAAAATGGCAGGATGGGAACACAGAATGGGAAAAGTAAGTCTACATAAGCACAAAAATAAAAACCCTTTCAAGTGCTTGCATTTAAAATTGTCAGCAATGCCAGTTAAGGGAAGTTGCAGTGCTAGAACATGCTGCAACATGTTCTCCTGCCCAGGAGAAGAATAACCCTGTTTAAAAGTTGGTGAGGGGTTTTTCTGAGATTTTATTTGTTTGTTTTTGTGGGAGTTTAGGTGGGTTTTTGCTTGTTTCGTTTTGGTTTTGTGGGTTTGGTTTTTTGGGGGTTTTTTTGTTTAGGTTTTTTGTTGTTGTTGGTTTGTTTTTTTGTTGTTGTTGGTTTTGGTTTTGTTTTTTAAAGTTTCACTCTTGACATGCTTGTTTTGGAGCTCCTAAGGAGTGGGGAGTTCACATAAATGAGTTAATCACCTGCCATGCACTGAAGCAGTCTCCAGCCCTCGGGAGATCTTTAGCCCAAGGAAGTGGAGAAAGTGGAGAAATATCTGGCCAGCAAATTTTACATGCTGGAAGGGGCCTCCTATGCCTCACTGGTGGCAAGACCCTCTTATCCCTCATCAGCAGAGGAAAATCCCTTCTACATTAAGTACAATTATAGGTGAAAATTGGCTGCCAATTTTTGAAAATCTGTCACTTTAAGTTTTAAGGGAGGTGGTTTCCGTTTCAATTTTAAATATATCTCACCCATATGGGAATAATACACAATCAAATCTAATATTTTTCCTACTGCCTAGCAGCTAAGTTATTTACTTGACTTTAACAAGACGTTTCTTTCCTTTTCCCAAGTTTGAGAGCAAGTACAGGCTGAGATGAGCTGTGCTGCTGTTTGAGCAGGCAGCCGCTTCCAACTGTTCATTTGAAAAGAAAGAGATCTGTAATTTAGGTGGGAAGGGAGAGACTTAGTGTAGGCGGGGGAGAGAGGGGAAAAAGTCAAGCTTTGCATTTTTCATTGTCATAAATAATAAGTTTGAAACATGGGAATAGAAAATAGGAAACTTTTCAGAGACTTGACACACCTCTATCCTACTGCTGGAAAATTAAGACAGCTCCATAAGCTCCATTAAGACAGCTCCCCCGAACTAAAAACAGTGCACAAAGGGTGCTAAGTTAGCCATGCAGACATAATGTCTATTAAAAAAATGCCACTTGCATGCTGCGTAAATCTGCATATTCAACCTACATCTGTTCTTAAGACACTACACTGAAAGCAAAACAAAATTTTACTTCGAACCCTGGTTTTCCCCCCATACCGTAGAAATAAAAATATAGAATGTTTACTATTTACAACTTCCTTCTCAGGAGATACAGGTAGAGAATTCATGCTTTCCAAACTGTAACCTTACACATCTGGCCAGCAAACATCTGGATATTTATCTTCACTCATCATTTCCTTCAGTAAGTCCAAAAACTGTCAGTTGTTTCAGCTGAGATTCAGCCCAAGGGAGTACAAAAAAAAGTTACATCCTTCTTTTGTCCAGGTTTTATAAACTGCTTTTTACCTTTTTCCCTGGGATATCAGTAAGTATAAAAATAAGCAGCCTGGATTCCTCTGACTGTGGTATTTATTCTGTGACTATGTACTTCTGTAGTCAGAGGGTGCATACATATGCAAGTGAAGTAATAATAGTCATATCTACAATGCATGCAAAACATCCTACATCTTTCAACAGGCTTATATACATATATACATACACACATATATATTACATACTTCCAGTATATACTCAAATCACAAGTAAGAATACAGAATGATTTGTAAATAAACTACATAGCAAAATTTATGCCAATTAAACTTCAGATAGACAAAACCCAGGAAATGTATGATTAATTAAAAAAAACCAACCCCATCACTTGCAGAATTACTGTAATGTAAGCACTGCCTTTGGTCTGAAGGTACCAGCCTGAAGAACTCATCCCTGAGTTAGTCCCTTGCTCTGCCAATGTGCTAGGAAAGTCTTATCATCTGCTTGTGCTACCCTTCCCCTCTTTTAAAGAAGGGAACAATGAAACCCATCTCCATTGCAAAACATTTGCAGTTTAACTATGAAAAAAGCACCCTAAGGGACTCAACTATTATCACCAAAGATAGATACTGAGCAAAGGAAAACGTGAATAATTTCTGAATTGAAATTTGTTTATTCTTATTTTTCAGTAATTTAAAGATACTCCTGTATTTAAAGTTTCCATATCTCTGTCCTGATATCCGATCTGAAACTGCTTTGCAAAAATTTTCAGACAAGAAATGAAAAATTCAAACAATTTAAAGAGTTTTTCTGAAGTTTTTTGTTTAGCTGAGTTTGCATGCAGTTCTTTCCAATAATTTCTCTGAACCATCTTCATGCTTTCCACCCTAACTCTGATTGAAGAAGTTGAAGTGCTTTTACAAGACAAGCATAATAATCATACCGATATTTAAACACAAAAGAGCAAAAATTAATATTATGGCTTCTTAAAATTCTATCATTTAGTATGAATTTATTTTATATATGTACTATGAGCACCTTGCATATTGTCATTTGTCCCACAGAAATGCTGCAAAGCGTTCATGACTCAGATTCATTTTAACCATATGATCCAAGGGAATCTGCTAATGACACTAAATTCTGCACTTCTCCATAATATGTTTAGATATATTTTTCAACTTTAAATCAACCAAAAAACCCCCCACATTTAAGTAGCAAAGTCATGTTAGCATGAGTGGGAAAGAGACATCAGAAGAAGAACAAATCTGGAAATAGTAAGAAAGACTTGAGTGTTGGCTTTGACACTTTCACTCATTCCTGCTTCACATCCATTCTAGTCAACGAACAACTCAGGAAGAGCTCCTTTTTTATATTGCTTGGGGATTTTTTTTTAATATCTTAATCTCTAGTCAGAAGTATATTAAGTTAAAAGACAGCTTGGGGTGAAAAACTCCTGTTATTTTTAGTTCTGTAACACAGTATAGGTTACCACATTTTGAAAAATACAAGATTTTATTTTTGTAACTACAAAATTTTAGGATCTCAGCATCAGTATGTGTTAACAGTGACTAAAATTTAAATAAAATAAAAGAAAGCATAAAAGCATTTAAAATGTATGATGCACATATAAAGCATATATTTTCCTTACACCACTGTGCTGTAAAATCAATAAAATCCCACCTTTATGTCTCAATTTAACAGGTCAGTTTTCAGGTGATGGAAGCCATGAACATGACATCACTGATGTCTGAAATGATTCCTTGTGAAAACATGTCACATGCCATAGTGTTACTACAGGTTGAGAGTTTGCATTTCCCTTTCCATACTTAGCAATAGCTTTGACCCTCCTGAACTTAGAAAAATAAAATGGCAAGGTATGCTTAAATGACAGTGATATTTATGATATTTGCTCATTAAATTGAAAGGAATTCTTCTGATTTTATAGAAGTTAAAAGTAGCACAGGAAAATCTCTCCTGTGTTTTACAAGGTCACGTGTCCAGGTTGTACTGCACTGTCTGAAGCAATAGCCACGCCATTTTACTGTCAATGTGTGCAATGTCCTCATCAGAAAGGCAGAGAACAGCCACAGTTTTTTTCAGAAGGAACATTTTTAAGAGTTTCTGGAAAATTAGTAACTAGATAGAATCAAGAATTCACCTCCTGGACCCCACAAAATCTTGCACTTCCTCACGCATACATACCAATTGATTAGTCACAATTTTTGTTTCCCAGCAGCAAAAAGAAATTTCCTGTTCCCATGTAGCCCACAGGCCATCATCTAGTGCTTAAATGCAAGTACTTGAAAAAAGCCAGCTATAAAATCCATAAAACAGCTGAGTGACTCCTATTTAGGATACCTGTGTTTCGTACAGCTTTATACATGTGAACATTGTAGGTATCTTCTTGCAACAGATGCAAGATGCTTACATTCTATTTCACATCTCTTCATTTATAATAAAAAAGTAATTTTACTTTTAAAAGAGTTAGCATTGATGAATTTATTCAGGTTAGACATTTACTGATCCTTGAAAAAAATCAATTGAGAAATAGTGTCAGTTATTAAAAAAAGTTATACCAGAAAAGGATTTACTGGATAATTTTAGCTACAAAAAAAAAAAAGGGAAAAAAATCTGGTTGATAATTTTTATTAAGTTACATCTTCCACCAGCATGATTTCAATTTAGACAGAGTGTGATGCAGAAAAGATTGCCCTTCCTACACTCAAAAAGCACTTCTGGCAGTTTAAATACTTTATTAAGGCAATAAAGATGCACTGAAGGAAACATACATGCAAAGAGCATTGCTCAAACACAATAATGTTTTGTCTGCTCCAGACACACTTCAAATGCTAATTGCCAATGTTGAAATGTAAAATAAAGTATTTTAAAAGGTAATGGCCTCACTAGATTTTTAGCAAGCAAGGAAAACTATTACATTGAGTTTCTGGAAACCTGAGTAATATCCTGAAAGGAACAGCTTGCCTTTTGGGGCCCGGGACGGAATGCATTTTTATTCTGGGTTAAAAAGGCATTCTAAATTTCTTATTGTTCTTGGTCCTAATACTGTAGAAATGGGATATTTTAGCCATGTTCTGCTGGGGAACAGAAACGTGATTCCAAGCTATTCAGAGCAGCACATCTGCTCCGGAGGAGAGCTGGGTCTGTGTCCCCACTTCACGTGTCCCAGCCACACAATCACATACATGCCACAGGAACCGCCTTACCTTTCCCTGTCAAGAGGCTCCAAAGCTAAATTCTACACAGTTTGAAAAGAAATTTCAGAAGAGTTGTTTGAAGCTGCATCCTCACAGTGCATATTAGCTGAAGTGCTGCTTCAGAGTGGAAGTGCAGAGATGGTGTTCTGTTCATTTCTTTCTCCATGCTACAACTATACAGGCTGATCGACAGAACAATTATGACCAGGCAATTTTTACTAGCACAGAACGAGAAAAAGACTTCTTTTTGTAACAGAGAAAGCACAAGCATCTCAGTGGGATATCTGCTTTAACAATGCCTTCCATTCCTCTAGGCCTCTACTTCTACTTTAAAACTGTGAGAAAAATATAGATACCACTGCTGGCTATTTGATGAATTATATGGAGTGTGCTTTTACTCAAAATCTAATTCCTAACAATCACAGTTTCACACCACAGATTAAAGAGAGTTGTATTTGGTACCTTTTACTGCTCATCTGCTGATTCCAACAGATTGATACAACATGGAGGTAACACAGTCCTCTAGCAAGACAGTGTGCAGAGCTACTGTATCATAAACTGAAGTGGAATTTCCAAAATCACTGCAGTTGGTTTTGGTTTAAAATGAGCCTAGATTAAGTGATTTTTTGCAATTTCTTCAGGAAATAGATATTAACCTTTAGCTGAAGTAAGTAACTTCAAATTAAGTCAAGGGAAACAGGAATACATATTCTCAGGTGGGCTTTCAGTTACACACAAAATACATGTTTCTAGCATAAGATACGTATTCAAAGTTTAAGACAAAAAAAATAAAAAGGAACAGAAGACAGACATAGCTGGACTTCTTTCCTTGAATGAGTAGTTGAACCACCAAACATACAGTTCTCTCTCTTCAGCTTATGAAGTCACCTGATTGAAGGTGGTTCTATAACACTGAGGAGGCCAAACAGTGTACAAGAGAACTATTTCAAACCTTTTTTCAGGTAACACTTATATAAGATATTCAAACTATTGCAGAAGAAATAGCTTCGCCTCTTCCACACTAACTAACTAATTACAAAAAGGTTCACTTTAAAACTTGGATAATTCACATTTTACTTTATGTTCTGTAACACCTTAAGAATACAAGTGTTATGCATCATTTCACTGGTTTTCAGCAGCACACTTGGAAAAGTATGTCAAATGAACTGTTTCCCTGCACAGTGAACTGGATGCTTACACACACATCTCCACTCAGATGAAACAGATTATTTTTTTCTGTGTTTAAAATTTGAACACAGCCTAGAGGGCAGCAATAGCCAAGGATAGGAATGTGTGAAGACAGCTGATTTTTTGAATGGCCAACTCACGCTAATTTATAACAAACTTTCTTCTCCCACTTCACCACACTTTCTAATGTTTTACTGAAAAAGCATGTTGCAAACTTGCTTTTGTACGAGCAGATCCTGAACTTTTTTCTTAATCTGTGCACTCAGGAAAAACCCAGGCTCTGCAGGTAGGAAAAAAGATTAAATTCTACACTCTGGACACCTATACATCTAACTAATGCATATCTATATCGAGAGCCTCTAGAATGTCAATGTATTATGTAAATCCTCAAAAATCAGGAAAATATCTAATACTTAAAAAGATTATTAACCTTGTGCTGGCCACTTTCCCAACCATAAAATGACAAACAAAGAAAATAAAGCAATAGTTTATTTTTCATTTTGTACTGGAGAGCTTGCCAGTTCTTTTCATGGTGGGAGCTTGAGAGAAGGTGAATAGTGCTGGGAGGAGATGGAATTAGCACCTGAATTTTGGCATAAAAATTGTGTCATAATATTATCAGCTCACACTTTCATTACCACGTATTTCATGATATTTAAAAGATACATGGTCTCTGGAATCAGGAAAAAAAAATTAAAAAGATTGCTTTTGTACTTTATCAAGGTCTAATTCATAACAGTCAGGGCTGTCCCCCCCAGCATCCTGCGGGGAAGAAAAACCATTACTAGATATTTACAGAAAACCTACAACAATCATGGCAAGTGTAGTGTTCAACCCAGACCATGGAAATGAACTCCTCACCTACAGGAACAAGCCATGTCCTACCCTTCACTACACTGTATTCCCACTCCAGACCACATCCTACAGCAGCTAGAAAGAGCCAAAAATCCACAGCCAATCACTTTGTCTGGCATCCAACCTACTAGCAGATTTGTAAGTACCATTATTCTTAATTATCTCTGACATCTAAAATACTTAGAAAATCCATTCACCCATAAATGTCTTTAGGATATTCAGAAATTAAAATTACGCAAAAACTCTCTAGTGGATTTCCATCTTCTGAGCTCTTCAGGTTACAGAGAATTTTCAGAAAGTCAATTATTATCTCACTTTGTGTAAAGTAAAATAGGAAGAGGCTTTAGCTATCTGCATATGCCACAATAAAATTAACATACTCAATGAGTCAACCTCACGTCATATCAGGACGTTATTCTTGCCAGTATACAAGAAATCAGTCTTTCAAACAACAGGAACTTGTTATGAACAATAACAACCTGAAAACAATACAAGCAGGCTCCTACAATTTTATGGGACCCTAGACATTCCATATCAGGAAGCCTCATTGCAGCTGATGTAGTTTTCAGGTGAACTTTCTCAACAAAATATATGTTTTAATATGAAAAGGAATAGCAACATCTTGATTTGCTAAGATTGACTTTAGTCTTCTACAAAGTCAGTGTCCACTCAAAAAAATTAAAAGACACATAATCAAAGAGCACCTGTTCTTGCAAAAACATAAGAGAATGGTGAAAGACAAGTTACAAAAACAATCATAGAGGAATAACAAATTATGTCGTTTATTTACAGTCAACTTGAATGGCAACAAATGAGTCACAATCACCTGAACTATGTACTTATTTTCAATTCATGTTCTATTGTCTGCAGGTATTACACTAGAATCAATCAGAAGATGGAATAGAAAACATGACAACCAGCTATTGCTTTTGCTATTTTTGTGAGGCTAGTAAGGACAGCATTTTAATATCCTGCTCTCACAAGACTGTTTAAAAAATAAGAAAAAAAAACAACTGACGGAACAGCAAAAAAATGTTTTCTGTACCATTCACAAGAAGAGAATATTTTTCGCTTAATGATTGTGTATCAATTCCCTTTGCAATCAACACAACCTGTGACAAGAGAAAGAGCAGAGCCTCATCCAGTCAGTTGACAGTTCCCAACATTTTCCACCTTTCACTGGGGTGAAATTAAATTTGTTCCATTTTAGATAATCAATATTACTGAATTTCTATTCATGTAAACAATGATATTTTCCCACGTGCAAAAATAAGCCTAAAAATACCACCATCACCCAACCCTCTCCCCTCTTGGCATGTAAAAGAGCACTGCAATTTGCTGTATTTCTAGGGGAATACAGATTTTCCTGAAAAGCAAACCTTGTAAGAAAAGTCAGACATCATATTATTATAATGCATTTCCCATAAATCCAAAATGCTTTAAATAAAAAATTACTTCAATATAGTATCAATTGTTAATATAAAATCTACATAACAAGTCCATGCTAATATACTGAGTTCAGACAAGTACATTATAAAATGCAGATGAAAGAGACACTTCAAAGGCACGAATGGGTCAGATAAATAAAGACAATACAACCACAGCATTTCAATACAACCTCCAAATAGAGATGGTGAAGAGACTTTGAGCCTCTGAGCTGTGTTTTCCTCTAACAAGGTTAAACTCACCTCCTCATGCCACAACCAACATAGTATTGCACTGGTGTCCAGTAACATATTAGGAATATTATTACTACACAATACACATATAATTATCAAAAAGAACAGGACTGGGCTTTACCATTGCACATTCCAGTTATTTTAGTGGCATCAATCTTGAGACACTACCTGTGCCTATTTATCCACTCTGGCTCCTTATAAAACAATGAGTTACCTGCCTGTGCACTATTGACTCAGAAGACTGTCTGCTCTCTCTCAAGTCTCCACTTAATCCCATAGATTCTCAGCTAGCACATCTGGCTTATGTCCTGCTCCATGGCTAAGTTGACCCCTATGACTACTGAGCTGAATTGTTAAGAAAGAAATGCAACACAACCTTGTTTTTTAACACAGTTTATTTCAGTGATCTTATGCACACAGTCTCCGTGCATGATATTTTTTTCAGGACTGAGTGGGTTGTGAATTGCAGCACGATGTAGGAAAGAGCAGCCAGAAACTTCTGAAATCAGTTCTGCTGCTGAAGAAACTGTAACAAAAGATGCTCACTGGGAGAAGAGGCAGAAGCAATGTAAGTCCTAGCTAAGAGAAACATCCTTTTATAAGAAGTTCTTTAAAACAGGAGTTGAAAAGTTCACAAAACTTCCAATTACTTAAAGTCTTAAAAGGAAAAATTTCTCAACATCCTCAGCTGAGACATTTTGTCACAGTATGAGGCATGGTCTTTTGAAGGACATTGCTGACAATCGTTTTCAGGGTTTCTTTGTCCTCTGACCCTTCAGAAGCTGGCCTTGGCCAGAAGGTCAGTCTTGTGGGGAGGGAGAATCTGAGAAGCTTGGAGTCTATTGCTCTACAATACACCCGGTGTAGAAGGCTCATTTCTCATCTGCTATAAATAAATTCAGAATTATTAAGAGACACACCATTAACTCAAAATTTTAAGCAGCAGCTGGGGTATCTGCTGAGGATATACTCATCAGCTGAGGTCTATTTTATGACCTCAGATGTAACTCAAACCATCAGCTCATATTGGCTCGGCCTGTCGCTGACAGGGACCATGTCACGTATCCCGCAGGACGGCTGGAAGCCACCAGCGGACAATGGGGCGAGCGGCTGACACCGGCCACCGGGGCCCAGGCAGAACAATGCAGCTGCTGCGGAGCTTGGCCCTGCTGAAGGAAACTCGCTTCTCCCAGGTTGTCTGAGGGGACGGACGCTGAAGCAATGGAAATTCCCCAGCAGTAAGGGAGAACAAAAGAAGAGGTGTTGGAAGCTGCTGCTAAGAAGAGACAGTTTTTTCCAGGGCCTGACAGAGGAGAGGAGATTCCCCCAGCTGACAGAAACACACTCTGTTCTGCAGGATGTGATCCTCCGGGAAAAGTAGATTAAAAACTACTCCCTTACAGAGCACCAGAGCCTTACAACTCCCCACTATTCCCCACTAGAGCACAGAGTTGAGCACACAGCTGTTGCCGAGGGACCTGCTCAGGCCAGGGGTGGCCCTGGATCCAGCAGAGCCCCCCACACCAGAGCTGGGCATCAGACACGCGCAGCGGGGACCTGGGCTCCGCACCCACATCCATGTTTTTGCACGCATCTGGAATTCTCTAGATTTCCCCCCGTGATTAAAAGGTGTGGCTGCTGAAGAAATCAGTTTATAGAGCCTCCAAATTCCTTACTGCGGTTGTTATTTGTCTGCAACAGGAGTATCCGTGAGGCCAGGGCGTGGGGAGGCTGTGCTGGGGCTCAGCGCTGCTCTGGGACCACCAAATTCCCCCTTACTAGCAGGACCAACTCTATAGGGTCTCTGCACCTGGAGAAGAAACTTGAGGAGTAATCTATATATGCTAGATTAAAATACCTGGTAAAAAATCCTTCAAACCCACACATAGCCTTACGTAAAAAAATGTTTTAAAGTAAAATCTGTGATTTTACAGCATACTTTTTTTAGTAGTACAGCCATAACGGGTGTTTTTACTGAAACAAAGGGAAAAGTTACATTGATTTATAAATCCATTAAAATGCCACGAGAAAGAGCAGTGTCTAGGTAGACCTGTTGACTGCCACGGCTTTTGGATCAGATCCAGAAGAATGCTGGAATAAGTGGTGAAGCACTTTATATTCTAACAGTGGCTACTGCAAACAATGGAAAATACAAGTACATACTTAGAATAACTCTATCCTTTGCAAAATGAGATCACACCTAAAAATACTTCCTTTTGTTGCTGTATAACTTCAGTTTAGGATAATAGCTATTACATGCATATAGTGAAGAGGAAAAAATATCTCCTCAAATGCTGGGTAAAAATTTTATATTGCAAAGTAGGGTTTCTCCTACAGAAGAAACTTTAAAATCTGTAGTGATTCAAGACAATTTATAAAAAAGTAGAATCAAAAATCTACTTATTCACGGACAACATGAAATAAGGTAGTAAAAATGCCAGGGGACTGAGTTACCAAATTATTGCAACACGATGATGATAATTCTTAGTATCAAAATTATATCAAGTTCTAAGAAACAACTGAAAAAATGTATCTGAATTTTAGTTTTTCTGTTTGAAACAATTAGGGCTAGCCCACACAGCTTGAACTTCCTGGGATATACATGTGCTATTAATTTTTAACTTTGTTGTAGGATCCAAGCCTGAATCATCAGGCCCTGTCACTTTCTAGCACAAAGGTGTGCTGTGTCTGCTTGTACCAGCAACTTTTCCAGTGCCCTTTCTTCTCAATTTGCAAAGATATTTTTCCTGACTTTTTAAAACCTTCTCCTTGAATTTCCTCAGCAACTTCCAATGCAGCTGACTTTCACAGCTGTGTTGCCATGCTACAGATTTCATCATTGTTTGACCAGAGAAGAGTGTTGGTTAAACTAAAAACTCCAGTTAGAGTGATTTTCTACAATATTTCATCAGTTCCCTGCTAAGTAGCACAGCTCTAACAGCAAACAATATTTCTGTAACCTGAAGAAGAGTAAATTAACATTCATTGAATAGCTCAGCACTGATTTTCTTAAGAGAAGAGCAGCATTTTCTTACAGTTTCTTCAACTTCATTACATATAGAATTGGCTTGTTTTTATTTCTAAAACACTTATTGATATTAACTCCAAAGTATTCCATCAAAAACAAAACCAGAGAAGAGTAAATGCCAAGTTGCTGCAGGAACAGAAATATATCCATTGCTTTAGAGAGTGCAGAGATGGCCCTGTTCCCTTCTCTGCCAGTGGGAATTTTACCACTGACTCCAGAGAAAGCACAGCCAAGCTAGTGATTTTCTAACACTTGAAGGCAATTATTTTTATTTTAAAACACAGGAATAGCCTCCTGCTCTTGTGCAGGAGTTCTTAGCCTGAGGCTGTAGCCCTGCCAGCACTGTTAATGTCATTGTTTGTGAAGTGTATTCCCAGTCTCTGTACACCCACGCAGGGCTCCCAGCTCCCGGCCGTGATGTCCCCCTCGACACATTGTTCCAGCTCCCCCTGCTTCCTCGCCTCCCGCCCCGTCCCCCCACCATTGTTATCCCTTTACACCCACCCTGCATTGTTCTCACACCGCCTGCCATCCCCACCTGGGAGGGACCCTTCCTCTCTCCCACTCCTCGCAGCAGCTCTTTCTTACATACTTCCATATATTCCACTGGCAGCAGAGCATTTTCCCTTTCTGAAAGCACATTACATAAATTAACATTACTACATCCCATAGCTTCTGCAAGCTGTGGGCACTTGGCTTTGAGAAGCCCTGTCCAAAGCCTCTTAAAGATTTTTATTTCATTGCTACAGACTCTAGGTCAGGCCCAGAACTAGGACTGATAGAAAGTGTTATTGCATTTTCAGATAGGGTATAAGAGGCTAGAGCTGATATTTGTTTCCACTAGGGAATTGAAATATGCAATGAGACAGACATCTATGTACAGAAATGGCTGACATTAATTACACAGGCTCCATTATTTTGGCCACCTTGCTTTTTACTGCTCTCTAGTTTGTACATCCACCAGATTCTTTTGAAATAGTTATCTGTACTTTGCAAGATTTTTCATACAGGTATATATTTTATAAATTTTTATGTACTTACTATAATTTTTCCTTACTTTCTTCATGATATTTCACTTTCTCTGTTGAACTGCTTTCAAAATGATACTCTTTCCTTTCACAAAATCATGTTTACTGTACAGAGTAATGCATTAACTGTTTTCCATGCTAAAAGTTTATCTTCGCTAACCTTTGGAAAGAAGAGCAGCTATATATGCTTAGAGTAGATCAAGTATACAAACAAAAATGAATACCTCGCTTTATTAAGCGATAACTAGTGTATTTTGTATATCCAAACACGAAAAATTTGTTAAGTCTTACCATGGCTCATGCGATGAAAGCAGTAATATGCAAAGTCCACTCCCAGAAGTGTCAAATACCATGTCCATGGCGAGTCCCAGGGCAGTTCAAAGAGTCTGTAGTTATTCCACACGTATATGTAACTAATTAATTCAATACTTCTGAATAAAACACTGAAATAGAGATCCAGAAATTTTTATCAGTAATTCTGTCAGTTTTAATTTCATAACCTTTTATATATTTACAATTTACCAGCTGGAAGTCTTTTTACAACACATAAAACCAGTCTCCAAGTTCTTCAACCTCTGTCAAGTAACACTACTACTGACTTCATTGGAACCTTTGCTTCGTGTCTACAAGGTTTCTAAAACCAACTCCCACGCACTCACCACCTATGATGCAGCACTGGGTACACTCAAAGACTGAAGCACTCCAGTGCTCTGCAGGCGCTATGCTGTTCCTGTTTTCCCAAATGTGGAAGAAACCCATACTTGCTAACTACTAAGTCAGAAGTGACTGAAGTGTAGCAGCAATTATGCTGAAACACTAATGTATTGCATTAAAATACCCTGACTACTTCCATTACAAGAAAGACCATGGAAGGGGGCAGGACTTCTGGGAGCAGTGAAATGTCCGATTTGCTCAGCACATCACTTCACTTTAAAAGAGGATAACTGCAGCAGGAGTGCCTTTGAAAAGAAGGGGAAGGGCAACTAGTAGAAAGAAATGGCAGGATTCTGAGAAAGGGAAAGAAAAAAAATAATGAACTTACAAAGGCAAGGAAAGTCCCCAGACAGCAGCTCTTACTGCTGCTGAGTTCCTGAACTATAGGGACAGGGTAGCTGTCCCTGGCCTAACACAGGCTCAGCACTGAGACCAGGAGAAGGAGAAAGTAAGTAGCTCCGGAATAGGCAGGCCAAACCTAGTGGCAACTCACCACAGCTGTTCAGATTAATACAAATTCAGGTTGCCATGGTCACACCCTCCTCTCAGCACCCTACTACCTCATTTCACCAACTGGGGCCCTGAGCTACTTCCAAACAAATTAGTTTGATTTTGCGGGGTGAGTTTTTGGACAAATCAGGAAGCACTAAACCCAAATTTGAATGGTGAGAGGCTGTAAGCACTGGGATGGCCCAGGTGACAATTGGCTTAGGTATCTGTGAAATGGTGCCGCAGATGCAAATGGATATATAGTTAAACTGGCAATTTTGTAGAAGGAACTAATCCACAGCAGGATTTGTAGCAGATTCCTCACACCATCTCCTGCTACTCTCCTTTGTTGTGTTGCTGAAAATGTAGGGTGAATTGAATTGTGTCAGCCTCTGAAAAGTAGCAAACAGAAAAAAAGAGAAGTAGGGGAAAGATACTAATCACAGAAAAGTCACAAATACCCTTTTTTATATATCTATAGGTGAAATTCACCTCAGTTTAGAGCCTATAAGTAAGAAATAAGATACACACAAAATGTGGTTCTCAGATGTTATGCTGCTGCTAGTCTGGGGGGGGAGGTAGAAGAATTATCATCAACACCCTTGTACAAAGTCGTGCAAGACTTTAAAAACCTATAAAACATATTCATAGTTCAAGAAAGACTCTGGGATACAAATTCAGGGAGCTTCCAAAGAACACAGCAGATAGCACACCTGTAGACATTACTTAAAGAGAAGTGGTAACAAACTGCACATAGATGTTTCAGCCATGCAAAATCTCAGACAAAGAGAAGACCAACATCTCCATTTCACCTTAGTCTCATCTAGAACTTCACCCTACATTGAAATCAGCTGAAAGATTCCCTGCACATCTCTGCCACATCTGCTCATTCTTGCCTCAGTACCACTTCTCAGAGGTATTTCTTTCAATACCCTCCCTTTCTTGCCTTATTTTTTTTTTCAGCTAGATTATTTCTGATGTAGTTGACAGCATGGCCAGAAAAATACTAGAATCTGCAAAACTAAAAAAGGATATATACTCCTTTCCCTTTAAAGACTTTTTTCACACATCTGGGAAACATCCCTGAAAACAGTCTGGCCATGCCCTGTCCTTTTGGGCAGTTGCACTGAAACAGAAGGGAAGCTCAGCAAACATGGTTGTTTCAGCTTGCAAACCATCTTCTATGCTATAGCTGAACTCCATCTTTTTGCAAAGACATCCATTCAGAGCTTTTATACTCCTGGCATTAGCACCTCTTCCCATAAGTGTTTTGATTAAAGCTAGAGGAAAACACCTTGAGTTTCTGTGGTGCTAGTCTCACTATTCATGAAGAAAAAAAGTAATCTGAAAATCCCAACCTCCCAATAAGAGCCTGCAAGCATAATAGTATCACATCCACCATTTTATCGTGAGAGCTGAAGCACTGCAAGTAGTTGTTGCTCAGAAGAAAAGAACTAATATTTTTTCCACAGGCAGGTGCACATCTTACCTTCAACTCATTCCCAGCTTTACTCTAATCATACAAGTTTTTCTCTTGAATAAAACCAAGACACAACAAACCTCATGAAATTTCATTTCATTTTAGCAGCTTGACCATGAAGAATTTCACTTGACTAGCAAGGACAGGTGTATCTACCACTTCAAAAAACAACTTGGCTATGGCCAGAAGGTGGACCATACGCACCTGGAACATGTTTAATTTTCATAAGACCTGTGTTCTATAAATATTTTTAAAGAAGATTATATGTGTCCAAGCAGATTTTTGCAATTCACCTCATGAGGAATCTGTAAAGTTCAGTATAAATTCTCAATCCATTTCACAGCAGGTCAGAAGGAGCTGATATTATTCAAATACAAAGAAATGGGCATTTTTTAACATCTTTTCAACAACCAGGAAATTTAAAACACCTCTTGCAACATAGAGTATCAGTTATTATTAGGTACTGTTTTCTTACTTTATTCTTCTGCTTTTATTAACATATAATGCCTTTGCAGTACATCCAAAGATATGTGACCTGGAACATTTCCTCCATTTTTGATCAGCTTTCAGTATTTCACCCTTGAGTCCTTTTTTTTTTCCACAGACTGAGGCCAAGGTGTAAACCTTGAGCTAACCCTGCAACACATTTTTCATATATGCAATTTGCTCTCCATTCTTTCCTTCATGCTTGAATCACAACTCTACAGCACATAATGTTAGCTGATTACTGTAATTAATTTAGAGTAATCCATCATATTACTAGGCAGTGCTGGAGAAAGAAGAGTTGCTTAACTAAGTATTTTTTTTTTAAATTTACAGTGTGATAGGAAAGACCAGAGCTTGCATTCAATTACAATTCCTAAAGTTCACTTGGAGTTTTAAAGGTTTACATTCCCCCTTTTTTCCCCCTCAAGTTCCTTTTTCACTTCTTGAAAATACTGAGAGAACTTAAGGAAACTTTTTCCTCATTTAAGTTTTGTAATCATAAATGTGACAGAAGTGGATAGGTAAGGCTTTTGGCATCTAGTCCAATCCTCTGAATAAAGAATAATAAATCCTAAAACAGACAGACTGTATAGAAAACTTTTTATATACATTACATAGATTTATCTTCTTGGATTTTGTTGCTGCTGAAAATATTCTTATTATGTGCAAAGCACACTTAGGCAACTGTTACAACCTTGAGAGTTTTTGTCTCCTTGTTTCTAAAGATCGTACATATTTTAATTAATGGTGATAATATTTGTTTTTAATAAACCACTTCCCCCTTCATCTTCCACTGGGTCAAATTATCACTTCCTCTAATCAAAAAAGTCCAAGAAGGAAATTCTGGGAGATGAACTCTCTGTGTGGAAATGAAGATCTACTTATTCTAGATCCCTATGGGATAATGGAGGAGGGAAAAGGTGGAAGAAATTCAATCGGATGAAAAGGCAGCTGCCCATTTCAAAGAATACAAGGTCCTGTTTTGCTTCCTCCAGCCAGAGAGCCAAAACCACATCTTTAGGAAACTTCTTCCATGGTGCCCAGGACAGTCACCAAAAATGAAAGGGGTCAGAGACAGGAGCCGTTGTCCCTTTTCAAGCATGGAGGAAGATCTGTACACCAAAAATGAACAGTCCAAGGAAACTGCCTCAGCTCTCATCACTATTGCAGTCACCACCTCACATCACACTGGGAACTGACCTGGTGCCCTCGAGCTAAAAACACAACCCTACAGCTGGACCTACAAAAGCTCTGCTCTCAAGGGCTGTAACAGACTTGCATCCTTGGAGGTCAGGCACAGAGGGAAGCATGTTAAGACACCCTGGTCACAAGGTTATATTATTATTAAAAATAGTGAGATATTACTACTACAGTTTCCCTGGGTTAAACAAATTCTGTTTTCCTAGCCTGATTCAAACTACATAAATGTAAAGTTTCAAAATACTGAACAAAGGCAGTTTCTCAATAATTTGAAATTATTCAGACCATTTATGTAACAGCAGGATACATGAATAATTAAATGCTCTGTAAGGTTTTATTTCAGAATGAGACTCATAAGGATTTCCATTTCCAAGGATACTCATACAGCTCCAGCCACAATTGAAATAAACATTTTGATAACATGATTTCAGTAAAGAGAAGAAGGGGGAAGGAGGTAAGAGGAGCCTTGAGAAAAGATCCATTTGTAAAACAAAGCAAATCTGCTGCAACTGAAATCCCCTTTTATTTCCTGTACAGGTGCCAGGTCTTGAACAGACACCCAATTTATTACCTTGTCAGCTGACTTATTAGGGTTGACACAAATCGAGCTGAAATATGCCTGACACACTGCAGTCAAGGCTTTTTTCACGCTTTAGCACAAAGCCAAACTTTCCACAAGGTGGAGGGAAAGGGAGAGGGAGCTGTGGGAGTTCTATTCCCTGTTTTCTATCATCGAGATGAATATGATCTCCTCTCCCATTCTTAATATGCAAAACCCAAGGCTAAAGAATAATTCACCAAAATGATACAGCTGGGAAATTATTATCAGGCTCTGGAAAACCCTTGATTACAGGAAATAGCACCTACATTTTGAGAAAATGTTCCCACCAGACACAAAAGCTGAATCAAAGCCTCTCCTCTTCCTCAGAATAGCTTTCTTCTCCAGCATTTTAGCCTAAACAATACAAACTTCCAATTTTCCTCAAGAACAAAAGAAAATATCAAATTCAAATTGAAGTAAAAGGGAGGTGACTCAGGTATCCCTACTAGTTGTATTTTACACAGTATTGCCTAATATTTTGCCTGACAGAGCTGCTCTTTTATTCACCAAACCTTTTCCTGTTGCACTTCACTTTTTATCCTCTAATTTATGACACTAATATTAATTTACTAATATTAATTTATTAATTTAGTAGTGGGTGGAATAAAATGTGAAACTGCAGGTGTTGGAAGAAAAATAGCAAGTTTTACACTTTTTTTAAGTTCTAGTCTTGCTACATAATTCAAGTCACTTGTTTATCTTTGCTCGTAAATAAGTAATTTTTAATTGTATCAATTAAAAAACCAACAGAGATATTTTACTGAGAAGTTCCACTGCCTTCAGTGATATAACCCACAGTAGTAACTCACTATGCCCTAAGTTGATGAAAGGTCTTCAGACACTTTTAATTACATGGTACCTTTAACAGACTAAAACCCTAGTTTCAAACCTTCAGTACACCCGAGCTTCTGGCATTGTAGTTTATTCCTCTTCTCTTATGAGAATGGACGTTGTATTTTTTTATACCTATTTCTACTTGCCTAGCACTGGGGGCAGTAAATTACATTCGAGTATCTTCAGGATACACCAGACTGGTATATTCTCCTACAAGGCAATGCTCCTGATTTTTCAATATTTGTACAAGTATCACCACATGAGTTTACTACAAATGCTTGACTAGGACCTTTTTCTAACTGAGGGTCTGATTTTGATCTGTCCTACTTGGTTGTCCCACTGAAATGAGCAAATTTGCATTATAGTTTCAGTTACATTGGGAACAAGCCTACAATATTCTCAAAGGTCACATATAAACAAGTAACGAGAAAAGAGTATTCTATTCAACTCAGATTGCTCTAGACCAGTTCAGAAAAACCAAAGGAACTAGTAAGAGTTCCTATGGTCTATAAAAATACAGTGAAATAGCTTCAGTGAAACATCATAGCACATCAAATGATGAAATAAGGAAAAATATTTACATGAGAATTTATGTTGAACTCCTCTGGTCATACTTCTGAATGTTTTAAAAGATAGTTTGTTTTTGTCCATGATACAGAGTGATGAAAGTCTATTCTTTTCAGATCTGTAACACTGGTTCACAGAATCATTAAGAGACACCTTCCCCAATTTTCCTAACTTACAAGTTTTGACCCAAGAAACTAGATTGGCCAGCTCTAAAGAAAATGCTACCCCTGTGCTCCATCTAGTGGAGTCCTGATTTAAGATTAATTCATTGTTTAGCACAGATGTCCTTCAGTCGGAAGGATCCTCCATACAGAAGCAATTTATTTGACTTTTTTAAAAAATGTGTGAAAAATGACACAATTTAGCTCAATGAAAATACAAAAACATGGAATAAAAAATCTGCACAACATTTAATGGATTTGAGAAATCGGTATATTTTGGGAGCTACAGAGACTACTGAGCTTAATACGGTATTTTCAATAAGGGTAAATTCAGTTCACAATACTTTCACAGAAGAGCACAAGTGTATTTGAAAATGTACCCTGACAGCTTCTCTTTGCTTCTAAAGATAAGGCAGGTGTAAAGCTGGGCTCTGACATTAGGAATGGGCAATCACCAAGCCACTTACTGGCCCCATGGTAGCGAAAAAGACAATACTAAGGATGTAGAAAAATATGCATTCTGTGTAAGAGGTTACAGCCTAAAAGAGTAAATGGATCCTAAGAGGTTTGTGTGAAATACAGTGATCTGTAGAACATTATAGTACATAGGGACTACCAGTTGTTTCAGTCAATTAGTTTGAGAATATCCAAGCTTTCCCAAATCCCTCCTTGTAATGCAAGGTAGCCTATATGTCATTTCATCAGAAACTCCAGAGATTCAAATTCTGGCTCAGATCTTTCCTTAGTCATCGCTAAAAAGTAGCACTGTCTCACTGGTATTCCTGTGTTCTGCCAGCAGCTATGCCCACATGTGCTCTCCAGCCTGCTTCAAACAAATGGAACCAGAGTACCAAAATTCTACAGTTTAAACCTCTGAAGATAAGGCTGCTGATATGCCCGGGAAGGGTGCAGATGGTAAAAGGGGATTAGGGAGATAGTGATGAGCATAAGAGAGCAGGAAGGAAGCACTAGCATCTTTACTGGGCACAGCTAGATTTGGACTCACTGGAGGACACGGCATGCCTTACACCAAAATTTTAAACTGTGCTGAAGTGATACAGTAAGAACACAGGATAATTAATCTACATAGGAGTAACTAACTTAGTCCCATCAATGCAAATCAGACTTTAAAAACCCCAAAAAACAACAAATTAGATTAAACAAAAACCGTTCAGGTAAGAGACAGTTACTGCCATGAGTTTAATTGAACTGATTTTGAAAATTCCCTTCCAGAGCCAATCTTACGTCCTGAAACTCCTTTCAGATCCTGCTGCACAGCACTACCCCCTTACTGAAATTGTTTATTTTACTCTGACCGCTTTACCTACAGAAGATTAGTGAGTTAATTCATAACCTGTTCCTTTGACAGAGCTGTGAGGGCTGTGACCTTTGGCAAAATGTGGGAACAATCAACAGCATATATGTGAGAGTGAAGCCAGGAGGGTGCTCTTGTGAAATATGTAACTACCTAGTGCTACTTGGAGAGTGGAAGGAATAGGTAGGTGAGTAGATTCTGTCTTTTCATGCCTGCTACTTATTAAAAATTCTATTTTTGGACACATCTATTGACAGTGCCTTGAAATGCCATAACTAGCTGCTGCAGGCATGATTGTGACTGCAGGTTCTGTAGAGACTGAACTCAAAGCCCAACAGCTCTTGGCTGCCCCTTTTCCATTTCCAGACAATTTGCTTGTCTCTCTGCCTAAAGCAAATACCATTTTGCTCAGAGAGTGAACTAAAATAACTCCACTTCGGATCAGATGAGCACCTGAACCAACACATGAGAAAGAGAGGACTACGTAAACAAGCACAAGAAAGACACAAGCGCAGTAGCCAAAAGTTCAGCTGGTTTAAGGGCACAGCATGGCACAGCAGCTCCACTTTCCATTTAACCAGGTTAAGTGACTACCTTTCCAGTTTGGCCCCATCTGCTCATCACTGCCCTAAGTGTGGTGGTTACCAGCCCTCAGACCTGCCACCATAATTGCGTGCATAGCTGCTCCCTGACCTGGCTCTGTCAAAATGAATGCAGCTGAGCTTAAACACCTCTTTTATAGTTCTTGGGGGGCTTTTGTTTCTGCTTTTAGCGAGATCACTTTGTCAGGACCAGGTTAGGGAGCAATTAAATGTGCAGTTATGTTGGCAGATCTAAGGGGGCAGCTGGACCAGAAGCAACACATCTGACCATGCTCTAAACAAACATCTGTCCAAAGTCTTAGTCAAACAGATGTGGAGAAAAAACGTACCTAATAAGTCTTGAAGTGAAAATATAATTTACGAGAAACTGCACGTATCAAATTTTCTTCTAAGAAATGTAACAGTAATTTATGAGATTATAATTTTCTATAGTCACATATGACATATCTAATAGATACTTCAGGAAACCAGCACATACTTCAAATGGTTAAATCCACACAGGGAACTTTTTTTCTCTTCTGTCAAGACACTCCTAGCTCCACAAGGCTGTGAATAATGTGCACCAACTTGAAGCAAGTGTATTCTGATCAGCTCTGAATTTTGTTACTCTTAAAAACTGAAAACCTTTGGTTTCAGATCGCAATTTTATATATATTATAGAGCAGATAATGCAGTAATGCTACAAAAGCATTGAGTGTTTCTTGTCCTGTAACCCTGGCTGTTCTTTTCCAATCCCATGTCTTGTCCTAGCACAAGACTCTGCACAGACATAGTAAGAACTGATGCAGGTTAATGTGATGGGGAGGTGCTGGACCTGCTTCCCAAGCCACTTCGCCACAGGGCAACACAAACGTTGATGCTGGCCAAAGAGGGGTGAAGGTACAGAAGGAGGAATGAGCAACCAGAAGTATCAGTCAATCAAAGGTGCTTCATTTGGGAGCATTGCTGGTCTAAAACGTACATGAAACTGCCTCTTCAATCCAACTTCTGAAAAGAGATTATTTAAAATCCAGATGATGTACAAAACAGAATACACTAGTCTACAGCAAAAATAGGATTTGTACTCCTTTGATTTAATTATCACTGATGTGTAGATATCTTAAGATACTTACTAGCATGAACTAATCAAAAAGCATTTACTCATTCCATTCTCATGTTCAACAATTCAGAGAACTCCAAATTCCTCTGATTCAAAAATCAAGGTAAATAATGTATACAGACTGTAGTATTCTTTTTACAAATGGAGAAGTTCATTGCAGACTTGACTGACCAAACTGTGTCAGACATATATACGTACACACTCACACACTGTACGACTGTGTTGCAGAGCAGAACACTAAAAATTGGCAATTGAGCGTGACCATAAAGAACAAATACTTTCCCAACTAGTTTGAAAACATACCTACCTCAGTTATCCCCCAAACACTTTTTGATTTGATTTATGTTCTGCTGCTTTAAAAGAAGAAATGGGTCAACATGAAATAATGCACATACTTGTAAAATGGACATTCATACCCAAAATAAACTTTCTCTTGGGAGAATATTTTTAAAGCAGCATTTAAAGTCTCTTGGCAATGGTTAGCTAGAAAAATTATTTATTTATTTATTTATTTAGAATAAAAGTTCTCAGAATTTTTTTACTAACATTTAGGATCCTGGGAGTAAACTTAGTAATACAAGTTTCTCCCAAATTAATTTTCATTCCATACAACATTTAATATTTATACATGCAGAGGAATGCATAGTATGCATTAATGCAGAGAAAATTATATTTAAGGAATGTATGGGCTACTTTACAAAAGATGAGATGTATGCACAAACCATTCAACTTAATGCATGCTGTTGAATCTAATAAGCCTGAAAACAAAAACATTGCTTTGTCTGATTAGACGTTTCCTCTTGCACCTACGTTTTTAACATTTGGCATACAAGTATCAACAATTTGTGATTTGCACTTTCTCAACAGAAAGCTGAAGTATGAAACACTAAATAAATACTGTTTGCCCTCAAGACATGCAATAGTTCTGTTATACAGACTGTGAAATGGAAAAAATACCAAGAGGCTGACTATGGTTAGTGACTCCTAATTTTTTCATTAAATGTAAAGACCTCTTTGCAATGACACATGTGAAGCTTCATTTTAACTAATAGACTGAAGCCACCATTTTAGACCCAACCACAGATTTTTTTAAGGAAGTGGCAAACCATTGCTGCTAGTTGAGAAAATGAAAATTAGTCCCTGGGAGAGGATACAATCAATGGCGTGTTAATCTAACCTTCAGCTGTTAATGATTTGCACTACTATTTCCCCTGATGCTGTGGGTTCTGCTGAAATATTGTTTTAGCAGTTTCTGTCAACTTTCCCTACCTTTTTTCTTTCTGAAAGGGACACACTGAAGTGAAAGTCATAGCAACAGATTTTTGCTTGCGCTATTTTTCCCCCCTTTTTTTTGTCTGACCCAGTTCTTTCACACCATGGAAGCACAAGACAGAAGGGTAAAGTGTTCTGGTTTTTTCAGTCAGAGCCTTTTCAGCCAGTCTGTTATTCACAACTCCTCTTATTTATAAAAGAGGTGTTACACTAAGCAGTCACCATTAGAATTGTGATATTAACATGAGATTAAACAATTTAGGAAGTCTGTATTTTGCCTGCTGCTTTCACATTCAGCCAAAAAGCTGAAAGTGTTACAGGACTCTTCTTTGGAAAGAACTGCTGAGGAGGGTCTGGTATTTCCAGTCATGAGAGCCGAGCAAGCAACCTGGAAGAGACTTCTTGTGCCAGTGTAACAATAAATAGGTGTGCCGATCTTGGAGATTTGCCTGACCCTGCAAACTTTTGAGTCCTTAAGGATCATTTGGTTCACTCAATTGAAACAATCTTGCAAAAGAAAACTGCATAGCTGGCAAGCCAAATTCTGCAGCAAACGACTGAGTGTCAAAATAATAAAAGTACTCAGCACCTTGCAAAGCTGCATTCCACACACACAACACTAGACTTCTTAGCAAGCATTTCTTCCAGGAATGAGTGTATCTCTATTGTTTCAGTACTCTTAAAATAAAGCCAAAAGGACTTGCAAAACCATTCAAACTTATTTTACATGTATCTCAGGCCCTTTGTCTAACTTAATCAGTTCTGAATATTTCAGACAAATAAAGGTAAATATTCATCATGGTAAGCCTGTCAAGTTTAAAAAATTTGTTTTAAGTTGAAGAAGCGACATTTGACCTATTTTAATATTAGCTTCATACAGACTAGAATAACCCATTATCAGGGTTGTGTATTGCCACACACAAATCTAATTTGTTGATAAATATTTAATTAATTCATAAAACATATTGGAAAGTTTAATGTTGCTCCTTCAAGATCATGCTCTCAATTCATCAAAAAGTATTTGAACATAGGTAGGTACACTACCTGTAAAAATAACTTCACAAAATTCTCAAATAACTTAGACACAACTTGAAGACATAACTTTACAGTTGAGTGTTTCTCATATTGAAAGCTCATGCCTCTCATTTTCAGATATTTGAAGAGTTTTGGAGCATGTCTTCAAAAAGTTTCATCAGGAACATTTACTACTGATAATTAACATAATCTATCAGAAATTGTCTTTGTAAAAAATCAACCAAATAGCAAATGATCAATAGACTACAAAGAGGGTGATTTACACATTTCACAAAATGATTTCTACTAGCCAGAAGGGATAATTTTTTGTTGTTGTTGCTATGCTCTTCTAATGTATTTGATCAAGAATCTGGATTGAAAGAAAAGATTTCTACTAAAATTTGCAGTGATATAAACCAGGGACATCTAGGTAACAAAGACAACTTTTCACAGATCCAGGCTACTTCAGGAGGACCAAATGTTCAATCCACATCTATGTGGCAAAATATAAGAACATATTGCCTATGAATGAGGAATGTAAGCCACAGAATCCAAGAAAGTATTCAGGGATGAAAGACAGCTCAAAGGATCTGGGATATATAAAGGGAGGAACAACAAGTAGAAATAGAGAACAAATGACTTCATTATTTGGCACTGATGTAGTCATTTCTGAAATATGGAGTGCACTTGAGACATCAACACTAAGAAGGCTGAAAAACTGCAGAGGATTCTGAAGAAAAGCCGGGGGAATAATTGAAAGGCTTGCCAATACACCATTTAGTAAAACTCAAATAATAAAAACTTTTCTTCTTATAATGAAGAGATTATATATTATATACTTGATGGTCACCTGCAAATTCATACATGGGGAATAGAAATGTAACCCCACTTGAAAAGATGCAATAAAATCTATTATCTGGAAGCTCATATCATGCAAAGGCATATCTAAAACATGACATTACTTACAAGTAACTAAAACTTCTGGAAAACACTTAGAGCAACTTATATAAAGAATTTGCTGGATTTTTTCACTGGGATTCACAGTTAATCCACAGTGGCTATTTCTTTAAACTACAACTCTGCTCACCAAACTAATTCAGGTAAATCTTATGGCCTTTACATTGGAGAGTGAATTGTATGATAATGTTTGCACCAATTCTCTCAGGAATTAAAATCCATTGAAGTCAAACATAAGATTATGACAGTGTTCAAAGCACTTTGGATCACATGCACATTCACAATTCTATTGATCTGGCTATATGCACATAGTTTTATTTTTAAAGGCTAACAAAAACAATAGACTTGGTTTGTTGGTTTTATTTTGTTATCTTTCTGTATTTTAATGAAAGAAAACCCAGATTCTAAAATCTAGTCAAACATAAAATAGAATAAATTCAGGTGAAGTCCCAGAAACAGCAAAAGGTGACAGCAAGGTCCAATACAGATTAATATAATTGATGATAAATTAGTAATGTGGAGATGGACAGCACCCTGTAAGAATCATATTTAGCCTTAAAAATTAGAAAGATTTTATACATGTCACTAAAATTTAATTACATAAAGAAAGGTCCACATGCCTTGTTTAATAATTTTGGACTACCAATAACAACTTCAATACATAATCATATTTTCTTCCTTCTTAGTGATTAAAACCCAATCAATCTCAAGACTGTATTTGTATACTCACTCTGGTAGTCTGGACAGGATACCTAAGGAAAGAGAACTTATGCCATCATTGATCCGACCCGGCAGCTTACGCTTCTGAATCCAGCTGACAGCAAACTCCAGCCCAATAAAAGTAATGAAGAATGGAATACTCTAAAAATAGTTTGGGAAAAAAAAAAAAAGAAAGTCATAAAAAAATAAAATTAGATACACTTTTCCTAGCAGCATTTTATGCAGTGAGATGCTTGTCAGATTGGCTGGCACTTTAGTAGCTACTCCTGTAATAAAGCTCATAACATGGACCTTACAAATTAGAATAACCAAGGCTACCATTTAATCTACAACACTAACATAAATCTATTGCAGTAACCTCCTCCCACAATGTTTTCTTTTGTATATTCGGCACATGAACTCAAACATTATCAGAACAAAATGCACAAGTCTTTTCAAACTAATATTTCTGATATTTAAGTAAATTAGTGAGAGCACCAATATTTGTGGACTCCTCCAACCACAAAGTATAACAGAATCTGGTTTGGATTTGATATTGTATGAAGTTTTTTGAGTGTTTTCAGCCACTGAATTTGGCATCCAACATTATTATCTGAAAGATATAGTAAAGTGACTATCTTTCTACTTGGCATTTCTATTGCCATGCTTTTCACTGCAGACAACAACAGCTCTTCTGTATGTGCTTTCATCAGTGAATCCAGTAACAGCCCGTTCCAATCTGGGCCATACACTATGTTCTCTTCCCAGACCAAGTGACAATGATAAAATGTTCCCCTCTTTCTTTAGGATTGTACAGACTGCAAAATACTTTTCTGCCTTTCTGCAGAAAAAAATAATGATGAGCAAGACTGAAACATTTCTCCCTTAAAACACTGCTTTAGTCTAGGATTCAATTCTCACTGTTCATCTTCTATCCCAGATCAACTGGCAAGCTGAAAATGCACAGCAACAGCACCCATTAGTGAAAGGTGTAACTGATGAGGACTTTCAGACCTATTCTCAATTTTTTATCATCTCACGCAGCAAGAAAAAGGCTTGAGTAACAGTAAGTGGTAGAGCATTTTTTTTTACTGACACTGGAGTTGTAACAGTCCTTGCACTTCACGTGTGGAAGGAATTAGGCAGTGGCAATGTTTTAGCCATCACCACCAAAATCTAGAAGGCCTGTGGCAAGGAAAATGGAAAGGAGTTATCAGTCATCTGTGCAAGCGAATGCTCCTTCAACAGCCTCCCTTGCTCTGTAGAAAACTTTTTGGTGACCTTTGAGACATTTAGACAACTGCTTTTTGGTCATATTAAGGCATAAAATTCCCACCATGTTTTGCAGGACAAGAGAAATGCAAGACCAGTTCTGCACCACTCTGAGAGGCACCCCATTGCCATATTTCCCCTCTAAGTTTTCTGCTGCTTCTGCTCCCTTCAAAGGACCTGCGAACACCTACAGCTTCACATGTGGGAACAAGAGAGTTGCTGTAGAAGAGAGGCTGCTCCTGCCCATACAACATTATAATAGAAGCATGTTGTCTCTGCAAATACTATTATTGCCTTTTGGAGGGTACTCATTTTTGTTGCCAAGTGAGATACAATCTGGGAATTCCTGCTAGGCTGGGACACTAAAGAGACTAAGATGGATACAGACCAGATTGCTGAGTCGAACAAGAATTGGATGATTCAAACCATGCAAACAGCAAGAGATTTATAGCGTCTAGAAAATGTGAAAGTTCATAAACTTCAGCAGCAGTGGGTTAGGTTACAATAACAGATGAACAGAGATTAATATCAACATGACACTTTTTAATTTAGGTGCTCAGCTTATTCTGTAACAGCATTTTAGGCATCTAAAAGCCTGTTTCCGATAGGCACCAACTGATCATATAAAAAAATAGAAAGCAAGGGAAGACCTGTAAAGGCCATAAAGCCTAAACAGCACCCAAGAAAACCAGTGTGGTAAATCTTTCAATATTTGGAATAAATAAGAAATAATATAATAATAAAATATATTATAAAAGAGAATAATAAAAGAATAAAGAAACTCTAGAACTTTCCATTTGAAATCAATGAAACATTCTATGAAAATATAAATAATCCCTGTTTTGCTCTCTATATCTGCTTCATTTCTAAGTAGATAAGACTTTTAATGTACTTTTCCTAATTTATATATTCAAATAACAAATACCTAACTTAGCAAACAAAGGTTCATGATCAGAGCTGTACACTCCAGCAGAGAAAAGAGAGGTTTAATATAAAAAAACTACAAAACACTTAATGACAGTATTAAGAGGCAGTTCTAGCACAGACTACAAAGGAGTTTTAAGGTATGGAACAGCAGAAGCTGCAGAGCAAATTGAATGGGCTCAGAACAGAGAAAGTGATGTGCTTTATTCATGAAATAAAAACAGACAATAGGAAATGTGCAATGTCTGTATTCCATGTGATGATTCATTTTACTTAGCAACCACTGAAACAGTTGAAATACTTGACTTTATATTAATGTACACTATTACAACTTTTGTCTTATTGACTTCATTAAATACCTTCCTCTCACTATGAAACTGTGAAACAGCCAAGTAGCTGGCACTACTTTTTGACTCACAAATAGGGAATGTCATAGCAAGGAGGATGAAGAAACATTCAGACATCCTTAACCTCCTGCTCATCAAGGAGATTATAAAAGAAAAGATTAATGGCATATTATCTAAGAAATTACTACATCTCTCTCACATACCTACATTAAGCTTGGTCCAAAGCAGACCAATGGGATCAACTACATCTAGGCTAGGATGTATTATTTATGTTACTATGACAGCTATTGACATGGAGAATGAAAAAGCATTCCCTGACCCAAACTGCCCACAGTGTAAGGATGAGATGTAATGCAACAGAGGAATGCAAATAATTCAGGAAAAAAAGAGACAGTAAGAGAGAAAATAGTCTCACTAGCCTAACCATTGCTTTTCTTTTTTCCTGTTTTTTTTTTGTTTGTTTGTTTAAGTTCAAAGGACAATGAGGATATTTAAGGAACCCAACGAGGATATTTAAGGAACCCAGTGAGGATGGCTATCTCTACAACTGTTTTCGGGGTTGTCTCTACAAACAAAATGGCACAAAGTTAAGAAATAGCCACTGTTGACAGGTCAGTCACATAAGACCTGTGATATCCTTTTGATATCTTCTAGTCCATAAATATTTTACTCTCTCTCTGTTTCCAGGTTTTTTCTCTTCACCCAACAGCAGAAAAACTCAACGGAGATTTGCATTAGCTTGCGGTTTACCTGAATACCTGATCCACAACATGAAAGCCTTACTCTGAGTACTGTGTAAGAGGGTTCCATTTTAAGTAACCAACTCTACAGAATGGAAAGGACCATTTAAAATCAGTTTCCACTTTATACTATTGCAAAGAATAATATTCTAGCTTGAAATTCAGCATATAGTCATAGTTTTATTGCAATTCTTGAAACAGTTTTTGTTTTCTTAAAGTCCCAGATCCTTATAACATAAGAATCTCAACTTTCAAGTAAAACTAAATATAAAGGTTCTGTGCCTCATTATTTAGAAGCAAACCCTAAAATGTGAATTGAGTTTAAATGTGAACTTATTCTTTAGGCTCTCAAGAGAGTAAATCAAAAAGGAAAACAGTGATTATTAAAGCTTTCATTTTGGAGTTCTCAGCAGAAGGACTGTCTCTTCAGACCTCTGACTCATGGAAGTCTTTACAGAGCACAAGTGATAATTTCAGACCACAGCAAGGTACAAAGTGAATTTACGGTTCATGAAAACTATGTTTGGTAAACAAAAAGAATCATTCCAGCTGCCCATCTCTAGATTGTGAGAGAATTTAAAAAAAAATAAATAAAACCAACCAAAAAATAGAGCATGCAGAGCCTAATCTTACATCCACAAGAAAGAGGATGCTCTTAAAAGGAAGCATCAGTACAGATTTCAAAAATCAGGATATCCTGTCCTGGAGAAAGAAAATTAACATACTTCCCAGAAATACAGGAAAATTCTAGGGATTTGAGTTCTACATGACAAAAAGATCTTATAAAAATAAATTCTATTATGATTATCCAAGATTCAAACCCCTTTTTCCAGAATTCTGGAGATTTGTTCAAAGGGTGACTTTTCCCTGGGCACTGCTGCAGAGCTTTGCTACTTGTCACTGGTAGCAGCTGACCAGCTTATGTTTTAAACACGACTTGAAGCCTTTACATACAGCTCTGCCAACATACACAGCAACAGTGCAAGGACCATTGCTTCTGAAAATGGAAGCAACATAACGAGAGACAGAAAGTACACTGCACGAGTTAAACTAACTATTCTGCTCTCAGAACCGGAGCTGCTTCACCCCCTGCTGTCACTTCCTACCCAGACGTAATAGCACAGGTGACTCTAGCTCAAAGGCGCCAGTCCTGTGAAGTGCCTGTATTCCGTAAACCAACCAGGTCAATTTGGCAGATTACTAAACTGAATATCTGGGTGAATTTGGAGGTTCTGACACCTGTCAGAAAGGTTTCTAACACCTGTTGAAAGGTGCATGTCCCCACAGCTGTAGCCATGTCTTTTGCAGGAAATAACATACTTTCATCCATCTGATAGCCAAGAGATCACAGAGCTGAGATGCAAATTCCACTACAGTCTCAGGAAAAAAAAACCCACACTATTTAGAGATACTAATGTAATCAGTAGTTTGTTTCACACACACATCATCATTATTATCTTTTAGAGTGAATTATTTGAGCTGAGAGCTGTATTTGTTACCAGCTCTACATAAGAAATTTATTTTGTTCTATGTTGAATTGAGTTCAGATATCCACTTCTGTATTTGTACCAACTAAAGGAGTTAACACTCCCAAGACCTCCTTGAAAGGCTCACCAGGTCACTATTAAATCTATTGCTGATGAATCCAGTGGATATACTGCTCGTGTAATTGTTCCCTAAACAGCCAAGAATAGCAGCTGGAGAGGGACTGTAGCTATCTGCCATCTGCCCATAAACAAGGCCAGAGGAGGATGGATGAACTCTGCCTAAGCTCACACCAAAGCCAAAGAGTTAAAACAGTTATGCCACTAAAATACTTTTATATGTCCACCTAGACAAGCATCAAAAGATCTGGTCTAGCAACAAATGCACTACAAATGCACTGTCAGGAGGGAAATCTAGTACAGCTGACCTAAGCTAGGAATTTAAGCAAAGCAAAACTGTAATGGGAAACCTTTTTTTAATGTTTTTTTTTTTTTGCAGGAAATATTCCTTTACAAGCTTATCACAACACTGCTCTACAACAGCAGAAGCCTGCAGGCACTTTCATAATTAAAGTATCAAAAATCCTTTAACAGACTTACAACTGTGTGCCCAGTAAAAGAAATTCCAGGTTTGGCTAATGTCTGACCTGAATACTGTGCAGAGAAAGGAGAAAAAAGATATGGGAGAAGAAAGCCCAAGGATGTTAAGGTATGCTGCAAACAAGAAAATGAATGATATTCCGTTGGAAATGTGGGAACAGTAAAAGAGACTGAGATAGTAGAGAGAGCTGGAGGAACAGATCAGCTGACTAGCCAAAACCATCGATCTTCCTTGATCATGACACTACAGCTCAGTTGCAAAACACCTCTGAGGACAGCAGTCCATTGACCAGACACCGGACACGCAGGCTGGGCTTGCAGAAGCTTTCTGCTTACACAAAAGGGTTTACCTTTGCTGATAACATCCCTCAGTGAGGGACTGCTGCATACTACAATTCCCAGAAAGCTGCTGACGGTGCTGCACTGCTCTGCACAGCCCATGACACCCCCACTGCAGTCTGCCAGCAGCTGCTGCACAGCAGTCCAAGCAGCAGAGGAGCTGCTCAGAACTATCAAAACCCATGTGAAAAGTGCAGCTCTTTAGTGAAGCTGGGCTGAATTTTCCTTGACAAGGGCAAAACAGTGTTTATGTGCTATCTCTGTGAACAGCTGACATCGATCTGGGTTCAGAAGGAGCTGACAACCAAGATATGTGCAATAGGTAGGACAGAAGGGAGCAAAGGTATCTCCTTGAAGTGAATAAACTGGCAGGGCGAGACGGGAGGGAAGGATACACTGCTGCCTGCTGACAAGGGAGTTCTCAACCACGACCTCTGTACTCTTGCCTTGGATATTTAGGACACAGCACTGTCCCAACACAAATATTTGTTCTAAATTCTCTTAAACCATCTTTATTTTTTATTTTAATTAGAAACGTTTTATTTTTGTGTCTTTGACTGAGCTTGACTTAAGGGCACAGAGAGACCTGACTTTTTGCTTGCTTTAAGAACCGTAACAGCCAAACACAGTATCATATTTTCTTGTTTTCTCAGTTCAGTTTGCTGTCACTGTTCATCTTATCCATGCTGCCGGATATAGCACCAAGCCTCAGATAGCTGCGGTGCCTCTCTGAAAACGCCAGCTCTTGGTACCAGGAGAAATCATCATTTAAATACATGAAAATAGAGGGCACGGTTACACTGGCAGCTTACAGGCAGAAAGCCCATGAGAGAAAGACGGTTTCATCTTAACTTAGGTGCCCTGTCGCGTACACGGCTTCTGCGAGGCGTCCGTTGCTTTTGAAAACAGGCGCAGGTGGGCGAAGGGAAGGGCGAGGGATGCAGCCAGGCCGGGAAAGGAGGGGACTCTCACCTTCTCTACGTAGTCGGGCACCTCCTCCACCGTGCGGAAGGAGCTCTCTCCGGGCGGCAGCGCGTAGAAGAGGGCGCGGAGCTGCTGGCCCGGCGAGGAGTCCCGCGGGCCGCCCGCCTCAGCGCCCATGGCCAGGCCGCGCTGCCAGCGCTGCGCTGCGCTCCCCGGGACAGCGCGCACCGCCCGCCCCCCGCGCCGCCCCGCCGCGGCCTCGCCTCGTTACCCCGTGGCCCTGAGGGCTTAAGGGCTTCCTTGGAGAAAGCTTCCCATTTCTGGTTCCCCGGCATCGTGCTGTTTTGGAGGTTTGCTTGGCTTTGGGAGCTCTTTTTTTGGTATGTGTCATCACTGCCTGGCCCATTTCTGGAAGCTCTCGCGCACCCCAGGTCCCCTCTCACCCTCAAAAATCTCAGAACCTCAAAAATCCGCAGAGCTCAAGTCACCCTTTCTCAATTTTAGACAGATTTCCACACAGAAATAGAAATTATTGCTCAGGTTTGGACTTCCATAAAAATAAAATGTTGAGGGTTTTGAGAAACAAGCCAAGGTGTGCTCAATGTCTCCTGTTCAGCTGTATGGGTTAGTCCAGCATTCTTCCCATTAAAAGTTTTTATTTTTTTAATAGGGCTTATCATGGCCCGATTTTATATAGCTTCAATTAACATCACTGCATTGAAGGTAGCCTCTGGAAGCCATCTATTATGCTTTCAATTATGAAGGAATGAAAACTAGGGAAACAGAAATGGTGAAAAGAGATATATGCTAGATCCTTGTAGAAAATTTATTTTAAAAAATGCAAGTAAGGACAGTCTTTGTGCATTCAAGACCTTCGGTCTGGAGCTCAGGAGCATGTCAAATGTTTGTCAGTCATGCTTGATATTTGGTGTTATTTCAAATAATAAGATTTCTGATGAAATAGATTATCCAAAAATAACACAGTGTCTCAATGATCCCTTCATCTCAAATGTGCACTATCACTAACAGTCTTTGCAGAAGAAATGGACTGCAAATCCTGCTGTAAAAGATTGTGTGAGAGTTTAAATTCTGACAGTCATTTAAAAAAAAAATTTTACTTTGCATCAGCCTTTAGTTTTGGAAATGAACTATGCCGGCTAATTTCAGCTGAAGTTTCTCTTTAGGAAAAATGCTATGCGAAGAAATTGACATTAAAAAAACCGAAGTATTACACATTTGTGATGTTTGTATTAAATAAGTTGCCATTTAAGAAGCAGCATGGAAGGTCAACTTAAACAATATTTTGCAGTTTGAATAATGTTACAAATTCTGTAGAGAATGGCTGTCAGGAAATCACTAGAAATACCAATAAAATATTCTACTTTTAGCTGAACAAAGCAGGAGTATTGTAAAAGGGCATTGATGATGAAATAGAGTTGCACACTCTCTTAATATGTATATACTAATATAGTTTATACTAATACTATAAAAAATATTAAATTTATTTAAATGCTTTAAAATTGCATCCTAGTGTTCTCAACTTCATTGGTGATTTATGATAATCTGAAATTCTTATAAAACTCCCATTGTTAACTTCTAAAATCTGAGTTAATCTAAATAAAAATTCCAGATTTACTCAAAATCACACAAATCAACAGCATTCTGACTAGATCTTCATGGCAGGCAATGACAGAAAACATTTGCTTGTTCGTTTAGATTAGCCTCAGTATTTCTGTGACATTATTCTCACGTTCAAGCTTCTTTAACTCAGCCTCACCTCAGCCATACCATCTCACCTGGAGCCCTTCCTTGGTCTTGTGCTGGTGTTCATCTTGCTCCATCATCAGCTTTCAGAGTTAAAATGGCCTACATGTAATCCCAGAAAAATTGTTATCAGTGAGCTGCGGACCATTCTGGGGTGAGAATGATCAGCAGGGCAAGGGAGCCCATGGCCACATGAGGTGAGATACATTTTAAGTACCATGGAACCACTACATCATATCCCACCATTCTGGGAAAGAAGGGATTCCATCAAGTTTTTAAGACTTTCCACTTTCTTAAGAATTATTTTAGACCTCCATGTCATTGTAAATTGTCACCCCAATATGACTGTACTGAAGTCCTTGCTTTCAAACAGGAAGGATGGAAATTGGACTTGATCATGCTTCACAGGGGAAAATAATGGGTTGTGTTTTCCAGCTTCCATGTCCAAGAAGAAATAGGAGATAGCACTACAATACCTGAATTTCTGGTGAGGAAAACAGTTTGAAATCTTATCTGGAGCATTCAATCTTATGAGTGTTTCACAATCTTAAGTAGTCTGGCTCTGCCAATGTAGCTGCTGTTGTCTACTTGTGCCTTGAAACTTAGCATGTAGTTTTCAGTGCTCCTTCTTTCTGTTGTTAAGAAAGTAATGGAAAAATAAAGGAATTATTCATTGTAGTCCTTCACTGGAGGTACTAAGCCTCTCCCACACAATGCTCCCTCCATTCAGTCACCTTGCAGAATTGTTTTGTGAGAGGTGATTTTTTTAATTACTTTATTTTCTGCAAAGGCTTAAATAATCTACTTTTTTCCTCTTTACAATAGAATCAACAAACAGAAAAGTTAATGTTTCCCATCCTACACTGCCATCCAAAATTCAGGAGGTTGTTCTGTATGGAGACTGGGATCCTGCTGTTGACTAGTAGATTGTTCCAGTAACTAAGGCAACAAAGGCCTCTGTTCTGCTTAGAGGAAATTGGGGAGCTGGCCTAACATGATCTGTAGGTGGATCATATTTTGTTTTCTCTAAAGAACTTCATCCCACCCACTTCTTGAACAGAGGACGCCCAGAGTCTTCCTGTTTAGGTCTCTCTGAGCAGTAAAACAGCACTAAATAATAAAGTCATAAAGGGAATTAGGGCAGGTTGAAATTGGGATGGGCCATATAGTCTGCCTTGGCAGTCATTCACAGTAAACTAAATCATATCCAGAACCTAGCTGGGCTTAGTATGCTCTGTTTATGTAGTAGTATCTGTGAATAGAAGAACTTTAAAGGAGTACAGGATGTCATCACAGGAGTACTAAGTGTATCTGTGTTATTATAAACTGGTATTATGAAATATTTTCAGTGTTGTCTTTGCCATTGATAAACCCTACATCACATTTAAAAAACCCCCACCATTAATGAAAAACAGTCAAATGTTTATTTGTTTCTATTATAAGCTATATATATATCAATACTCAAGTCTTAATAAGAGCTAATTACTCCAGAGACCCGAAGATAGGGATGTTCTTGCATATTAATCAATGTTATGCCATGCACTTGGCAACTTACTGCTAACTTTCCATTTCTTCTACACCGAACTGGTAGCCATAGAACAGGGAGCAGTCATCAGGATACTCAAGCAGGATGAAGAAAAAGGCAGACACTATTTTGGGGTGTTTTTGTAATATTTTCCATCATTGTATGCACTTGAAATAATTTAACCTTTTGTTCTAACTGAGGAAAAATGTGCTTTGGTTTTTTTTTTGTGTGAGAGGGAATGGGACGGGAGTTACTGGAAAAATAAATTCCATCCTCGAGTCAGACTTATCAAGTAAGTAACTTTAGAGCAGCCTGCCCACCTGTTGTGAATGTTTCCAAATTTTATTTGGCATGCTTTGCTGTGCAATTTCTTGCACTTTTATTTCTGAAAAACTTATTTTAGTTTAATTTTTAGGAACACCAGGATTCAGGCTGCTGTGTGCTGCAAGCTACATACTAAGTCAGCATTATGTAGCTTACAGGACAGATACACATCAAGATCGTTTTATTAGACGTGTTATAACCTATTTAATAGGTCTTTGTGTCACGTGGCCAGTGATTATTTCTGGTTTTTATCACCAGAGCAGTCTCGTGTCTTTGAATTAGGAGCAGATGAATATCAACACTAGGTAGATCCAAAATTATAAAACATCTCATTACATGAGAGGCACACATGAGATGAGGGGTAGCACATGCTACCACGCTACTCCCTGTGCACAAGTAGGAATCATTTGAATAATTTCTAAGAGGAAGCATAGAAAGTACAGCTTTTCAAGCAAGGCTAACCAAAATGCTGATTTGTTTTGTTTTTGTAAAGAACAAGCATAGAGAATTATAAAGAGTACAACCATATACATAAACTTCAACAGAAGGACTGTTGTCTGTTAAAAATGGACATTTTTTAAAGATCTACTCTAGTATCAGCAGCAGATGTACTTTATAAAAGTCATTGGGTAATATTTTAAAACTTGACATCTTCAAGAATCATTTGGCTTTAAATCAGCTGTTTTTCTTTATTGAAAGGAACAGAGAATAATTTTTCTTTCATAGGAAAACCACATAGCTTCTACTTCTTTCTAGCCTGCAAATCCCTAATCCTTGAGAAACATTGTTTTCTGTGGATGACTCCTTTAAATAAATTATAGTGGTTTATACATGTTGAGTGCAATTAACGTGTTCGAATAAAATGAAAAGACTACAAAGCTTAGCTAGCAAAGGCAGTAGAACACTTTTGGGAAGGTGGAAATCCCCTTTACTTCCAAGGAATGATTTACCAGGGCCTCTGGCAGGCAACAAGCCTCCTGTGCCAGTATGCCTGTGCAGAGATGGACACCAGCTCCCCACCCCTCAGCAAGTCTACAGCCACTGTCCCCTGCCACTCCAGAGCAAATGCTCACTTGTGGCCCAGCTGCCTCTGTGCTCCTGTTCCACAGAGTCTGCTTTCCATCCTCACCTTTAAGTCAGTGCATGAATACCACAAATTCAGGTCTGAGGGCAAAGTGCCTTTCTCCTGCTGCCCAGAGACATAAGCTGACAGCCTTCTCCATTCAGAAGGTCTCCATCCACCACTCATCCACAAGTAGCCTCTTGCTCTCCTTTACTTCTTTCACGCTGCTCCAGGGCGCTGTGAAAGCATTGCCTATCACCTGCCTGCCATCCTTGAAGCCACATGGTCACACACATCCTCCTACTTCTCCTTTGACCCAGTGCCAAAGCCCACCTCCCACTTTGAGACCATCCCAGGAAGAAGTACCAGGTGCTCCCTGCAGCCTAAACCTGAATAAGGACATGCTTCACTGCTCCAGTTCTTTTGATATTCCAGGTTATTTATATGCCACACGTTGAGAACTAAACCTTGCAATATTGTACAATTGCATCCTACCTAGAGGTGTTTCCAGGACGCTCTCCACAGCTCAGCTGGCTCTTTAATTGCCCAAATATCTGCTAACTAAATATCTGTTCTCTGCTAATAAGTCTTGCTGACCTAAATGCATTCTTTCTTAATCAGCCATTAGATAAAGACAAGCTGGAGATCTTTTTTAATCAACAGGATTCCTTTCAGAAAGTAACTGGCTAAAGCTGTAGCTCCGGAAGGTCCTGGCAGCTTACAGAAAGACCTAAATGCTGAAAGGTGGACCTAAGAAGAATTAAAACAAGAGGATTCATAAATAATCCAAAATCTGCATGTAACTGTTCGCAGGAAAAGAAGGAAAGAAAAAAAAAGTTGAAGGAAAGAAAAAAAATGTTAAAGGAAAGCAAGCAAGTGAAAATTCATTAATACCCCAAAGTTTTTTGGGTATTTGAAATGTAAACCTGTCATCTGGTTAGAGGTCCCAGTACAAGGTAGCATATGATGACTTAATTAAAGACTACTGTAATATATAAGGGCTGGAAATGGCTGTTAAAGATAAATGTATTCAATCTTTGAGTGAATTTGATTTTGCAAGCCTGAAGTTCATTTCATGCTGCACACTTTAATATACAAAAAGCAAGAATAACCATATAAGTTATTATAAAAACAAATTACTGAAATTAGTATGATCAATCAAATTACAGGTAATACAAATGTCACATTTTACCATAGCAAAAGCTTTTTTCTTGCTTTTTAATATGTAAGTGGAAAGCAGTATGAAATTTTATTTATGGATGTACATCATTTTGAGGGAAAAAAGGACTATGCGCTGCAAAATTCACTTAGGGAATTTTCTACTTTTTCCTCCTTCATTCTAGGTTCCCATATATTCATGAATGTTTCTAATCTCTTTTTATGTTTGGGGAATGAAATAGGCTTCAAATTCATATGTCATAAGTATGGAATGTATTCCCTGATATTTAGTTGTGGGGAATCCTTCCTGTGTTGCAGAGGAACTTATAGAGCAGCTGTGATCAAGATGTTTGTACAGTTTTCCTTGCTGTGTAGTTTACCTGTTCTGAAGCACTTACTGTTTTAACATCTGAGCCAAAGCCCAATCAGAATGGTAAGATTTGTATGCATAGTGTTTTGGGGAATGCTTAGGGGTTTGTGGGTTTTTTGTGGCAATTTTTCAAGATACTGAAAGACAAATAGTGGAAAATTAGAAAAATATCTTCAAGAGTCCAGGTGCAGCTATCAAGGTCAGTTCTCTCTACTTAGAGTAGGTTTGCAATGAATCAGTTTCAGAATTTTGATGTGAATCAGCTCTCTAGCTTTTAAGGGATTCATGAGGTACCTGGGGAATGTATTCATAGCTAAAAGACTACAAAATCTACCATAACCTGAATAGTTGAACTGAATCAATCAATAAAATGTTTTGAGTAAATTATATTTAAAATACATTTTTCAATTTAAATAAATGTACATTGACCTCTCAACTTGCTGTGGCTGCCTGTGAATGTGCGAAGATCTTAGGCCATGGGTCTCAGTCAGTAAAGCTGCTGTTGACATTTTAGCTACTTTTGTAACCTCCTTAGTTGTTTCCTTTGGGCCATGGATAGGTATGTCTTTCAATTTGGCATGCAGTGAGTGGAAGAAATGGGAAGCAGGAAACTAAGAATAAACACAGGCTTACCTCTATCAACTTTTCAGAATTCAGAGGAGAAAGTTATTATTAACATCAGGTGCATTTTGAAAGTTCCACTGAGTATGGGTATGCCATTTGAGTCCAGGTGTTGTCACAAAGCTAAGAGAATTTGAAACATGTAAATCTGCATCTCCAATTTAGTTCAAAGGACTTTTTTGCTTTTATAATTTTTCAGCTTTTTTAACTGAACAAGCCCCGAATTTTACTCCAATGTAGGGAGAAAATAGTCAGTGTAAAGACTTCTTAAAGGAATCTTTCCCTTTTTCCCATGTTTTTTTTTCCACAGGCATCTCATTTTACTGACAGTGTCATCTTAATAATGTGTTTGACCTTATGCCAACTGGCATTTCAGAAGATGAGAGTTTTCATTTTATTTTTTTCAAAATATAAGGGCAATGATCTCTACAATATTTTTCTTGGCTATTTTGGGCAACTGAAGTTCTCTGAATTGCTCCATTTCTTGTGTAAGTACGTAATCTGAGTTTGTTTTTCTGAATCATACCTTTGCAGGATGCCTAAGCCACTGAATAGTGTGGAGACAGAGCAAAATTTTATCAATTTCCTAATTGGAAGAAAAAATGAAATATACAAGCAGCATTCTAGCAAAGTGCAGTTGCAGGTAGAAATATCATCATTCATGTTCATTTCTTCCATTGCCATTCTCTGAATTGTTATACAGCTGTGAAGTTTCTCATCAGAAAGAGCTGCACAGCAGTGATAGGCAAAAGCACAAGCCTACGGTTTGCTTAAAGCTGCATATACTTTTCAACATGATTCCTTAGATGCCAATTCAAATATCACAATGGCAATATAATCTTTTGCTGGCAAAATTTCTAGGGAGCTTGTATCTCTCTTTGTCCTCAGAGTTTTATCAGACTCATCACAGTTGACTCCTTAAAGAATGTTCAGTGAAGAAGCCTTTTTTAAAACTATTGTGATTTTATGTTATTGTGAGGCAGTAGAAGGTGTATGCACATGTTTGCAAATATGTTAGGAGATTATTGTCTCCTTCTAGATTGAAAATAAATCTTTGTATTGAACTGTCAAATGCTCTATTCTCGAAATAATTTAAAATGCTCTTGTAGGATGGGTTTGATGACAAACTTATGGCTTCATCCTCATTTAATCTATACTGTGAACAGGTATGGGTTGGGATTTAGCCATTAATGCAATACGGCACAGAAACAGTTTCAGCACAAATTTCAGCTTTGTTTTCCTTTTTTTCTAATTGGAATGTGTTTGTCCAAGGCTCTATTCTGCAATGAAGAATGCTAATGAAGAACCCACTCTGCAAAGTAATACTGGGATTTTGATAGGTATTTAACCTGGGCCAAAAAAAGGGGTTTAGAGCTTTGTGGCTTTGTTGTGTAATGAAATTGCAATGGTATATTTCATAAATGTATACATACCAAGTCTGCTTTTAATTTGATGAGAGCCTAACTCCAACTTCATCAGGCTTATCTTCGTGCCATTGCTGGATCTTTAATTCTTCTTTTGTTAGTCTCTTAAGTGTCCGTATAACTTTTAACAGGAATCTGGCTGAGCCAAAAAGGAAATCATCTCAATAATGCTGCATGCCAGTGCTTTGTGTACATCTCATTATCACAATATGCTAAGGCAGTTAGAGGCTAAGCCTGGTATTGAAAACACGAGAGGAAGTCCTTATGGAAGTAAAACTGTTCTTCATAGTAGAAGACTAGTAGTTCAAAATCATCCAGATGTCTCAGGATTGATCAAAAATGTAACAGCACTACATTCTCAGTTACATATAGGACTGCTCTTTATCTCAGCGTCATATCAGTCTATTGTAAATATTTTGTCAAGGGTCTGCTTAAGGTAGGAGAGAAAGTAGGATTACTTTCATCACTGATAAAGCAAACAATGCAAAGTCTTGCTGTCAAAAGGAGTAAATGTGCCTGTGCTTTCCTCATCCTCATTTTTTAAACCACTAACAATGTCAGTCATTCAGAACACCAAGATTATAAATAGTAAAAGGACTGTTTATTCAAAAAATCATCTGAAAATGGCATAGAAAATAGGAAGTCTTGCGTTTATGCTAGTAATCCCTCACCTCCTAACAACACTCATCTGTTAGGGAGAGAGAAGTGTTGTAACATCTGGCTCAGTGTGGTGAGTTTTCATCTTCAGTTGGGAGGGCTGATGTCATGTAAGGAACAGAGCAGCATACTAACTGCTGCAAATGAGAGGCAGCAGCAGTGCTTATCCTGGGAGCTGGGGCTCATGGATCAGCTGAATAGCTGCCTGCAGCCCTCATGTGTTGATTCTGGCCCATTAACCATCCTATTAATCTTCAAAAAGCTGTAAGGCATGAGTGGTTTGGAGAGTGAATGTAGGTGAGAATTTGCAGGTGTCATTCACACAAAACAGCCATCTTCCACACTCTTTTCATCAAACAGCTTTCCCAGTCTTCCAGAGCACAGAAGGAAATTCTTTCCTCCACCTTTTACCCTGTCTGAAATTTCTAAGAACATCAGGATTTTTAACATTTTGCAATATGGCAATGCAAACGTAATGGACCAGCAAGTCAGTTTGTAAGAATCAGAAGGACATTTGTTTCGGAAAATTTATACACTTCATTCCACCCACATCCTTTAACTTTCAGTTTTTGAGAGTCACCACAATATATACTGCTGCATGAGTCATCTCAATGCTGTATCCACCAACATTTCAATTCTCTCTAATATTCCATTCTATTCTTTTGGGAAAGAACAGTATAGAAGAACAGAGCAATTTTAGTCAATTTAAAGTTTATGCTATGCTTGACACCTGACTTCACTTTAGTAACACCTGCCTGAAGAATAATTAGCAGGCCACTTTTAAAGAAAGAACTTCCATACACCACAGATGGCATTTTTCATACCAGACAGGCAACGATGTATGTTGGAAGTGAGCCAAAGTGTCTGCAAAAACTGTGAGAAATTCAAGACAGACATCTGAATGGAAGGAAAGTTTTACGTTCCTCACCATCCCTACCCCCCACACCATTTGGGAACATCTGTTCAAACCTACCTTTCTATTTAATGCACTTTATTTTTCTTATCTAGTAATACCACAAATTGCAGAATGAAAGCAGCATAGCAAGATTCTTTCATATTGCTTATGAAACCTAAAATTTAATAACATAATGTGATGATTTGCCAGCTATACAAATCCTGCATTATGACTCCTGTTAGAACCAAGAACAGAATTTTCATAACCCCATAATACGGGGTTCTCAACTCACATTTCAATAAAGTGGTCCTAATTTTCACTGTGTACTCAAAACTTTGTTGAAATCAGGATACTGTGTGTCATAATGGAGGCACAAAGTCAGCAGTCACTTTGGAAATTATTGGCTAATGTCTTAATCCTGGACTGTTCAGTGATTTGTATGAACTTTTGTGTGTACTTTGGGCTAAGTCCAAATCCTTGTGAAATCAATCGTAATCTTTCCATTGCCATCTATAGGCTTTAGATGAGGTCCTTTGCTGCCTTAGAAGAACCTTTACTTCTTTCTTGCAAAAATATTCCATATTAAAGGAATCCTGAGATCTCATCATAATATTGTCATCAGAATCAAATGTCTTACACAAATATACTAAAATTAGAAACAGTGACAGCTCTATGTTGTACTTAGTATCACTTATGGAAGAAAAGTGTATTTTATTGCCGCAGTTCCAGTGAATAGGTATCTACATAAGAATTATAGAAATATGTATACAAAATTATTTACAATGTGTTGTAATTCCGGATTTTGGGGCTTTTTTTCTCCCCTGGTAGGTTTTACTCCCTTAAATGCATTTCTGTGGCGATTTCATAAAATTTTTCTAAGCACGTTTTTCAAGATACATTTTTAATTTGGGCAAATGCCCATTTCAGTATTTTCTCAGCTGTGCATGTGACTTTTTTGGCAAATAATGTGGTAAGCATTCAGAATAGACATATTTCTTAAAACCCTGAAGTCCATAAGCAAACGTAAGTTACATATATAGTGTCTTTATGTTCATGGTGACACTAGGAATGAGAATCTGTCCCTAAATACTAAACTATTCCTACAGATATCTGCCACATTAATTGCTTCATATTGCTTTGGAGTATGCTTTTGTAATACAAATTTCATTATATTATCGTGTGGTTATGAGACAATAAAGTTCCTACAGAAATCAATTATTGTGATGTTTACTTAAAGAATGAGTGAATCACATGAATTTGTTGGTCACCGATGTAAATAACATTACACAAAATTTCTCTTAATGTGTACTAAATTTTCAAAATTTGCCAAAAAATAATCCAAACATTAGCAGAAGAGTACTTGTGTCCAAATATTTTCATTCTTGAGAGATGTCAATCTGTGAGCTAGTAATCTTATTCTGTTAGACAACAGAATTAAATATTTGAGTTCAAGTATATAATCTTAATAAACATAATGCACAAAGATTTTTAAAGTTTTTAGTACACGAATTCCAAACAAGAATAAAAAATATCATTTATGGAAAGAGCAGGAATGTGGCAACACAATTTATTACTGTTAATTAGTCCTCTGAACAGTAGTAGTAACGTTTCAATAATTATTTAATATCCTGAATCATATTCTTATACCTTAACTGTATTGTTCAATTCTTTTTTGAAGAACCACATATTTGCTCTTTTTTTGTGAATCCAGTTAAGGGAAGGAGTGAGGGTTGAAAGAGTTGTAAAAGGTTGTCATTGAAGGCATTCAAGGGACAAATAATATTTAAAAAGAAAGAACCATCACAGGCCATTTACTAGGGCCCTGAATCTAATCCTACAAGGCTTATTTGCCTGTCATACAAGGCTGCCAGTACAAACTTCTTGAGTGCCCTTTTAAAAACTTTGGAGTTTTCCTAAAGAAAAATTCTGGCGGAAAAAAAGGGAACTATGGTTATTTCCTACTACAGGTACTATTTAACAAACTCTTCATTTACAATGCTTTGTGGGGTCTTCTCTGTTTATTGATCTCAACCAAGTCTACTGTTCAGGTGATAGTCCTGCACGCACGACTTGGGCAGAGCTAATAAAGGACTCAGAAACTGCTAAGATATTTGCAGTTTTTATAGATGAATGTGATAACCTCTTATTACGCCATATGGAGGCCCTGGCTAACAGCCAAAGGCCTTAAATTACATTGAAACTGATTCCTACACCACAGCTCTCAGCTGTAAATGATGCCAAAAGACCATGGGCTTAAAATTAAAATGGAAAGAAATATATAAAAGCAAATGAGCTCCATCCAGTGAGTCATTATTAATCTGAGGTTATAGTGTCCATCACTGCTGAAGCCCTATGCCAGTTATCTGTTACGTTGCCTTTTTTAAATCAATATAGACATCAGGTTGTATACTGAATTCTCCTTTCCAATCCACACATATTACATAATGATATTAAACTACAGTTCATAATTAGTGTAATGTTATTCTCTAAAATTTCTTGAATCTTGTAGTTGATCTTAAATACTGCATGTACTCTCTTAAATACAAGCTCACCCAAGAGACACCAACTGTCTGAAGCCAGGAAATTTTAAATGAAGGCTCAAGCTGACATTTTGTCCCTAACTTGTGTGTCTCCTCCCAGCTACTAAGAGTGCATGTCCTAATGGTGCTTCTTGCTTTATTTGTACAAATAATATTATTGCAGCAGTCTGAACCTCCACTTAAGAAAACAGGAAACATAAATTACCTTGAAACTTGGCCTATGGTGGAAAGATATAGGTATAGAGTCTCTTCTTGTGCTCCCTTTTTTCTGACTACTTTTGGATCCAATGAGAAGTCAAGAAAAGATACTACTTTCAGCATGTGGTTAAATAAATCCAGCCACCTTACAATGGTATTATTTTAACAATATCTCAATATTTAAAATAATGAAGCTAAAATAAACAAAATAATGAAATAAAAAAAACAACAATCATAAAGGAAGAGAAAGAAACCCTGCAATTAATATATAGCTTTGTACCTGAGAAAAAAAAATTCTTATCATCCATGATGTTGAAAATTAAACTTTCAAACATCACTGTCTTTTTACAGTCAATTGTATTTTCTGTGTATATTTCCTGAGTACATTTTTTGTATCTGGCTCAGAGACACACCGACATCAAAGAGAGGTTGACTCTGGAGAAATATGATATCAAAATTATGGTAACTCAAAAACATCATTATTGATCAGAAGCCAGATTTATTGACAATAACTCATGAAAAGTGATTATCAACTATTTAATAACAGTAAATAATAAAGATAAACCAACCTGACTAGGTTTCATCACATTTACATTTCCCTCTATAACCAAGTGCTTGCACAACTTCGGGCAAGTCACAATCTTAGGGGTTGATTTTGTCCATGTGTTAAATGGTAAAGTCTTAGCCATATCATGTGCCTAGACTGGTAGAAGACTTAGCAGTCTGCAGACAGATATAAAACAACCCCAGAAGATTTTATAGTTCAAAAGCCTTTAACTAATTTATAGTTCAAAAGCCTTTAACCATATCTGTTTTCAGCAACAAAATTGTGCTACAACTTTGATACAAAGTCACAGGATCTTACCGCAGTGGTTGATCCCAGGAGCCTCCGTAACAGTTTTTGGGTAATTGGAGTGTTTGGAAGAAGATGAAATCCATCTGCATTGATGAGTCCTGAGCAGACCTGCTAACCTGCAAAGAGGTGCTAAAGCATGGGGCATTTGTTGCTGCTCTACGTGGCTTGAATACGAGCTAGCTGAAATCTGGAAGAAGCATGTCTGTATTTCTGTGGGGCTGAGCAGGCAAGGAAGTTCCTTCAAGAACATAGTAGGAAGATCACTGTGCCTTCATAGGTTCAACTGCTGCCTGTGTAGGATCTCTGCACCACAGTGTGCGCACCGATGGTGTACCAACAAACAGTTGTTTAAAGCCACCAGAGGTCTTTAAGTAGTCTGAGAAATTAGAGTTAGCACCTTACAGCCATTTTCATAGTCTGAGCTGCTTTTGAAGCATAGGAAATGTTAAATTTTTTTTAGTTGTCTTTTTGTTCTGTAACATAAAGTTGCATTATTTGATCCTTTGTTTCAAGGTTCAGTCACTTACCTAAACAAAAAAAAACCCACCTCCCAGCACTGTAAATCTACTTGCACCTTTCTCTTTCTTCAACCTGTGCTCTAAATCTCAGCAGATCTAGTTAAAACTAGGAAAATGGAAAAATATTGTCTTTCTCAATAGGAAATCTGGCTGCTTCCCCACGACAAGTATCCGAGTCCATTCCCTGTGCTACTAACAGAGTAACACACCTCACAAAATGCCTTGGGCTAGGAACACATTGGTGCATTTCAGGTAATGTAAATAAAGCACTTCCATTTGTTTTGTAAAGTGTCAGCTCAAACTTGATTATCTGTTTTCAGATGCAGCTGTAATTTTTTTTGTGAATGACAGCAATAAACAATTCTGCAAACCTTGAAAGGTATTTTTGGCCAACAGTACTTGGAAGACATCTTCTCTACCACTTTACTAACAAAATAAGTCACATTACATTTGACTAAATCTCTGTGGTTAAGAAATATTATTTGAAAATTAAAGATACTTATTTTCAACTTTCCACTGTAATTTTTCATTTTGAAATGTAGTTATATTTCATTTAAGCGGGAGGAAAAAATAGCCAAGAGCAAAAAGCTTTCGTATGAATCACTGTAAGTTTTTTCTGTTCTGATAATCCCTGCAAAACCCACAAACATTTCCCATCCAGACAAAAAATCAAAAATATAAGTGTTCACAACAGTTAGCTTACTTCTCTTATCCCATTCCTGTTTTCAGCACTTTTGTATGACAAAGGCATTTGAAAAAGAACTGAGAAATAAATGCAAAGCCCCTTAAGTGCTGGAATCAATAAAATGATCGGAAGTCTTTTAAGAAATTAATTACCCGTTGCTTGGATATTTTCAACTAAAATGGTCAAGACAACAATTAATGTGCAAGAAAGATAAAACTTACAATGGAAAGGATTTGGAAAATAGACACAAATTTCTTGATTGCATTTAACTTTCATGATGCCCAGCTGCTCCACATAGCAGAGTTTCAGTGAATGCTCACAAGTACTCGCTAGGATATGCACATTTCTTGCTCCCTCTTCTTTTCACCCATCTCCTTCTATCACACTACCAAGTCCAATTAATCTCTGAATTTTTGGGGAGATGCTTTGAAGTTTTTCTACTAAACAACTTTATTGAACAAAGGTGTTATTAATATAAGTATGCATCCCTTCCTTATATTTATTCCCTTTCATCAAATTCAACAAGTTCAACAAAATAACCCTTTACATTTGCTCTAAATGTGGAAAAATGGTTGAACTGACTCTTGTTGATTTTGGCTGAAGACATCATTAGCTGCTAGTTAAATTTTTCCTCCTAAAGGAAAGAGTTTCCCAAATGGATCAAGGTAGAAGGTTCATCCAAGATTAAAAGCCTAAATTTGAAAACAGCTTTGTGTTGTCCTCAGATGAAGTTCCAAAAGACACAAAAAGAGACAGAGCTGCTTAGGCAGAAATCACTTTTAGAGTCCTATGAAATCACTGTAGAGAGACCAGAGTTATTTAAAAAGGATTATTTATTAAACATATTTCTTTACAAAGTACAATCAATAGTTTGCATTAAATTTTGGGGTTTGGTATTTGCCTGTATGTACACAAAAGCTTATAACAGAAAATATGTCTTGATTTTACACATGGGACACAATATAGAGTTACCTTCATATTTTGATTCCTACCAACATAAGCAGTTGATAACAACTTTCAGTTTATCTGCTGTTTTTCAAACTGAACATGAAGCAACAACATTTATGCAGAGTGTCAGCATTTATCAATGAACTCAATTATGACAAATTAGAAATGAATAATCCTTTGGAAAATTTCCACTGAGTGTGAGAGAAACATGACATTTTTGGCAGGTTACTGGACTATCCTTATGATCGTAAAAATCACTTTTTGCAGATATAAGATAGGAAGAATTGAGGAGCTAGGTAAATTTAATAATACCCTATTAGCAGCAGTTGATAGTAAATGCAACATAAGGTTTGTTTTGTCTGTCATACAAGGATGTGTCCTAGCAGACACCATTGTATTGTTCTCTACTTGAACAAAAGTATCTGCATGTATTGTATGTCTTTGGAAAAACAAAACAAAGATATAGAGACAAAAAGCCATTTATTGTCATGAGTGCCTATTGCCATCAGCTAATATGAATGCATTGCTAAAAATTAGTGAAGACAGGAAAATGCTGTAAGGTAAATATATACAGAGTTAAAATACATTTCTTATCCACTAGATAGTGATTTTGTGGCACTGTGGTTTTCAGAATATAACGTCTTTGAGAGCAATGTAATTTTCAGTGCAAGCTTAAGCAAAAATACCTGCCCGCTGTCATAAAAACGACAAACAAATCTGGAATGTTCAAAGTAAGTTTGTCTTCCACTTCTCCACTCTTGAGGCACCTTTAAGATATGGCACTTACTGTAAACCATCTAAGAATCGAGAAAAGCAGACACAATAAGCCTGAATTTTCCATACCAACTTTAAAGATCGCTGCCAGAGTCACTTGCATAAGTAAACGATGCCTGTGTAAGGCTTGCCAGCAAAGCATCTTTCCTGAGAACGGAGCCGGGACACTCTGTGTGTATCATAAGTGTGCGTGCTCAGAGCTGTGGTCGCTGTCGTGGCTGTCGTCGTTGGCTAGTGAGTCCCCCGTGTGCTGGAGCCCGGCGGCGCCGATGCCGGAGAGCTCGGAGGGGAGCAGCGTGCCCTTTTTCACATTCACCAGTTCCTTCTCCCGGGCTGCTGCCCCTTGCTGGCCCCCTTTTACACGCTTCCACTTCATACGTCTGTTCTGGAACCAAACTTTTACCTTCAAAGAAGAAAGACAAAACAAGAAAATAAAGATGGGGTCACTGAGGGTAAAAGTGAGTTTTCTACCTGCAGTGCAGCACTTGGGAATTGTATTTTCCTAATGTGCCTTTCTGTCTGGATGGTAAAGATCTTAGCAAGCTTTCCCAAATGACCAGGCAATTCAGTTTTGGATAGGATATGGACACTGGGGATAAGGACTGCAAGGGAGGAAAAGGGGTTACTCTTAAGACAGCTGGGCTATCTGCTACAGACAGTTCTGTAGGAACATTTCCAAGCCCTTTAGAAAACATTAGAAAGATCACACTCTTCTTGAAAAACATATTAATGTCATTTGTCAGGGAGAGAAACAAAGGCAAAATGTTTCCCATCAAGGGACTGTGAAAAAGAACATATATTTTGAGTAACAGAGAACCCTTCATCAGAGGGTAGTTACTCTGCAAAGCAACTTGCCTGAAAAGTTTGCATTGTTTTATTCTGTTTCCATAAGCTGGTGATGAGTTTCAGGTGCAGCACTTTAAAGGTGCCTTTTTTTTGTAACTTGCTGAAGTATCTGAAAGATCATTTTTTACTATAAGCGCTTAAGACTTCCCTGTCTATTTCACAAATGTATTCAAATTATTCTAGTCAATTGATCCTTTATTCTGTTACATTTAACCATAGACCCTGATCAAATTTTTTAGACTAAAAAATACTCCCAAAGTCAGAAGGCAAGGCATTTATAAATTTGAGTCAAAATTAGCAAATAATTTCAGATAAGAATGAAAAAGAAATTCATAACATGTAAGACTAAAAATGTATCTGTGTTTAAGTCACATTAAACCCCAAGATTTTACTCCAGCTGAAACTCATTTCCGCTCTTCCCCATCTCTGTATGGAAATATATGAGAGAAAAGTAAACCTAAATTATTTGCACGGCAAACCACAATATTTTTCAATAGCCAAAAGAAAAGTAAAGAAAAAAAAAGATGTGCATAGCAGCTGTCAAATATATTAGACCAGATTAAAGGCTGATTTCAGATCAGTTTCAAGTACTGACACTGAGAACAGAATAAATAGAATATTGTTGTTCATTTAGCGTTAATGTTGCTGAAAAATCTCATGTGTGTGTGTGCGCAGCCCTTCAGATGAAAGTTCCGCAGAAAAATAAACAATGACTGCAACATTTAATTTGGAAAAAAAAGCAAGAAAGCTTGCAACGCTGGTATATCCTCTGCTGTGTTTAGCAGAATGTGTTTCAGAGTTTTAAAAGAATCAGCAAGCAACAGGCACAGCAGGATATATTGTACAACATGAGTAATAGAGCCACAAAAATGCTGTTTTGCTGAATCTGTCTTACACATCCAGGAAACCTCGCAGTTTTTAACCTTCAATATCACTTTGAATTTTACATTAGAATTTTACTACAATTGAATTGATAGATAGTGTCACTATCTTTGTATATGTATAAAGGAAGGAAGAGAGGTTATTTATTTTTTTAATACTCTATATTCTTGTTAAAGCCAAAGTGAGCTGTTAAAGCAAATCACTTGGGAACAGTGAAAAATGATTACAGGTTAGTTAAGAGGCTAAAAGCAGAGCACATCTTTTCCTCTAGTCAACTCATGAGGGCCAAAAAAATATAGCTTGCAAAGCGAAAAAGTGTGACAGGGAAGGTATTTATTACTGGCTGCTGTGATACTGGAAATTACCATACTCTGGACTGGTATCAGAAGTGGCAACAACGTCTTCAAAAGGGTACAGCATTGGCAACTTTCTGGGAGAAGTGATAATGTCATTTTGTTTCATTTTTGGTTTTGTTTTTTTTTTTTTTACAGTGATGTTTTCCTTGCAAAAGGCACTGTTCTACTTGTGCCAGATAGTGCAGTAGATGCAACTGCAATCATTATCTGAACATCAGAAATAATACACTTTGGATTGGACCCATTATCACAGGATATTGTCACACTTCTTATGAAATAAGGGCCAAGATAATTTTCTTTGGTAAGAAGAAATTACAGGATTGGGGTAATTGTTTAAAAGTACGAGCAAGTCTCTGGATATTTCTATGTCCTTGAACATTCACAGAATAATTCACAGCACTCAAAGCCTAGAACAGAGTAATAATGTATAGAAAACATAGTTTCAAGAAAAATGACAATGATCCATTTGAAGTAAAAGTTTCAGTGCACAGCCTGGATGCAACCTACTTTAACCTACTGGAACAAGAGACATCCAGGCCTTCTGGATGTGGTCAGTTCATTTGTGGATACCTGAGAAACTGAAGCTAATACTCCTATGGTCAGTCAGACACTGTCCCAGCTGGGACAGGAGTGAACAGGATGATTATTGCCTGGCTTCTGTTACAGGTGCTCATTTCTGTTCTCTCACAGACAAAACTAATTCTCACATCTGCTAAGCTGACATTTTTGTTTTCTACTGTAATATAATAAATTATTCTGGTTTCCATTTTTTATGACAATACATTTTGGTTCTGCTTGTTATAATTCAGGCCACTTTACAACAACAGAGTTGAGAGGAGTCTGTCTCCCTGAGCATTAAACCCAGAAGGTTGGCCCCAGCTTCAAGGTGAGGAGTAACTGAATGCAGGCTGGGGAGTACTGCTTCACTCAGATCACCAGCCTTCAGATCAGCTCATAAGATCATGCGCTAAAGTGCCTCCACCAGGGATTAGTAGAGGTCAGCATCCGTATATTAGTTGATATTAAATCAGTTAAGGGATGATGACTTCCCTTTCCAAGAATGAGTACAAGATATATCTGCATATTCCTCCAAGCATCCAGCATGCAACGCTATGTTTGCATGTGACCCATTGTACAGGCAACATGGCATTTGGGGAAAGCTGGGCTGAAATTGCTCCAGCTGCCTTTGCATGCACTCTCTTGAGTGTAGAAGGAAGAAAGTAACCCTGACAATATCGTAGGAGGAAATATACTACTGATGAACATATAGCCTTCCCATAAAGAGAAAATGGTAACAATGTTAAAAAGGGGAAAAAAGGCTTTTTTTTCATTACTTTAAATCGACTGCATCTGATTTACTTACAGAATATAAAATAAGCAATTGCCTTTCTGGTGTGTCAAAGATTGTTCTCAAAAGCTAGAAATCATTTATAGTGAACTTTATAATTGAAAATATTGTGAGTTCATTTTGATGCCATTTGCTGTGTTAATGTACAGCAGGGTTCTTATATAAGGGAATGCGTTAATCATGTACAAAATATTTTTTAATACATATTTCTTTATGTCCTCCATTATGAAGTATTGAAGTCCACTTTTGATCGGATCCAATGTACACTAGTGTCAATGTGAGTTTTTTCATACAGCTCAGTAGACTCTAAATGAAGACTTTAATACTCATGTGCTAATAATATGAGACAGGTACTTCACTTGTTATTTCCTCTAGAGATTAAATTTAGATATTGGAATTCTGAACTTCCTTTGGAGCTGAAGGTCAGTTATAGAGGGTATAATTTTTACTGATATGTGATCCATCGATATTTTAGTAATGGAAAGGAAGTGAAGCAAGCTTTGTGTGAAGTAATTCAGAGCATCAGTTTATCTCAGTTCACAGAAAAATGTGCTTTTTAAACACACAAGTCATGTAAATCTTTCAGATCTTGCATAAATCATTAATCAAAACAAAACACCCTGAGAAGCATAAAGGAGAGAGGACAAAGAAAGAAGATAGAAAATAAAAGAAGTAGAATAGAATAGAATAGAATAGAATAGAATAGAATAGAATAGAATAGAATAGAATAGGGAAGATCAAGAGTGACAGAGAGTGACTGAATGACTAAAAGAAAAATAAAGAAAAATTAAAATAAAAATAAAGGAGAGAGAAAAAAATCCTACTGAAGTGAACTTGAAAATGTTTGAAATTTCCCCTAGTGAAAGAACTAGTAGTGACATTTACAACTTTTGCAAAAATTTATATCCTTTAAAGAAGCTTAAAGATCTATTGTGACAAACTTAATAAGATTTACAAAGCTTTTCATGCTCTTTTCCAAGGCTAAGTTAGCTCCAACAGGGTCTGAGTGTGCTCACCACCTCCCAGAATCAAGTCCTGATTGCCTCCTGTTTATTGAAATGCACTCCCTCGTCTCCACCCTTTGACTAGCACAACTTGACTGTATAGAGCAAGCATGTGTATGCAGAGAAAAGAAAGGAAGTGGCGGGAAATGAGCTGTATTAAAGATGATGGCAGCATTAACAGCTGTTTCTAAATCAGTGCTTATGAGCCAGTCTATGAAGCACATCTGCTTACTGGCACGAAAGCCCTGCTTCTTTTCCCTTAGTCAACAAGTTGTTTAGCATCTGCATCTCCACATCTGATGATTAGACTCTTACTTAAGATACAAGTAAATTATTTCTCACCGTGTATCTCCTGATCTACAAGATAAATGTTTTTGCTGTGACCAATTTATTTTAAGGTCTGCTCTGTAGGAATCATAGGAGGGGAGTCAAAACAATGAGGTTGACATTGTAAGTGTCTACATTGCCAAAATAATTATTACACACTTATGATATGTAGGTCCTTGGTAGTCATTAGGGCCACGTTGGATGCGTATTTTTAATATAACTTCCTTATGTGGACATCAGCAAATATTTTTAATTAAAAATGTAAATATTTCCTAAACTTCTGATTTAATGCCCCTTCTTTATCAGAGCCTTTCAGTCATGCTAACTTTAAGAATAATTGAATGAAAAAGTAATGACTGAATTCAAACTATCGTGGTTCCGCTATCTACTCCCTTCCTTCTTTTGAGAAAAAATACTTTCTCTTTATAAAAGCTATTTTCTGGAAAAGAAAAATTATTTCCTAAAATCCAGTTTGCTACTCCAGATTTTAGTGGCATGAGTCCCAAACAAGATTAAAATTTGAGGCCTGATATCTAGAGAGCTTTAAAAATTAGAAACAAGAGTGCTGTGCCAGTTGTAACTGTTCTTTTGCTTTCAGGGATCCATATTTCTAAGCAAGAGTCTTTGCAGTCAGTATCCTAAATTTCATGTTTTAATATACCTAAATGATATGTCATGAAGACCAAAGCATCAAGCCTTAAAAGCATTCTGCTTCTATCAGCCACTGTCCATTTTCTATTGCTTTTATTATTTTTAAATTTTCCATTTACTTTCCTCTAATACAGACAAACATATGAATAACAAAAAACCCTGAGTTTTTGAAATTAGAAAACAAAATGAGGTTTACTTCTAAACTTTCTTTGGCCTTGAAAACGTTCCTGTTATTTTTAGATAATACATTTATGCTGCCAAGTTTTAAGGAAAGCCAAAGTCCTGAAATTTACAGAAATCCCTGGTGCTATACAGCTGAAGCTTGCCTTTTTTGCATGCATAGAGATAGTATTTTCATGATAGTTTATTCAGAAACTTATAGAAGTAAATAGAAATATACAACCTACGAATAAATGTAAGTGTTCATAGAATATGACTTGAAGGAATTCCAATTTCTATTCCAAAGAACTTCTCATAAAAATCTCAAATATATTTTAGAGATTGAAACTAGTTTAAATTAATTTAAATTAGTTTAATTTAATTAATTGTCTTCTTAGTTATTATAAAATATTTTCAAAATCCATCAATTGAAGAAAATTGACTTTGGAAATTAATAAGTGGTACCAGAACCTTGTGATTAAAATTACTTGTCACCTGCTCACTTATTTAAAATTATCTGCTCCATGTTACATTACAGAACTTTGCACTGAATATGTACAAGTACTTTGCAGCAGCTGTTGAGGAAAAGGGGAGGTTTTGGCAGGTGCACAAAGGACAGCTGGAGCTTTTGGCACCCAGGAAGGTGTAGGAGTGAGTTCTGGTTTATCGTTACATAAAAGTCAGTTGAGATTTTGGTACTGCTTAGGTGATACATTCTCCTTTCTACCTCCCACATTTAAACAGGGATGGAATAGACATTATATTTCAGAGGACAGTAGTGATAGCAGTACTTCGTTCCAGTTTCAGAAATCTTTGGGAGCACTCAGTTTACCTCCCTCTACCCCATCCAAAGAACACTTGCCTTCTCCACCAATGGTCTTCAAAATTGATATCATGACCAAACAGGTAATCCTCCTGAATCAAAACCTCTCTAAAGTAGATTTCACAGTTAACATATCTTAAGCAGAAAGATATACACAATTTCAGGTACCTTCCTCCTGCTGACTTGTTCTACATAATCTAAGGATGTATATTTTTGTAAAATTAGTCTTTCCTTTTTTGGGTTAAAGACAAAGAAAGGCAATCTGTGGGGCTGCTGCTAAAACTCCCTCTAACTTATTCTCCTGTAATACATCTTTTTAGAGCTTACTTTCATCCATCTCTTTACATATGTATAGTACCTAAAGGGGGCTTACAAGGACAGAGAGGGACTTTGATAAGGGCATATAGTGGTAGGACAAGGGGGAATGGTTTTAAGATGAAAGAGAGTAGGTTTAGATTAGATATTAGGAAAAAGTTCTCTACTGTGAGGCTGAAGTTGCCCAGAGAGGTTGTGAACTCTCCATCCCTCCAAGTGTTCAAGACTGGAATGGATGAGGAGCTGAGCAGCTTGGTCTAGTGAAATGCTCCCTGCCCATGGACAGTTGGAACTAGGTGATCTTTAAGTCACTCTAACCCAAAAATTCCATGATTCTATGATTGTGTGATTCCAAATCTACAAAATAAACAAATGGTGGAAAACTAATTTGTGGGGAAGATGACCTTTAGCTAAAATTTCTTTGTGTAGGCATTTACCTCCCTTAAGTACTCACATATAAAGTATTTTACTTCATGATTAAAAAAATTAAATGAGCATCACTTTGCACCCATTTTGCACAGATCAACATTTCTCAATGGCCTGCATAAAAAATATCTCCTTTATTCTATGTGTTCATTTTTAACTCTCCAAAATCATTTTTTCTCCACTGATTTCTTTTATTTCGTAAAAGCTCCTCTCTCCCTAAACAGGTGACAGAAGAAGCCACGTCTTTCCAACTTGAGTCTAAGAAAGAGCAGGGTAATGGCAGTGCCTCACACACTTTGTAAAAGCAGCTGTATGAGCTGCTGATATTCCTGTCTATATCACATGTGTTTCTTGGCAGAGGCAGAGATTTCTGTCCACCCAGAACCTCATGGGGTAGGGTCTATTCACAACTAACAGCTTGAAGTTCTTGGATCTTTGCATATGAATTGCTTGTTTGAATTCAATCAATATTGCAAATTAAATATGCTGATTGAATTTTTGCCGTGTGATTTTTAAAAAATAATTATTGTACAAATCAAAATTATGCACTAATTATGACTTTATAGCTGCTTTCTTTCCTGAGAAAGAACAGAAGTAGCACAGTGACTCTTATTGCTGGTATTTATATTGCTTAAGACAAGTATCAAGAGTTTTATTTTATTAAGAGTGTTACTTTAAATAAACAAAAAATCTAAAGGATTTCAAGCCACACAGACTCATTATTACGGTGTGGATAGAGTGTGCTTAACACGTGGAAGTGTAGAATGAGCAGCTGCCTTTCAAAGATGTGACAGCATGACAGACAGATATGATCAAACATGTCCTATCAATACAGTTTGATTTTGTTTGATTTTTGTTTGAAAATATTCACCACCTAACCTCAGAAAACTAGTTTCCTAAAGTAGAAAACTAGTTATGCCATGTAATGCACGAAGAGACGTTTATACTTCCAGAGGCTGTGCAGATCAAAGACAGGATGGAGGAATTGTTTTCTTGCCTGGGTGGCCAAGTGAAGCCACTCTTACCTTACCAGTGAAGTCTAGAAAATGCAGTGATTAGCCTCCCTTAACCTTTGTAATGCTGAGAAGGATTTTAAAATCAAGTCACTTGTGATGAAGTTTTGAGGTAACCAGGTGTGGAGAAAAATTTTCTAATGGTAAATTTCATGCAGTATTTGCATGGTCTTGACAATGCAGTGCTACAGTGTGGGTTGTGGTACTACACCAAAGTATAATTTAAATAATAGGACTGCTTGTTTCCATTTCTGGCAGGAAAAAGGCATCACAAAGCTTCTTTCTTTGTGACTCATTCCATGTTGGTACCACATGCATGGAAGTCAAACATTTGAAACAAAAGCATTCTTCACTTGGACAAAATTTTATCCTTTGCCTATGCAAAATCAATGGCTTTAGGCCTTTTATAAATGATTGGTAGCTTCTAGGCAGATATTGGAAATTAAACTTGAGAAGAAACAAACCTCTCATTGCCATCAGCAGAATTTAATCTGACTAGGTGGGATTTTCCGTTTATGTTGGCAAACTGAAGCATTACATATTGGGACTGTTTATTCCGGTAACCTTAGCTAGCCTGAAGAACTGCAACATTACTCTTTTGATTAGCTCCATGCGAAAAGATCTTGTGAGATGGAAAGATCTCCTACTCTTTCTATATTTGGCAGGATCAACTCCATAAAAATGTCTATTTTGCCACTCCTCTGATACCCCACTGCAGCTGCTTCCTCTCCTCATCCCACGGTGAGATATTAAAAAGTTTGCATGGAACCTTATCCAAGTTTATCTGGATGTACAAAAAAGCCAAGAATGCACTTGTCAAGGTTACAAATATCTAGGGAGCTCAGATAGTTTTTAGTCTAACTAGCTCTTCAAAATATAATAGAGGCCTGCCAGCTGAAAATTATTAACTGCTGCCTGATCTGGGATTGTGAATGCACTCTATAGGAGAGGGAGCAAGAATTATATGTACCTATATTTCTGGAGTTCTTACAATACCATAATAGAGCCATCCTACCACCAGATGTGGTTATAATGCTCTCAAAGTGCACTCTTAATATCTAGGCAATTGAGGCACTTATTTAATGTCATCCTCCTGTCTTGTAACTCAGGTTTCCTTTTTAGGGAGTGATAGGATTACTTCCTTCTCCTGAACCATATGTTGTTAGGGTGTTTTTTTCATTATTATTTTTGTGAAATGGCCTTCCATGAGTCATTTATGTTTGAATTGATCTTGTAAGTTATTTCAAAAGTCAAATGAAGCCTTACTTTGATGACTGCAGAAAGCTTTAATACCCTTATATAGCTTTTTAAATACAGTTAGACATGTGGTTTTTTCTACAGCTTGTTTAAATGCCAGAAAGGTAATTATGAAGTGTTAGTTGGTCAGTGCCTCTTTTAATCTGTGGCATATGGTAGAAATTATCACTACAGTCAAGAGGAAGATAGAGATTTTTTAAGATAATAGGCTACATGATTTATCTCACATCTTGGGAAATAACTGAAAGTTGTAGCTTTAGGATGACCCAACAATACTTTCTTGAGACTATTTTGTTATTTTTCTTTGTCTGAATAATACACTTGTCTTTTTCTTAAAAATCCGAGTGAAAAAATAATGCTAAACAAATAGTTCCATTAGGGGTTAGGTCAGCTCTCAAACCTGTTTTCCAAGCATTTATTTCACCCAATAGTCACTGCTACTATTTTGCCGTTGTACTATCTCAAGCAAGTTTCAATTCTCTGTATGCAAATTCAGTGTTTCATGAGAGATCAAGAAATCTCCCAACACCAAGAGGTCTACAGCATGTGACGAGATCAAGGCTATCACTTGTGTGTTCACTTATTTCAAATAAAGGAACTACTACTACTTTCAAACAAAGGAACTATCAGCTATTTAGCATTTTCTGCAATGCACCTTTGGGGAAAAATACTAAAGAAAAATGGTTCCGCAAACAGCAATTTTCTAAAAATCCTACCTCATGGGAAAGGGGGGGGCATGGCAGATAATTCCATCAATATATTTTTGATAATTTTTTGCACCTGTTTAAGGTAGATATGAAATATGATCTCCTCTGTAGGGACAGCTAGTTCAAAAAAATAATAATACTAGTAAGAATGAAAATAAGTGCTGTTATCTCACTCAAGAGTAATGATTCGTTGGAATCATGGAAATGGAAGGACGAGTCCTGAAGGAGAGTTCCCTCTCTTAACTGGAGAGAAAAGAAATATAAATGTCACACCCCCTTGAAGTACATTTTTAAGTCACTGGAGGAATACTGATGTAAAACAAGTATGCAAGAAGAGCCAAGTCTTTTGATTTATGGCATTCAGTTTCTGAAGTCTGTGGAAACACCATGGAAACCCATAGCCAGATACATGCTATTTACGCCATTTTTCTATCAAAGCAATATATTTGGTTTAAAAGACATTTTTACTTTAAAACATTATTTGGCTTAGTATAATTCAGAAACTGAAAAATATGTCCAGAATTTCACCTCAGTGTCCATTTTTTCATTAACAATACTGTTTTTAGGCTTTTTTTTTTTGTTTCTTCTTCTCCTTTTCCCAGACTATTTTACTGTGGAAAGANCAGCAGACAATTTTTAAAATTTATTTATCATTGTTTCATGCCGACTCTACCTTTGTCACCAAGACAAGAATTCATTAATTCTCCTCTTAGCTGTCAAAATCAGTTGTGAATCTAAATAGAATAGGCAGTGGAAATGAAAATAGACAAAATTTTATCCATTTTTTGATACAAGATAGTGTGCTTCACAAATATAACTACCGTACTTAAGTAACTGAAAATTACCCCAGTGAAACCTGGCAATGTGGTCAGATCAGACAAGAAATTGCTGCGTTTTTCTTGAAAAGCTTGAAGGCACAGCCATTCTCTAGAAGCTTTCAAGGCAAAAAGCTGTGGCATTTGCTTTAGTGAGTAAACTTGTTCTTTTTTTTTAGAAAAGGCTGGATTTTTGCTGGATTTGATATATGTACCTATGACAGGTGTTAATGAAACTCAAGAAAATTGCAAATCTTCTTATATGTAGACCTCACAAATCATTATGCTATTTTGATACCTATTTTTGACTGTATCTGCATCTAAAGCAATCCCTCAATCTCATATCAATTCCTGGAAAAAGAATGACTGTCTATCAGTGGGCAAAAAGCTTTCCATTTTAATATTCCTACTGTAGGAAATATTTCATCAGATCTTGTGTACTTGAGGCCAGTATTCTAAACTTCTTTACTAAAACACATTTTCAAAATGTGGACATTGATGTAATTATTGTTTGAAATGTGACTTCACTACGTATTTAGTATATAGAGATGAGATCCTGAAACACTTTAATACATGTGTAACATGGATATTTCCATTAGAAATCAATGTGACAACATGCATGATGAAACTTAAGCACATGCAGAAGTGTTTCCTGGACCAGGGTTTGGTGAGCAGGAAACCAGTAACAGTGATAAGAAATTCCATCATCTCCTCTGCTTTCCCAGAGCAGGGTAAGATAAAGGGGTTTAAAATGCCTGTATCCCAGTTTTGCTGGCATTCCCATTTCTGCTGCCATCTGGAAACAGGATGTTCAGAAACTCTGCATTAATGGCCACTGCAAATACTTAAGAGACTGAACCAAGATGCTCATATTTGTTGCATGCAGGCAAACCAACTACTTGTGCATATAGTGTTTGAGACCTACCCCCTCTTCAGTGACATCAGTGTGGACAGATAAGAAAAGACATGTACCGATCTAATTACTTGTGCTTTTATCTTCCACCTCTGCCTAATAGATGGAATTAATCTCTAATTGGTACGTATAAAAGTATAAATTACTTTCATAGCAGAGAGATAATAAATGTATGTAATTTTGCTAAAAACATTCAATCTGATGTATCAGCATAAATATTAGCATTATAAACAATAACTTTACTGTGAAGAGATACTAATCACTGGTACACATTGGCCAGGCATTTAAAGTCCATTATTTTTCATCAGTACCTGTCTTTCAGTGAGGTCAAGATTTACTGCTATCTCATATCGTCTCAGCCTGGTCAAGTAGTTATGATGAGCAAATTCTGCTTCTAGCTCTCTGATTTGCTCCTTGGTGAAAGCTGTCCTTTCCTTCCTGGGTTTACTGTTGACCTCTGTCTTGTAGTTGCCTTCTTGGGAATCTGGAAAAAAAGAAAGGCAAAAATGGGTGTAATGACAAGTGTAGAGCTAAATAGAAAACAAGCCCAAAGACAACAACAAGCTGAAGTTACTTTTTCAAACTTTCTTCTCTCTGAAACACACCCTTGCTTTCATTCCTATGGATCCTTCTCTGTAAATCAGGAAAACAGGAGTGATTCTGGCAGACTTGAGCTGCTGCTTCCATTGACACACATCAAACTTTAGCTTAAAACCTTGCAGTACTTCATTTTCTAACAATTCTCTGAAGATTTTCTCCAAAGCTTCAATTCCTTCCCACTGCTGGCAACTCTCAATGCCTCCAACCAGTACAGGATATGTATCATTTGATTACTATATAATGAGTAACACTTCAAGAATCTCTCTCTCCTATCATTTCACTAATACCTTAAGCCAAAGCTGTTTTGCAGCAGACACTTTAAGGTTTAGTCCAGTTACACTTTCAGGGAAAGCTAACAGACAAAGCATAGGAAATTGAACAGATGTCCAAAGGAAGTTGGTCCTATCCCATGTCCCATGGGATCTTCTTCTCATGCTATGGTGCAGGTAGGAACTTTTTGGCACAGCTAGTATCAGTATAGGAAATTTGCTACCACTGAAGATCATCACCTAAGGAATACTTTAGCCACAATCAGAGGAGCTTTGCTGAAAGTTTCATTATCACCCTCATAATTTCTTTTACTCTCAGAAACAGGTATATATGGTCCTGACCCAAACTACTGAACTCAGTAACTCAATGACAGTCATTCTATTGCTGTTAGTGAAGTCAGCTTAAATAAATGAATGTTCAAACTATAAAGAAAAAAAAAAAAGAGAGAGTGGAAAGAAAAAAGAAGGAAATAAGCAGGAAAAAAAAAAAAGACCAGACATTTGTAAGTTTGGGTATGATACAACACCTTTAAATCCAAAATTAGCAGGAGATCAGTACGAGTATCATTAGTTAAATTCTGGCCTCACAAACCATCTTAAAAATGTCACAGATTAATTCACACTTCAGCTGCTGATTTAAATAGAAACGTGCATCAACGTCCAAATGAACTGGCTCACAAAGAAATCACTCCCTGGGACTCTGTGTCAGATGAATCATCGGCGTGCCTGAGTCTGTCCAACTGGCCAGTGAGACTGGTTTCAAATCTACATTTTATAAAGCTATAAGAATGTTTTCACTTTTTGTCAGTCACTCTGTTACTTGGAAGGGAACATTGGGATTTTTGGGGTTTTTTTAATGAGAACTGTTGATTCTTGACTCAATGCTATAGTCATTAATTTAAAATATTTTAAAGCTAATGGCTGCATATCACCAAACCTCTACTTTTGCTGACGTGATACACAGAACTTTGCTTCAAATGTGAAGTGTAGTGCTGGCTGTATGACTGAGGGTGTCCACCAAAGTTGTTGAGTGGATCTGGGAGTTGTTCAGCCACAAGTGGAGTAGGAATTTCCTAGGGTAGGACCACATTAGATGGCAGGCCCATTGACAATAGTGTGGGGCCAAGGTCCATTTCCAAATTCAACATAGAAAACTTGATATATCAAAACCACTTTACACCTAGAAATTCACATTTCTTTCCTTATACTAGTAGGCAAACTAGAGTCACTGTAACTTCTCTACATGTTTTTCTCTTTCAGGAACATGCACATTGTTTTTTTTTTTCCGTTGAATTTCCTTGTCTGGACCATTATAAGGTCCAAATACTAGCAGAACATCTGAATTTAAATACTTGAACCCTTATATCCCCATTCCATTGAATCACTGAAGAAAGATACCTAAATCATTATTCTTACCATTTTGGCTTACCATTCTTATACTGCCAAATGTGTTTTATACAGGTTTGAAAGCAGATGGGTGTGCATAGTCCTTATCTACAGCATGACACAGAAATTAATTTCATGCAAGTAATTTCTAAAGTCCTCTTATAACTGTTCTGGTCACCCTGTGCCTGTGTGAAGCCGTGAGCCAAGAAGTCTTCCCATGTCAGTACTTGCTGTAAGAAAGATCCATGGCTGCTTCCCAGACTAGAGGTCGTGTCCTTAAATAAAAGTAATTTACCTACATATGACACTGATACTAGATCAAAAATTAAATACTAGAAATGAAGACATAAGTCTGGATATACAACAGAAAGAGAGGTCAAGGCTATAAAACCATGGTAGCCGCTTCTATTGGGAATATTTGAAGGGAAAAACCTAGGGAGTACTCATCCAAACATCTCCCAAGAAGATACTGATCTCTATAAGTGACTGAGACTTGTAAGCATGAGCAATTTTTGCAAGCAGATGGTTCCATGAGTAAAATGACTTTGCTGTACAGCAGCAACCAGTTTTTCATAACATTCAGAGCCAATGGTTCTTGGGATACTGAAAAGGGAAGGGGAGGAATACTGGGATAAGGAAAGGGAACTATATCTGCATGAGTAGCGTATGTCCATCATCTTTGCCAACAGAGAGGATTCAGAACTGCTATCAGTGTTAGCCCACACAGATTTTCTGCAAATACAAGCATTCTTGGGCTACTAGTTATTTAGAGATTTCTTCCATTGCTGGATACTACCTTTAATTCAATGCTGGATTCTAAATGCCTGACAGCCATAGTTTTGTCAGCAGTAAGATTCCACCAGCAGACTGACACATGGAAAAGTTGCAGGGTTTTGTTTTTGAGAATATCATTGATTGGATTTGTAATAGTTGAAATATACTAAAAATCACATGGTATATTCAAACACTGCTGAAAGCAGAAGTTGGAAATGTACATACAAACCTGAGACAGGTACAGAAAGCTGACTCCCTCTCAATACTGAGGTTAATGCAACAGAGCAATAGGAATCCCAGGAAATCTGTTTCAACAAAAATATGGCCAGCAAGACAATGGTATTTTGCTTAATGCATTTGAGATATTGAAAATATATCTAAAAAGAGACTTAAATGGATACTAGTTAGGTGATCATGAGTCTCTTGCTTTCTTCTGACCTGCTCACTGCAGTGTTGCTGTGGTTCATGTACAGGTTGCCTTTTATGTCTTATTGATGTCGTACTGCTTGGAATTTTAGTTTGAAAAATTTGGGGTTGTTTTAATTTCCAAGGAGAAAAAAAATCTAGGTTTACTAATCAGTTGTTTTTTTTTAACAGTCTCTATAAAACCAAGATTGGGAACTCCCATCTCTTTCTGACCTTCAGGACTCTTTTCATATCACCTGACTATTTTCTCTTTGGTGGAAAATGGGCGGGAGACTTGGAAGCAATTCTTGGCAGAACTCACGTCAGCCTACATCTGTTTTGCAGCTGTTGCAACTAAGTCAAGAAAAAGGTCCCAAGAACCTTAGTTTTCTTCTACTGGCTACATCTTATGCCAAGTGGTAGGTGTAGAGGCAGAGAACAAAGCCTAGGGGGAACTCAGTTAGACTACTTGCCTCTCAAAAGGCACACATAAAATACACACAGATGGTACAAACCACTTGATGAAAAATACAGTAATCTATATTGTCTGTCTTCCACCCTCTGCCAGACAAATTCTGGCACACTTTCAGAAGATGTAGCCTACATGCAGGTATTTGTACCTTATCAGTCTCTCTTTTGGAAACCTTTGTTCTTTAGATGTCAAGTAATGTAGGCAGTTAAACACTGCTTTGAGGGATGCAGGTCATGCCTTTTCTTACAACTGTTTTTATCACTTTTCAAAAACTCCAGGCAGCATCTTTAATATCTCCTGTTAGACAAAAATGCTTGTTGGTAACTGATGTAAGAAGGTACCGTTTTGAAAGACATTCAGAGTTATAAATGGCTATTCCACAAATCTTTGAAGACTAAGATTTTTGCCAAGTTTAATAACAGCTCAAGATTTATTTTTTAAAAAATCATTCCTAATCACACTATTCCCCACCCTCAAAAGTTACTTCTGCTTTACTTTAAGGAACGGTTTGTTCTTAATCCCAACATATGTATTATCCCACCAGAGTTCCTATTTCCTTCTCTCTACATCAAGAGCTGAAGCATGCCAAGCAAACACAGGATCAAACTCCTATGTGTAGAATATGAACAGTGGTGACTTTGATGTTTTTACTGCTAATACATGCCTAAGGGAAAAAAAAGACTGATCACAGAAAATGGAAAGACACTCATGGGGATATCTGTGGTACAAAGATCTGCTAGTAACCAGGTAGGGTCAGAAACAAAAGTAAAATGTGTAAGAAGTACCTATTTTTTTCTTGGATTAGTTCAACAGCTGACATACCTTCATTTCTCAGATAGAAATGAACATTCAGTTAATACCAGTAATGTAAATCCTCAGACAAAAATTATCAAAAATAAACCAGGTTGCTAGTGTTCGAATGGTAGTTACAGACAGTTTTCAGATTCTGACATCCACACTGAGAGTGAGTAGTGACAATAACCACTAATGATTTGTGACAAAGAGGCCATAAAAATTTCACCTTTATTGTTCAATATTCAGGTTTTCAACTTTCACTAACAGTTTCCAACACTCACCCTTGAAAAGCCCCTAGCATTGGCAAACAATTTCTAAATTTATTTAACTATTAATTTATAGTGAAGCTGGATAAATTAGATGTTCTTAATTGCATATCTCCCTATAAATGATGATCAAGTGTTTGCAGAAAACAACTACTACATAGGTATCTACTTTTAAATGAAGCAATCTATGCAAAGTATTGAAAGCAAAGATCTTGCTTCTTCTGAGTATTTTAATGTAGTGTGAAAGAATATTTCTTTCAAACATAAATCTTTGACATTTGTTGAAATAACTAATATGTAACAAAACTTTCTAGAAATCAATAGAACACAATAATGATATGTAATTCAATTCAAAATGCTTGCTTACTTTTATTTTTTCTTTTGAGATATGAGCAATATGAACTAAGGGAAAAGTAGCAAGGAGATGGCACAAAGGTTTCCATATGGCTCCTATTTTTTTGCCAGAAACTACGTGTGAGAGCAAGATTTACCCAGAAATAGTCACTTTCAGACATTTTTGACATTTAATAAAGAATATTATTAAGCTTTTACATTACTTGTTTTTTTCTAAATTTTAAATTCAAAGTTGCTCAGAATTAATATGAAAACTTTCCCTGTATCCAAAACATTGCTCTTTGCTTTGCACGTTCATAAGTTAAACCACTGCTCCCTACTTTTGTGTATAATCTTTGTACGAAAGAAAAAATAAGTCTACATATCTTTGTTTACTTTGATGCACCTACTCTTATTTGCACCAAGTGTTGCAGAATTTATTAATCTATTTTTGTTTCATAATTTTTCTTCGCTTCACAGTCATTTAAATAATGTTCTTAAGAGACTTTGCCTAGTGAAAAAGTATACTTCCAAATCACTGAACACCTTCAGTTTGAGTGCCTCTTTTAAGAATGTCATTAAAAGTATTTCTGGAGCTGCAATTCACTAAATATTGGAACAAACAACATCATCATTTCCACAATTCACAACTTTGCATGTGCAAGTGGGCAAAACTGCACAGTAGCACAAGTACGATGTCAAAACTACATGAATCCTTCTTTTCAGCCTAATGAAAGAAAACTTTTGTTTGCCTACTGAGTTAATGCTTTATAACAGTCTGTGACAATTAACAATTTAAAACAGCCTCATATCCGCACCCAAAAAAAACACTGACCTGGCACAGCAAAACCTGTGGGTATTCTGAAACACACTATATACTGTCCTAAACCATTACCTACTAGCTGTTGCTGCCAACATTTTGTTATTATTGCCTTCTGAGAGTAGAAGTCTAGGAATTATACTGCAGTATCGGAAACATTGATTCATAACACTGTAGCAGCTAATGCTGCAGGTTCTTAAAGATACCTCTGCTTGAAAAGATATTCTTCAAACCATGTGGATATGGAAGACAACATATGTATTCTCTCATATGAGTGAGAATAGTAGTGATCTGGTGAGTAGATCTTCATGTGGAAGACACTACTCTCTGTCCAAAGTGTGTGCATAATCACAGCTTATTGTAGGAAAGGAGATACAGGATTTCTATGAAAATAACTTTATGGGCTGCATTTTAATACAACATTTTGTCCACTGGGATTGATGAGTCCCATTTGCAGATACATTCTGCAGATATATCTTTTACATGCAGCAACATGTGCTGGTTTTTTTGACTTTTTACCAAATGAGTTTTGTGACTTGCTTTCATGTAGAGAAGCTTCATTAAATGATGTTGAGACCTGTCAGGACCATCTCCCCAATAATTAGAAGTGAATCTTCCGGAGTAAAAGCTAACCTACAAAATTAAACCAAAAGATTTTCCATACAGGAGCCTCTTAGAATAAAGATCATGAGGTGAAGAAAACACTAGCTGAGATAGAAGTTTATTTAATTTTTTTTTGAGTCTCACCTCCCAGACATCTCCCACAGAGACTCTTTCCAACCAAGAGGAAGAGAATAAAAGTGAAAAGCAACCAAATCCAGCCCAAACACTGTGCATACTTCAGTCATTGTCTTTCTCATCATTCTGGTGGAAGTTCTTCCCTGGAGAGGAGCTGTATCAGAACTCCAAGGAGGCATTAAAATATTCCTTTTGGTGTTATATTATTGTATAAAAATGATACTTGGGAAAAATTTACTTGGGAAAATAGATCTTCTCTGCCAAGATGGTATTTGAAAGATCTAAAGTACTACAAACTGTAGTGAAGTGGTTGCTTGAGAAAAGAGTGTGAGACACACAGAACTTACTTAGATAATCCCTTCTCAATAAGTCCTATCTCCCTAAAATGATAGGTTGTAGTTTTTACTTCAGCTTTGCAAATCAGAGACCCTGCCAAAAATACTAAGCAGGTTCTTGAACTCAGGTTTAACAAAAAGCCATATATAACTCACATCTTAAAAAAAAAAAAAAAAAAGAGGAAACCTAAAATACTTAAATGATAAAAAAATGCACTATGGACCATTTAATTCTTTGGCCAGCAAACATTTTTAAAAAATGCTTTCTCTCAAGTATGTGTAGATTTGCCTCTTTAGGCAAAATGTAGCTGTGGTTGCTCCACTTTCTATGACATAAAATGCTATACATCTAGCTTAAGATATTGCCAGCAAAAACTGAGATGTGGGTAAGGAATCCAAAAAAAGTTGCAGTGACTTGCTGCTAAGAAAGTCACCAGTAATACACCAAAATATACCAATATGCTTCCTGCATGTGCTACCTAGAATTTAAACATGATGAAAATAGATATATTACTTTTTTCTCTGCAAAGCCAGACTGGCACTGTTAGTGAATTAGAATACAAATCACAGCGGGATGGGGACATATGTCAAGTGATGCATTTCACAAACCTTTTTTTATATAGTGACTTCTTTATATAAATGGCCCTTAGTTTTATGTGCTTTCACATTGGCATTAACAGTCTCTTATATTTAAGCAGCAGTACATTCCAATGCAGAACTAGCCATGTTTGCTTCCCAAATGGCAGTCAGCACTTGATAATAATTCTGTTGCTTGGAAAGTTCAGACCGTGCAGGATACTTACTATTCTTTGAATCAGTGAGTGAAACACTTTTAATGTGGTTACTTAGGTTACTCCATGGAAAGATGCCAATTATTTGATTTTCTGCTACCACTATAATGAATCCGCATTGTGAAATTCCAAATATACTTCTAACAAACAATTGTGTTTTACCTATAAGGAAATAGGCTTCGATTTTTTCTACACATTATTCACATTATCCATAGTTTGCAGAAATCAAGGTGTAATTTCATTACAGACTTCACCAAGTGTGTAGCCTAGAGCTCTTCCTTCCATAGCTGGTGTGCTAGAGATAGGCAGTGCCATTGCCTCCACTGTACCTCACACACAAGACCTTACATTAGAAAAAATAAAAGCCAGAATCTATAGTAATTCTTGTAGGTCTTGCAACAGACCACATCATTGTGCCACAATATGTACCTTCACTAGAGCAAATGGCCTAGAAAAGAGTGTGCCATCTGGGCCAGTTTCTTAGGATAGGCCAATTCTTCCCCAAACTACAGTGAGCAAACTGCAGAAGGTCAAGAATTTCAGTGGAAGCTTTTCTCAACCACAAGGGTATCCAAACTGATTTTTCTCCCATTATAAGAACCAGTTTACTTTGTGTAGGATCATGAGAAATCTTGAGCTGAATAAAAAAGAGTATTTTCTTAGGCTCCTTCATATATATTTTTTTCAAAATATACAGGCAGAACTTACAGTCAAAATTATGCTGACTTCTAAGTTTGGTTTTTAAAAAAAATTATTGCAATTGCATAACCTCATGTCAGAACAAAAAATAAGTACTTTGCACATAAGCAAAAGAATCAAGGATTTTGGTTTTCCATACTTAGTGATAAAAGTTGAAACACTTTCCAACAGTTTAATACAGTTTCTTGAGGGCTTCATATTGCCTAAATCATTCATCTTTTCAAAGCTTCAGGATACAGTTACACAAAGGAAAATATAAATGGGTACCAACAATTCCACTTAACTCTTTCTAAGAATTTTTTTGCTACTACAGGAAACAGGAAGCCATTTCACAGTGGTATTTTTTATGTAATTCTTCCACGTGTGTTACACTAGCTAATTTTTTTCCATTCATCACAGAACAGATTTATTTGGGACCCCTTGGTGATGTAGTGAAAATTTTATATATGTTGAACATATGACAGAAAAAAAGAAGTGTCTGGAGCAAATCTAACATCCAATACTTCTGTTTAATCCCATGTTAGTGTGCCCTTTCTCCATTTTTTTTTAAATTCGGTCTGCTTGAAATGTTGTCACTCTTTCTAAAACCTGTCCTTTTTAAACACCCATAACTGGCCTCTAAAGTGTATGTAGCACCTTGCAGAGCTGCAGGATCACAAATCACCTCCCATTTCCCAGTCTTGATGAGTGTCACAACCCCCATGAGCAGTTCCATGTGGTCATTCTCTGCCTTAGTGGCTGTCCCTAGCGGACATGGCTCAGCTAGTGTGGCATTACAGCTTTCAGCATGAGGCACAAATGTAAGCTCTGTCTGAGTCTCTAAGAAATATGGATTTCTTTGCAAATGTATTTGGCCGCGTATGTTTTAGTGACATGTTTTGTAAATCTTATTACCCCTCAGAAAGCATTAAAATGAAGCCAACAGGCCCAGCTGTGCTCATAACCTACCTGAGCAGATATCCAGACTTTTTTCAAAACAGAAAAACACACATCCACACACTCTCTCTCATACCCAACAGGGTTGCTTTTTTGGGTGTCTTCTATTATTTCACAGTTTACTTTACAGCACTGTGCTGAAGGATAACACTAACTATAAAACTGGAGAAACAGTGAAAAGTACACATACAATTAAATGGAATTACCTGTCTTTCAGGGAAAGCCAAAATAAAAAGGGTTGTTAAATAAAATTTTTCAGATGTTTTATGTATTTATGCCATTGGCTTTTAGACCAACCATGAAAGTTTCATTTTTCATTTAAGACTATTACTGTCTGTTAATATGAGATAGAAACCCTCCTAATGACTGCTTCTGAGTTCTGAATATCAGCTGGTTTTGACTTACCCTAATAGTTCCCCTATTTAGCACCATGCCACATTTTCCTTTCTTTTTGTTTTCTTGAAAAATTATTGTAAATAGCAGAATCCATTAAAAGCACCCAAAGGATTTGTCATGTTTGATGCTAACACAGTTTCATTTTCAACCTATAGTACAATTGTTAAAGATGGAAAACTGCTCACATAATTAAACTGAAAACCTGAAATACTTCTGTAAATAGTATATTGAGTGAAGGAAATAAATCTGTAAAAGAAATAAAGTCTAGCTAATAATGCAGGTTCAAATTTTCTTCTAGATATATTTTGCTATATATTTTACAGTCAGGGGGGCTTTTTGATGACTAGTTTTTCTTGATTGCTAACAATCAACTTACATAGTTAAAGCTGTGATTCATGAATGGAAGCTTTGGCAGAGTACAATTAAAAAACCCCTTCAGTTTCCATGTGAGCAAAAGGATGTAGCAAAATTTTTGGAGGCCTTCCTATATTTTAAAATTAATGTGCAAGAAAATATTATACATCCAAAAGGGGAAGTTACTCCACATATGGGTTCAAGTACAGCTTTTGAAATGGCAAAATTTTAATGCCATACTTGTACTGTTCCCTTTTATGTGATATAGTGAGACTATAGTTACAGTAACTGGAAATTATAGACCTTCTTTTAACTTTAAAAATGGACTGCTACTTCTAAAGGAGCTGATATTCCCTACAAAGTCTTAATTTTTTATTTAGAAAATACAGTAACAGGGGACTGATTGTGCAAACATGTCAGTGTGTACATGAAGTTCTGATTTCAAGTGAGCCCATTGAGAAGAAATATGCTAAAAAAAAAAAAAAAAAGAAAAGAAACCCACGCAACCCAAAAGCACCCAATAATTAAACCCCATCTCCACAGTATTTTAGTTAAATCTAAAAGTAATTTTTTCTCCAGCTTTATTTTTAACTCCTTGTCAGTAATACAAAGTCTTTCTGTAATCACTAAACTCATACAAAAGTAAAAACTTTTAAAACTTTTGTTTTCTCCAATCAGAGAGACCATTTGGCAAACAAATGTTAAATAATAGGGCCTGTCTCTTCCACCACTCACCTCCCACAGCTTGCTGCCTACAAGCTGGAGAATAAAGGCCCTCCTGGTAAAGTACTGTGCTAATGAAATATTCTGACAGTGCATGTCAAAGCCTAGTAAATCCTATATATTTTTTACAATCCTATACAGTATTTGCTTAACTTGTCTTTAAAAAACTCATTGTAAATAGCTACCTCTACTGGGATAAGAAAATTAAAAAACATTTATAAATATTGAAGATAAAAGTTGGATAGGTATAACATTTTTTCTTCATCCTAGAAGTTGTAACACCAAAAACAAATTAAGAAGTTACTTAATTGTACAATTAAAACATTTGAAATCAGTACCCACATTCTCTAACATGATCAGTTGTCACTCTAGTAACAATTGGTAGCTGGAGGTAACACATTTTTCCACCTTTTGACTTTGATAGGTATTGAACTACATCTTTCTAGGAAATTAAAATTGGTGTTACATTTATTTGCTCCTCTTCCCATCCATATAATATAGGGTTGGATCTCTGCAATAAGGGCAGACAATAAGACAATACTTGGGATTATCAGTTTACAGAAACAGGGGGAAAAAATGTCAATAAAATTATTAGCGTACCTACTTGAAGGATGTAGGAGTACACTCTAAAAAGCAGTGGCTTGATGCAGCAATGAAATCCCAGTATTTAGACTGGTAACCAGCAATTCCAGGGCTGGGCTTTATGCAACAGAAATGCATGCTACATTTGCCCATGCTAATGAGGTGAGGAGGGGAGGTAGATAAATCTGCCTCTAAACCTCAAAAAATACCTCCTGAACTCTGGTCTGGCAGCTTTGAAAAAGAATATATAGCACCTTTCAAATTTGAGAGGAATCTATAGAAGTGGGATAAAGGTCGAAAGCTTTAAAAAAAAAAAGTTATAGCAGTAAGGCACAAGCCCTGGGATGTTACTCCTTTCAACATAAAACTTTATTTCATCTATTTTTTAACTACTCAGTCACTGAAACGCCACCCAACTGAATAAAATTATTAGATATTACACTATTTTTATCAAGGGTATCTTATTTTAAAATTGCAAATCTTTGAAAGACCATTTCCAATCTTTTTTTACACATTGATAACCATTCTGAATATGGGCCTCTTGATTTTGCTGCTCAGGATCTGGAGGCAAAGGGGACAGCTACAGACAAGGGACTGCTTGCTTCTCACAACCACCCCTGCAATGTACTGGCTGATCGTTTCTGTTGGTGCAAAACAAAACCTGAACCATCTGATCTCAAATGCCTGTTGCATGACAAAGTGTCAAGAGGCAGCTGTAAAGTGTTGAACAACTTCGTTCCCTCTCTCACCCACTGTTCTGCTTAGAGCTCCTGAGCAGCACAGCACGTTTAGGATTCATCTGCTTGCTTCCTGGCTATTTAAAGTGTTCAGCCAGCATGACTTGCATCTCCCTTCCTTTCTGTGTTCCCTAGTGACTCCAGTCAGTAGAACAAATGTCACTAAGGCTTGGAGTTATCGTAGAGGCCAGACTGAGCATGCTCTGGTACAGCACAGCCCTACAAAAATGTTTTTTGTTGAATAGCTGCACTGCTTGTTTCACGTTGTTGTGATGTTTTCCAGGGGATTTATAGGCCTCTAGGGCACTGAAAACATGGAGCAATGTCTACTTTCACAGATATAAACATTGGTTTGAGTAAATAGTTAATTTTTGCTGGTTTTAGAGCATTTGGCAGATGTTCCTAGTCATAAACAAGAATTCTCCATCTTTCAAAACAGAAAGAAAAACTGGACATTGACTTTCTCTATCATCCAAAAATCCAGCCTTCTCTTTAAGCTAAATTGGACCCAGTTCAGTTCACAAATCCGAGTCAAAAATCAAAAGGAAAATAAGTTAAAATGTTGGTCCGTTATGGCTATAACTATGCTGAACTAATATGAAAAATCAAGTACCATAACATGCTGATGATACATCTGATATTTTTATGCAAGACTGCCTTGTTTCCATTAAACAGCAAAAAGACAGCTACTGTTTAACTGATGAAAACTGATGGAAAATCCTCATTACTATATAAACAGTATTATAAGCATAAAAAGTGTTTAGTTTATGCATCTGTGCATTTAGCTGAACATTAAGCTTTTTCTAAACACAATTTGGTGCCTTCCTACTCTCATATATTTTCACTTTCTTTTTTGAAAGCAAGAAATCTGTGTCTTCTCATGCCTTGAAATATAGACCAAAAAAATCAATTATTTTTGTGTTATGCATAATTTTGTATCAACTAATCCACCAGGAAAACCATGTACATTGCTTCTAGAATTGTAGTTTTACTTTAAAGTCTGACTTTTCTCTTTATTTTTTGGTTGGTTTTTTGTTTGTTTTGTTTTTTGTTGCTGTTGTTTGTTTTGTTTTGTTTTGTTTGTTGATTTGGGGTTTTTTGGTGTCTTTTTGATTTTTGGTTTTTTGTTTTTTTTTTGTTTGGGGTTCTTTTGTTTTGTTTTGAGGAGTTTTTTGGTTTTGTTTTTTTTTTTCCTTTATTTCCCAGGGAGACTTGGGTCTACTGTCACTGTAAAAGACCTCATTGGCTACGTCATTTAGTTACTCTGCTTTGGGGTTTGGACCGCTTACTTATTTGGTGTTATTAAAAAATGCACAAACGAAGCTGTTTTTCAATGATGGCTCCCATTCCTGCTTCACCTCTTTAAAATTGATCTAGTCCTTATTAAAAATCTTGGTATCAGCTCTTTCTTTATTCACTCATTTTCATGATGTCAGCCCAGTAAGCCCTTGGCATAATAAAAGTTATCTTGCATTAACTGCCATGCAAGCTAACCTTCAATTTCTTGGACAAAATGAAAAGACATCTATACAGACAAGGCTGAGAACATCAAAAAACCACCAGTCATTCCTTCTTGGATTGCCTGAATAACGACCAGATGAGAAGTTCAAATTAAACATCCTTCAACAGGAGATTAATTCACCCATAACTTAACATGCAGGCCAAATACGATTATTTGTGTGGATGGTGTCCTATTTGTAAATACAACCTGCCCCTCACAAGCTACCAAATAGATCCACACTTTCTTTTGATTATCTTAGTATGTCAAAAGTGCCTTTTGATCAGTTAAGAACTGGTTCTGATTAGGTTGGATTTAACTTTAATTTGCACTGAAAGGTAATAGGAGCTTATTTCAGCTTTTTTCAGTTTGTTACTACTTGAAAACATTCATCATTAATTCTCAGAGAAGGGGCATTATCAGGACCCTCATGCATGACCCTACTAAGACTTAAAGAGAAGTAAATTAATAAATATATTTTTATACTATGACTTGGAGAAGACAGCGAGTCAATCAAAGACTGAAGCTAGAATTGCTAGTTCCCCAGGTAGGAGGACATTTTTTTGTTTCAAAAACTGTAGAAAGGGCCCAGAAGCTTTTTATTTTTAATAAAGAATAAGCTCTTTTTCTCATGTATGCCCAAAAAGAATGAGACAAAGAAAGTTTCAAATATATTATTCTTTTCATTAGTGCAGCAGTGGTGCTTAAAGGGCTTCCTCACTGTAGTGGACACTGCATGTTATCAAAGGAAAGTCCATGCTGCCAAGGGCTGACAATACATTTATCATATGCTGCACCCCACTTCTTCATGGTGGTAACAAACAAGTGAAAATGTTCACCACCACATCCTAGCTGTTACCCTCCTGGGCATTATACCAGAGAAGGTTTTAGTGAAAGACAAGGAAGAAACTCACAACCTCCTTCAACTTAGTCTCACAATTCATCAACAACAGTTCCCATCTTAGAACTGGACTTTGATCCCTGTTCAAGCAAGGCGTGGCAAGAACTGACCAATTTCTTATAATTACAGGCTATTTTACATATAAATAGTATTGGACAAAATTCACATTTTAATTACCATTACAGGAGAAAAGAAGGGCAAAGAAGATCCAGATTGTTCATGATGTAGTCAAAGATGTACTGACAGGACATAAGATGATGTTCATGTCCCATCCCACCAGGGCACAACTACAGAAGCAGCAGCAGCACAGTCTGCTTCTGCAAGTCAACATGGTTTTCTTAACTGGTCTGATTATGAAATTTCTTACAGTATGCTTATGACCAAAAAAAGGATGACTTTTTTTCTCAAAAGTTGAGGGAAATTAAAGAATCATAGGAAAAGGTCAAAATATGCAATATCCTGAGAGTTAGGTTCAGCAAAAGCCTAAGGAAAGGAAGCATGCTATAGTCTAAACCAAGAATAAAAGAGGGAAAAAGCAACAAGAATACAGTATATGGTCCTTAGCAAACCTTTGTAGACTTCTCTGAGAAGGTGTGCAAACCTTTTGTGACAGTTATGTCAATAGATACCTAGATCTGCTGAGGTACATAGTAATTTAAGAGCTGAAAGCACCGGTTTTTGTAGGTATAATCAGAGTATCTTGTACATGACAAATTGCTAATCACACCATATGCAATGTGGGTGTGATCTATTCCTTTAATGAACTCTAAGAATTTAAACAGATGAAGAGATCATTATAGATCGAAATCTGACTTAATATACGAAAAATATATTTAGGAAGCAGAAATCACAATTATCCAAAAATGGTTCCAGGGTGGCAGGAATTTCTGCAATTATACAGGTGCCATTGCAAACGCTAGATAACCATTTGTCAATAAGATAACTAAGAAAATCATTTATTTTTAGGCAATTTATATGCCAAGTTGTCAAAGAATAAGATCACTGATCAATTTTTAGATTTTCATCTTCCTAAGTATATTGAGAAGACAGATATTTTGAAATTCCCTTTGCATACAGGAGATGTTTAAGGGGATCAAAATAATTTTTAAACTTGACAAAAGAACACACATAGTGTACAAAATTCATTACTTCAAATCCAGCTCTGAAAACCTGTTTCCAAGTCAGAATCCCACAGAGCACACAAATAGGATATGAACAATAAGTTGTTCCACAACTCTCAGTGTGTAAGAAAGGAAAGTAGTGGAAAGTGCTCAGAAAAGTACATTGCCTTTTGTACTCATCTTTCTAAGGAAAATTACTTTTGATGAAACAAAATGCTGTTCCATTTTACTCATTTCTCTACATCTTCTGCTGTTATTAATCATAAAATGCACCTATCCTGTTTTTACTGATTACAGAATTTTCTCTCAGATACAGAACCTTGTGAATCATTATGAGTACAATGTCGTGGACTCTCTGTACCATTTCTTTCTCAAAGCATACAATATTTCTAAAAAACCAGTTAAGAAGCAGTAAGGCAATAATGTTGAAGTGTCAAAAATTATGTTCAGCTCCTCATTTGCTCTAAATCGATATTAAGAAAAATGTAGGAAACAGCAACATTCTATGCGGTGCAAGTCATCACCTGCACAAAGCATAGCTGACTCTAGACAGGACCAAAGTTCTTGTCTGAAATGCATCCTTCTCTCTGAACACCTTCTGCCTCACTCCCCCTCCTCCTGATGTTAGGACGTGCAGGCAGATGCCCTTGTCACTGTCTAGCCCCTGTGTATTTGCTTGGATTGATGCTCACCGTGCCTAACTCTCTCTCCAGATGATGAAGATTATGCCTTGTCCTACCCGAAACAAAGCAGGCACCAATGAGCAGAATTTGCTCACTGATGTAATGCATATGCAGGTATTAAGTCACGCATCCTCAAAAAAAATTTCAGTTGCTACATAAACACTTAGGTAGTCTGCTTAGCGTGAAGATTCACATGACCACTTTCCTTTCCTGCTCTGCACACCAGCTCCCCTTTGAAGTAAGGAGTCTGCCTCAAGGTCTCTCTCCAGCTGTTTAAAGACCCCAGCAGAAACAGAATAAGCAACCTGGCAGCTTTTTCTCTCCAAGATAAGGCTTTTCCAAGACAACTGTGCTCTACTGAAACAATTCTAAAACTTAGGAGTGTGAGAGGCTAATAAATGCAGATCCAGGTTTTTTTCCAGCTGACACTGAATCACCATTCCCATAAAAGTGAGGCTTCAGAACTCACAGTTTATAGCAGCAGACCAAAAGCTCTCTTAACTCTGATTTAGTAAGTTATGCATATATACACAGCACAAACAGAAGTCTATGTATTACATACAGGAAGAAGCTAATTTTTTTCTGCCTTATTAGTATATAGAATTCATGAACATGACACCTTTCAGTTCTCATAAAGCATCTTAAAAATTGTTTTTTATTTCAGTTCATCTCATTCTAAATGTACTCAACCAGCATAAATATAAACAGTGAACCAGCCTTGAAAAACCAACAGCAGTTTTTGTTCTGAACAACTGAATATTTCTGATGTTTACATGAACTCATTCAATCATTCCAAACTTACGTTCTGTGTCTGGAGTAATCTTAGAAAAGAATCACAGAATCACAGAATAATCTGAGGTGGAAGGGACCCACGAGGTCCAGCTCTTAAATGAATGTGTCTTTCTGACTGGACTTATGCTGTCTGCACAATAGTTTTTTTCAAGTCAATTTTTTTGGGAAGACAAAGTAAACAGGAAATTCACAACATTTAACTGTTACAAAACTAGCTATCAAAATAAAAACAGAAGTTTCAAAGTTTTACTCCATATTACTTAAAATGGCTTGAAAATCCAATTTTAGCATTACTTCATCCAACTATTTTTGATCTGGAAAAAAACCTGCTTCTTCACTGCATTCATCACAACTTCAGAGATTTTAAATGAATCAATAGGAAAAGTGATCGCTTCTTTGCTCAGTAAAATGCAGAAACATTCTTTACAGTTGTCGTATAACTAATATTCCTTGAAGTGCCTGTAACATAGAGCTAAGTGTTTAGTGGCCCCCAAATTTTCTTTCATCCTACAACAAGGTGCTTTAGCAGTAATGCAAATAAATCATCTAAGGACATAATCAAAGAATCCTTATGCAATTTCATTCACATCTCCTTTAGCTATATACCTGACTTTATTTAATCTTATGGGAGTTTTCCTATCACATTTTGTCTGTGATACATCAAGACCTGAACAGTTGTGTAGTTTCAACAGAGGGCCTTTCCAAGACTTAAAGCTACCAAAATCACTTTGGAAAAAATCATCTGTAAGCACATTTTCAGTTTGCACATGGATTCATTTCAGAATATTTTGGCAATTGCAATTTGGAAAGCAATTCCATTTTTATATGTGAGTAGTATATTTTGTAGGAATTGAACTGTCATACAAATGGCAGACGTATACATACCTTTCTTTTCCTTGCTTTTGTTTTGTTACTGACAAAAAGAACCACATAGGATTAAACATGAGCTATAAAATATATGTGATCAACTGGAGCCCCAATTTTTTTCCAAAATCAGATTTATTATCTGTCACTATAGCAAGTGCCTTCCTCCTTTTGGTGTAGGTTTACCGCATTTTACTGTGGGTCTGGTTTATGTCTCCCCATCGTTAATGCAATCCATTATTAATACAGACAAAAAGAAAGAAAAGAGGAAGGGATCCCCATCCCACTATCACGTGAGGTTTTGTGACAGGGTAAGATCCTGGGTCAGGATAGGGTGTGGTGCCACACATCTCACTGGTTCCACACAGCATTTTATCTTCAATTCCTTTCAATACTTCAGTATATCACCACTAAGGAAGATAGAGACACTTCAGCACTGTGCTGGGAGCATGCAAACACTTGGTCCATGGCAGGAAAGGGACAGATCCTGAAATGTCTCTTGAAGTCAATTTTTTTGTAACTTTTTTTAGAAGTCCATATTAACTTACAAAAATCACTATATACTAAGAGCATCAGAAGGCAATCTGAATGCAGGGGTTAGAATAAGCTTTGGACAGGATACAACTGAAGGCTATGGTTACACTTGCAGTAATTACAATAATAGTTTCTACTGTACTGTGAGTTCAAAATGTGAAGTATTAAGTTTGCTAGCAATAAAAAGTAGAGTGAAATGTCAGCAGAAGTCTGAAAATAAGTAGTTTGGAAGGATTTGTTAATGTAAGAACAAATTTAATATTTTATTTATGCTACCAACAGAAAAAAAAAATATACTGGCTGTGAATCCAAATCCAAGATAGAACTTTTACTGAGCATATAATAACACTGCTTTCCAACAATAACAGCATTCCAACAAAGAAAAAAAAATGGAAATACTGATGTCAAAAGTCTTAACAAGATTTAAATTATTTAGAAAAATGGAATGGATAAAGAAATGTGAAAGGTTTTTCAATGCTATTTATAAACTACATCGTAAAACTGTCCCATTTAAAAATTCTCAGCTTCTGCTACACCAGGGGTCCGCTCCTAACAAAGATTCATTAGATTTTCCTAAAAATGTTGGCTTTCTTCTATTAGTGATTTTTCCTTCCATGATTTCACCTTCAATTAGAAGCTTCTTGTAGTTTTTATAGTCACAGGCATTTGTACTAGTAGAGTCAGGTTTTTTTATTGGGAAGAAAGCTTAAAGTTACTTTGCTGAAAGTAACTACAAACTTTTAACAACAGCTTTTTCCTTCAATTTTATAAAGAAGTAAACTGTGCTAGTTAAGTTAACTTAAAAATGAGTTACAGAAGCAAAGATCAATACTTTTTTTCCCTTCACAGTGACCCTACTTCCCTATCAGACTTAACTTCCACAGCCTTTTTCAGCAGAAATAGACCACCAGCGAACAACTAGAATGAATTAAAGACTTTACTAGCTTTCCAAGACTGATTTTTCACATTGAAAAGAGGTAGACAATAACACTTAAGCCATAGGTTGTTTGGAACAGAGACTGCAATGAAATAAATTCCAGCTCAAGAGTAAAGAAAAAGCAGGCAGATGCAAACTTACACACAAGAACACTTGGCACACAAGGCCCAGAGGGATGACCTGTGGAATGAAACATGAAGTACAGCAAGCAGAGGACCATCTAGCTGAAAAATGGAGCCTAGGAAGTGTGGAAGTCAGAAATATGGACCGGGAAAACAACAGCTAATGCGATGGATATCACAGACCTAGAAGAGTTTCCTGGACTCTTTCAAATTTCCTCTGTCCCTGTGAAATTGGCTTGCTTTAAGTAGTTTCCAAGGGCCTGCAATTCATTTCTTGGCTAGGCAAGCTTACTTTCACTGAACACAGTGATCTGAGGTTTGTTTGAATTCCTTCTCTGTGGAAATCTACTGTACTTTCTAGCAGGTGTGAGAACACTGAGGCTCCTTCAGTTGCAGCTCATTTCCACTTTCTAACTACTTTATCTCTGTGGATGAAGCAAAAGTGACTTTTGTGTTTCCTGGCAGTCTGCTGCTTCAAAGAACCTTATAGTGATTTGTTTATTTCAGAGGAAATGGAGACCAGTCAGTGATGACAGATTTATTGGTTAAATGGACATCACAAAAAAAATTTCATGAAGCACAGGCTGGCTCTAACCACACTGTGAGAACTCATAGTAAGGGGTGATGTGCATTCCAGGAGTCCAGTCCTATTTAATCCACTGCACTCTAATCTGTACATTTATATTACACCTTTCACACAATTTCCAAGAGCTCTGTACAGAAACGTAATAACCACTGTAGTGCAACATATCCAAGTATATTGATGGCCTACATTTAAGCTTAAAAATGCAGCAAAAGGAACCAGACTGTTGAATATCTCCTGGCAATGAGTCAGACAGTGACAGGCAAGAAAAAAAATGGGTTCCCAATATCTTCCTATTAAATCTCAAGATAGAAGGGAATTTCTTATTTCTGGAGCGACAATTCACAATTTGGCAATTCATAATAGCTCCTAGTGGGTGAGAAATTTACATTGGTGCAATTAAATATGAAACTTGATATGAAAGTTCTTGAGACTCAATATAAGTTGTACGATGTAGTTGATCAAACACAGTACAAGAGGAGAAGGAGTTTCAGCAGTTGGTAGTTTTGCAATGCATGAAGGATTATTCTGCAGAATTGCATAATTTCAATGTGAAAAAAAAAAAAGGTAGAGAAAGATACTACCAGACTTATGTTGCTATAGTCTTCCAATGATAACTAGTTGTGATAATTCCATCTGTCAAAGAAGGTAAAACAGATTTATGAATAACATACAGGAGCCTGTTTTGAAAATCCCAGATAACCAGACAACTGCTGGTTCTCTGTTAGGGTGAAGAACACTGGTCAAAGCAAGCACTGAGATACAACCAGCAAGGCATTCCACTTGATCTGGATTCAATTTCAGAAAAAATAGCTGCCTGAGGTTGTCCATCAGCCAAACAAACATACCATTTGGAAAGAAGCTGGAATATTTGTTAAGGCAGAGAAATATATCTGTAGATCACCTCAAGACATATGGTTGGCTAAAGCACATCTGCCAATAATTGGCTCAAAAAATCATCAAAATGTTAAAAATGCCTCTATTTAAGATGGTAAAATAAAGAGTGCTATTTATTCTTTGGAGACATGTACCTTCTCAAAAATACCTTGATAGGTAAATTACCCAGCTTTTAGTAACTGGCATTGTCATTGCATTTTGCCTCCCCCTATTTCCCAGTCTAGTTTGACAGCCTGAATGTTTTATCTCTGTTTATACATAAGGAAATG
>VWZV01008340.1:0-224840 GCA_013397155.1 Irena cyanogastra
ACAGATAGATAAGATATACACACACACATATATACGTTAGGAATAAAACACTTCTCATACAGCCCACCCCCCCAACCCAATTTAGAATTTTTAAATTATTTTAAAATTGGATCCTTACAAGTCACCCTTCAACATTTATCACATGGACAATTTGTTTAATTGGTCCCCCTCTCCCACAAGACACTTACTCTTCTCTTTGAAGGAGGACCCACTCATTCAATCTGCTTAATTTCTGTTAAAAGCATGACTACAAAAATTGCATCACCTACATGAGGAAATTCTAAATATCTCAAGTTATTTCCATCATTTCTGTTAAATAATTTTTCAAGGAATCAAAACTGGGCATTGTCATTACTCTTAAGAAAGTGTTACAGCAAGCTTTAATATGCAAAGGATACATAGCTTTTCATCATCCTGAAAGGTGAAGTACAGTTTCACAAAAAAAGGGTGATCCAGACGGGACATTACATCTCTCTCTCGTGTCACATATGGTACCTTGTTTTCTTTTATGATATGACGTTTTTCTAGAATTTTAACTTAATGAAAAAAGAGAGACTAAAAATGTAAAAGGTACAAGTAAATTAAGCCCATCTTGTTTTGGAGTTCTTTGGTTACATATAATTAACATGAAACCACTAATTCTGTTCCTTCAACAGTTGTTTTGTAACTGGACTACATTGAAACTAATTTTCAGAAAGTTCATGTTAAAGGAGTCAATACTTACTGGCATATTCTCTAGAACTTGCCAATTCTCGAGCCAAGACAACCTGTTGACAGAGGAAAGAAAACATATTGTAACTGGCCGCTAAACACATACACTAATATTGATCTTCCAGTAGGTATTTGGAACACAGCAAAATACTTAAACATGTGTTCATATTATGCTGGCTTCAGCAAGACTTCTGCAGAAATTCAGTTCAGCAGACCAATGTTTGTTTTACCAAAAGACTTACACAATAAGAGTGTAAATACCAAATTAATTTTTAGAAGAATTCTGAAGATTGTAATGTAAGTCAAAGGAAACTGCTAAATTTTCTTAAAGGGGGGAACAAAAAGCAACAACTACACTGAGGAATGCTTATAAAAATAGTCACAGTACTTTCCTTAATACAGATGGCAAAGATTGAAAGATAAATTTTATCTGAAAGAGCAAAAGTAAGAAGTGAGACAGAACTTTCAACTATTTACAATTTGTTAAGAAAAAGATTTAAATAAAAGGAACAGAATATTTCCAATTAGTAGAAGCAAGGGATGAAATTACAGGCAAGTAGGTTTACATTTTTAAAGAGAAGAGCTTTTGGAGGAACACAAGGCTCATTTTCAAGAAAACTTTTTAAAAGGCAATTTTAGAGACAATCTGAAAAGTCCTCTTGCATGAATACAAGCAATAATCTTCTAACAATAGATAAGTACAGTTCTTTGTTTTTCTCATTGTAAGTTTATATCCATTTCAACACCTTGCTAAAATCTCAACTTCATACTATTTTTTTTAATCACTGCACCAGGCTTGCTTCTAATCCTTTGCAAAATCAGTTATAACAGAGTACTCCAAGAGTACTACACACACCTGATGCTAAATGTTTGGTATTTAAGAAATCTAAATAAGGCATCTTTTCAGATGAAAGCAGTGCATGCAGTTGCACACTTTAGTACTAGAAAATTGACCTCAGTTCATTAGTAATAGGCAGCCTTAATTTTCTTTAAAATTTCATCTCCTAAAAACACATTTAAGTTTACAGTATTTGAACAATGAAAATTTCTACTAGAAACGTTAGAAACAACCAGTCTGTTAACATATGTTTAGCTGCATAAGGAATTTTTGAGATCCTTCTGTGTACACACTAGATAAGATGTGCAGTTGAATGAGAACGTTATTAACTTTTCTAATATTTGTAGCTAGGTTTCATGAACCGTATCTACCATGAAAGCTTCTGAAAGCAGGTCAGTTTAAAAGCCAGTTATTAAATAAAACTTCACATACACAGAGACCATACTCAGATGGCAGAAGGATCAGCTGACACAGATGAAAATATATATTGGCAAATTAAGCTAAAGACTGACTCTCTTCCAGTCCTGCACTGTACCCAATTTTTTACCATTGTATTTCATAGCTATTACCCACATACATTGATATTAAACAGCTGTGTTCTAAACTTACCTTATAGCAGGAGTACTTTGGTACCCTCAAGTTCCTTCCTCACCAAACAAATCTGAGCATGCCATACATCTTAATTTCCTCCTAACTAATAACCCAGAAAACAACAGTAGATACGCACATAAAACAAAAACACCAACCAAACAAAAACCCCAAACAAACAAACAAACAAACCCACCAAAAAAAGCCAAACCAAAACAACAACAACAAAACAAACAAAAAACCTCAGAGGTACATATTAATACAATGTCTCTGCTATCATGGGCCTGAATCTTATCCACCCTATGGGAAGAAGTAATATCAATAAGGAATGTAAATTCTATAGAAAGAAATTAGACATTAGTTGGATAGCTTAAAAAAAAAGCCGTAAAACTATCAGAAAAACAAAAGCATCCACAGAACATGTAAATGTGTAAGTTGTAAATTCAGACAACAGCAAGACAAGAAATGTAGTTAAACATCCCAAATCAAAAGAAGGGGAGAGGAAGGGGAGACAGGTAGAGCAAAGAACCCTCAGAGGCTACAAAGCAAAAATAACTGCCAACATACTGGCACACATCATGACCAAGCCCCACTCTAAACTTGAACAAATACTTCAGGCTGCCAGAGATTAAATCTGCATTTAAGAACTGGTTTTGGTCAGACAACCATACTTCCTTAGAGCTCCTGTTTTTAAGAAATGCCTCATTTATAGGTGGAGACAAAACCAAGGCAGAATATATATGTACCCACCATACAGAAGGAAGTGAGCTACACAACATGCCTCCTCAATCATGAGAATTATAATTTTTCCACCATATAACAGACATTATTCTGAAAGAAGCTTGAAGCTGTCTATAAAGCAAGTAAATTCTCGTTAGTTTAAAAGAGCAGAACAAGTAGAAGGGCCTGTATTTGTGTGTTTGTTTTGATCAGGCATGGGTCCAAGAAGTCGCAGCTGCAGAAGAAGATCCCACAAAATTGGAGAGTGCTCTGAAGAAAAACCCTGAAGCTACATTATGTGTATCTCTGTTGAATTTAAAATGCAGCTCTGGCACTAAGGTAAGAGTTTGTGGTAGCTTAACAGAAGTCCAAGAAAATGGAATATATTCCTTATGACCTTGAAGAAAATATTTTTTTTATCTGAAGCTGTCATTGGATACACAGCAATATGAAGGCCTCTATTTTTTGAGATAAACATTTTTTATTTAGAATATTGGTGAGGATCTTGGGGAGTACAGTCAGATCTCTGAGTCTACAACCATATTTAATATGAACAAATCATATGCTTTCTAACAAGATGTTTCGATAACAACATAGAGATACACGCCCCACAGATCGAATGCTCTGAAGTTGGTACATCAGAGGTTTGTGCTGCCATCCAGGGAGACAGGTAACAGAGCACTGGACAAAGTTTATTTAGAGTCTGGGCTAAGCCTTGTGAACTTCTCTACCTACATGCAATATGGCATTAACTTTCAGAGACCAAAAACAGAAATGAAAAGTGTACTACTAAGCAAAGTGTCTTGGTATACCACAATAACTCTCTTGGATTCTTCAGGGAAACCTGCAAGTTACGCAAACTACGTGTCTGAGTGCAAATCACTCTTGACAAGTACTAGAGGCCTGCATCCTAAACACTGCAGTAGGCTGTACTGGAAGAACCAGAAACCCCCAACATTTAGAGACTTACAACCAAAAAAACGTATAAAACAAATATTATATGAAGAAGATACAGAAATATTTTTGTCTTACAACAGGGAAACTACCAAACCATCAAATGAAAGTATTAAATGCTTCACAGATTCATTAAGGTAACACTTAAGTAATTCATTTTTGTGCAATGCTGGGGATGTGAGAAACAAACCATTTAAGGCTACTGAACACAAGCATACTGACTGTGACTCACTAAGTCCTCAAGGACCAGAAGCTGAGAAAGAATATTGGAGAAGTATCAGTGTTCTTTCTTTTGAAAGCATCTGCCAGTACCTCCTGCCAGACAGGACATTGCATAGTTTTTACCACAAGCTCCTAGACTAGTTCCAGTCCTTTGTATCAAACTTTTTAGACAACCTATTATAGCTATCACACTTGCATTCGAAAGCAATGTTGACTAAATGTCCAAGCATCAAGTCATTAGGCTACAACAGGACTTTTGATCAATTTAAAAGGAGCTTAAAAAAAAACCAGCACCCATACTTTGGGCGACACTTAATTTTAATAGTCAAGCTTAAATCCACTATGTTCTATTAATTTACTCTTCAAGCTGTTCTCTCCACATTTCAATCTCATCAATCTTACATAACAAATTTTCAAGTTTATCTAAGATATCTGTCACTTCTTATAAAAAGTAAAGTTACCGTTGAAAAAGATCCTTCACCCAGAATTTTTCCAAATTTGAAGTCATCAGGTCGCTTCTTTCGAGGCTGTGGAGGCTGCTGTCCCGTATGTTGCTGCAAGGAGTTTGAATTAGATCTTGATTCAGGTTCTGTGCCCTCCATGTTAGATCTCTGTCTGCTGCCACAAGTGGAAATGACAGGTGGAGTGCTGGAATCTGCTTGGTTCCTCACCATTGAAGGGGATGAACAGGAGCATAACACCACGCTTGACTGGATTGGAACAGCATCATACTGAAAAGAGAAATTAAACGATTATTTCCATACCTGACACAATTACCATGTGCACAACTGCACTTTATTTCTACACAAAGATCATAAAAATTCTTCTTTGAATGAGTTATCATTAAAAAATCTCTTTAGGAGGGAATAAAAATATTTTGGAAATGGTAGCTTCAATTTGATAAATAACTCTTTTTGTCATGCTGTCATACAGCCATAGGTCAAACATCTGAACACATTAATTCAGAAATGCTTTTTTTAAACTCAACAAAATGCTCCTAACACCAAGTTAGCAAATTTCATGGTATCTTCTCCTATGAATAACATGACCTTAAATTTCTAGCCATACAATAAATAACTGTATGTACGAGTAACACTAGTTCAGAGATCCAAGTTACAATGAAGTCTAAATGAACACATGATAAGTTTAATGGAGACAAAGGACACATTCTGAATTTTTTACTCGGAATTTCACTTTCTCTGGTAGTGTTTCTCTTTAGTACACACTGGGGAGGGACATAACATAAAAAGGAAGATCAGCTGGAGGGTTTAATAATCAGCAACACCTAAAGCTTTTTTTGAAGAATGCTCTGGTTCATGACCTTTTGAAACAAGGGAGATTGCACTACTTAAATTCTACATATATCCACACAAAGACAACCCAACTGCAAAACAAAAAGAACAGATATAGCCCAGAAAACATCAAATACAATAAGACACACTCCTAAAACTGATTAATGCAATATAAAAAGCAAATTGTCATTTGGTACCCTTTTGTCAATTTTCCCTAAGTAAGATCAAGGAACCTTGTCAAGTTGCTCTCTGCCCGTTTTGGTAATACACCTCAATTAGTCTGTCAGGGACTGCTTCTGGTGTTTTTCATTTGAAATTGGCCAGAAAATACAAACAAATAGGAGACCTCTGCTAAGTTACTGCTGGGAAAAAAAAATTCTCACCTAATCTCAAAATAGATGTATTGTAAAACCATGTCAGAGAGTCTGTAACACACATCATGTTACCAAGTTAAAAATTACTTCTCACAAAAAGAATTTTTTTTACCTCATGAATTTCAATTTGAAACAGTTTTCTGCATTTTTGTCAGAAACCACCTTGGAAGGGAATTTGACTAGCACTCATTCATGCACATGGTCTTAAGGAACCTAGCTCCCAAATAAGTGATTCCTCACTTGGCTGTGCTCTGTGCAGTAGAGAAAAGCTGCCTTTATTTACTGCTAAAATTGATACTGTTATTATGCATATACACATTAAAGTGTATGTGCTGTAGGTCACAGTTCCTTTTATGCCTCATATACATATATTTTAGCTGACACCTTCTGCAGACTAACTATTGTCCTCCAAATTTTCACATCCCAGACGAATCACCTCTCCTTCAGACAGTTACTCACACAGCATCATGCCTAAAGATACACACTAGCTAGAATTAAAACCAGATTGTACCCTTTCCCATCAAGACTGCAGCAAGACTGACACAAACACGAGTGCTCAGCAACTGAAGTGATGCCAGTATAAAAACCATCCCATTAAATGAATTACAGTAAATAAAACACACATACACACAGACTAAATATTGAGATCTAAATTAGGAACTGGCTCCAGTCACAAATGAGCAAATGAGGTTTTACAGGTAAATAAAGCAGTACCATTGCAGGGGGTGGGGGAGGGGTCCTCATTAGATTCCGCAGCTAGCAAGATCACCTTGAAAAAGCAAACAAGCAAGAAGAAAATCCACCACAAAAGCATCAGAGCACTGGGNGCTGGATGCAGTGTGTTTCATCACACAGTAGCTGAAACTAAGTCACAATGAATATCAAGTATAGAAAAATCCTAAGGGAAGAGATAGGAGTAATTGATTGTGTAGAAAAAGAAGGTTATTTTCAGCCAGGGTATAACATCAATTAGTCTCCTGACTTTCTCAAAGCAAAGTCAAGATTAGGAACAAGGAGGACACAGAAAGATGCAATAGATTTAAAAGGATCAGTTACGTAAGAAATGACAGAACTATGCAACTAGGTCTGTTATGCTGCACCTCAACGTCTATAGAAAAAGGTAATTCCTACACTCACCTTTCCACACTCCATGTATTCTTCTTTAGTATTTTGTCCTGTATTACTTACCTTCTCAGTTTTATTTTGAAAGCCTCCAAAAAAACATGTCTCTACATATAGGTTTTCACATATGCTAGAGATAGAACACAGGCCAGCTTATCTGATGTAACCCTGTATCATCACTCTTTTGTAAAAATCAGACTTAAGATCCTTCTTCTGCCAGATGCAAACATTTTTTGAGTGAAATACAAAGTCAGTAACAGAAATTTAAAATGCTCTAAACTGCGTTTGCAATTCTCAGAAGCTTGAGGATGCTCTCCTCCTAGCAATTATCAACACTTCTCAGCTGGCAGCCAGTGAAAGCACAGATCCTCACTTAGTAACAACAGACTCACCTATTCCATGTCATGTATCACCATGGACCATACTGATAACCACTGATCTAGTAATTCTATCTCTAAAAACTAGTCTCTAACACTACTTTCCCAAACCCTTAAAGGTTCTCCTTTTCATTTACTTTCATATAGAAGTAGTTTCATTCTTAGTGCAACATACTTGAGTTTGAAAGCCTTTCAAGGAAGCAAAAAACAAATCCGCTGATTGCATGTATGTGGCATTATAGATCAACAGTAATTTCAAAATCTTCATCAAGTAGTCTTCACTAAATAACTAGAAACAGAATTCCTTCTATTTATACATGAAATAAGTGTTAATACTGTTCTTTTCCCTACCTGTCTGCAAACAGTAGAAATAAACTTTAAGTAAACTGGAATCAATGCAAAAAGCCCACTAGACAGGACTACGTTTTTCCTTTCCTCCCTACCACCTAAAAGGACTCATATCTTTTCCCTTTGCAATTCAGCATTTTGACAACTGCACTATCACTACAATTGCTAATGTATTTATATGCATCAAACACATACCACGCTTCTCTAAAGCAACTACAGCCACAACTGCATCTCCACTAGCTTTCTCCCACCACAAAATCTGCAATACTATTTTGCTGAGACCATTCTATCAACACTGACAGCAGCAAAAAATACTTTTAGAGACTGAGCTTCTAAAACTTCCAAATCATTTACTTCTGTACTAAGCGACAGGATGTTGAACACTGAAGATGACTGAGAACATCTTTGCTATTGCTGGAATTCTACTAGCAAGATCTATTACAAAGCAAATCAATATGAACAGGGTCTTGACCTCTCAGCTGTCTGATAATAATGAGTCTGACTGCTGACTATTCTGGAACCTCAAGCAGCATTCAGACACAGGGCAGACATGATCACAAAACCTCTTCCATCTAACTATTTATAAGGCTAATTTTTTGGAAGCAGATCTTGGTAATAGAAAGTATTTTTTACACAGAGCAACATGACCTTCAAATCTCAACTGGTACATTTGTTTTAATTATAAATAATGCTAATGAGACAATAAGCTAGAAGATTGGCACAACCCAAGATTCTGCTAAAGGCAGTTTAAGTCAGACAGGTTTGGCCTGAGCTGTTTTGTAAACTGTTTTGACCTTGTCATGTAAGCCAAAAGTTCTGAAACTGAAATTTATTTTGTATTGCTTACAATTTAAACATTGACAACCTAGAGTTTTAAAGTGAAAAAACTAAAAGCAAAGCAGTTCTAGTTAATATATTCTTTTCATTGCACACTGGTGTTTCAGATGGTTGACAAAGATGCACCAACTGCATGCGACACACATCTCATATCTGAAAAAGAGCATCAGAAGGGATAAAGGGATAATTAACAGATATTACACACAGCTTTTCCATTGGCCTCCTCCCCCCTCATATCCCACAATTAAAATGTTAACCTTCTCTATGTTCCCCAATATCTGGTTGTGACAGTCTCCAGTGCAAAGGTTACCGTGTAACACACCCTGGGAATTCCAGCATATTCCAAAAGAAAAAAGCAACTGATCAGATCAGATACTTAGATGAGCCTGAACACATGCCCTTAAACTATGCCTCACAGTACCTAAAATGAGACTGCAGGCAAATGCAGTGTAGTTCAGGTACAAGAAACTGAAGATACAAATCCACTGATTCAGAGTAACAAAATCCAACTGAAGGCCTCAGGTTTCAGTGCAGAGAGCGCAGTACAGTTTGCACCAATAAATACCAATCCCATACAGGAGCTGTTTGCAGGAAGTGTAATGATTATTGTGTGATCCCTATCAATATTTAACACCAGTTTTTCTTTCTTAAATTCTGTTGCTGCACCAGAGTGAAGTGCCCTGAATGAAGACAACCCAGAGGAATAATAGATATTGTGCTTTCATGAACTGCAGTAAACATCATTTCTCAGACCTTATATGCTCATGTCTATTTATCCTCTGGATGTGTGTCTAAAAATGGATTGTCAGACTTTTTGCTGAGTGACCAACAGCATCCTCTATTAACCAATTGTACGTATATCTGTATAGAGAGAAACAATATACCGATTAATCAAATTCCATTGTGTGCCAGTTTCTCTTTATATACACTTTGAATATGCTTAGAAGTTTGTCAGATAATCTCAAGAATTTAACAGTACATCTATCTGCCAACATTATTATTACCTTTAAGTAATTAAAATACTAGCCTAAAAAGATGTTCATTAGAAAAGGTCACTCGATACTATCAGTCTGTCCTTTTACTGTAACATAAAATCAAGCATGTAATGAACGTGACAAAATTCACAGTAAGCCAAGACTCAGAAGTACTTTGAATACATCACACAGCTCGTTAATTGTTCACTCACTTAACACGTTAACTTTGACACCAAAATACATACAGCCATATTGAAGCATCATGGTAATTGGGAGATATTTAAAGACATGTACTCTGCTCACACTTTCAGCTTGACAGAAGTTGTTCAACATGATTTCTATGAGCAAACACTTCACAAAAAAAAAAAAAGGCATTTAATAAAAGATATACTAGGTTGCGAAATTATTTTCCCAAAACAACAGGACACTCTTTTCTACAGAGTTCTTTGAAGACAACAGTAAGTTATTTTCTTCAAACTGCAGCAAACAAACCCCACTCCATGTATTAGTTATTTGTAGATATTCAAAAAAAGCATTAACATCAAACATTAATCTTGTGCTCTTGTGTAGCAGTGGTTTGCATTTATGTTGCATAGAGCTACATCAGCACTCTTTCAAACCTCATCATCAAATGGCATGCAAAAGATCACTGTAGAGAACCTAAAATTTAGCACATAAGCCAACAAGCTGCCCCTTTAACACCACATATCTTGAAAAAACTGACTTTCACAGCCAGCAAAACAGTCTGAAGCCAAACAATTTGTTAAAATTTACACGTTGATCAAGGTTCATAAATGGTTACCAACTACTAACATTTAAATGAACATACTACAATCTCAAAGTTCAATTACAAAAACTATTTTAACACAAATTCACTTTGCAAGAGAATCCGAAGCCATGCATCTATCTACAGTGAAGTTTTTTGATCTCAGAAGTTGCCACAAGAAAAAATTGTTCTTTAAAGACCATTTTTATGAATTAACCATGCAATTTCAAAAGCATTTGGCTGCATAAAAGGAGTGGGTTTTTGTTGTAGTCATCCAGACAGACTGCTATGCTAACTAACTAAAGAAGTCTAGGCTCTATCTCACCAAAACAATTAGGCTCACCTTCATGCCCAGTGTAATTTGAAACCTCTCTAATGCTGAACAGTAAGCACTCATTGAAGCACTGCATAAAACCGGCTGTCCCAAAAAGTCTCTTAACAAAGTATCTTGATAGAAATAACCATAATTTAAAAGACAACAAAAGAGCTTTAAAAATCATGTCCTGGTAATACACTTCAAGATTAAAGACTGTACAAACTAATGGAAGGAGAAAGCTTGAAAGTTTCAAGCTTTCCCCTATTCAAACACACTATTTTACCTAAAGTGGCTGGTACCTCTGCAGTAGTGGGAAAAAGAAGTACTGTTTGTGTATTGTCATTTCTTGCTTTGTGCAGTAAAGATTCATATTGTATCAGCAAAAATATAGCCAAGAGGCTCAATGCTTTGGAAGTACAGAGAACACCCCTACATTCTTAGATTGTTTTGACCTTTAGGGAATAAACGTATTTTATCCACAAGACTGTTTTTGCTTCTAGAGAAATTAACTTTTCGCATACCAAGTAATGCTGATCCAAAATTTTAGTTTATGCAAATGCCTTTCTCTAAATTTGACCACCTTACATACAGTGGTATTTCTTGCCACTGACTTCCAAGATTTTAATTCCAAAATCAGGTAGGGATTAAAGCTAATGAAAGGATTTATAAGAACCTGCATTTCAGCCAGTTACCCTCTAACCTCCTCTACTGCTAAGCAAAGCATTTAAGTTCCAACCATCTTCAGAGACAGATTATTTAAGGCCTCCTTCCACTCCCCAGTACTTCAAAACAAATCAGAAACAGGAAACCACTCAAATCTCCAAGAACCTAAAGTCAGCCTATGGCCCAAATACCAATAATGTAAACAAGCCACCGAGAATTCATTTAACATAAACAGATCTAGGCTAGCTCACAAGAAAACAAAAGCCATCTGTGATCGCAATAGTCTGGATCCCAGGATACACCACCAGTTATCTCACAAGGCACACTGATAATCAGGTGCTGCACAGCATAGATGGGCGCTTAGGCTAACAAACACAAAAGGGCTTCCTATGCCAGGCTCCTTGCTAGCAGTTGTAGGAGGCAAAGAGAACAGCTTGGGGTGAAGAACAGAGAAGCAGACACACCAAGGTGGCAGTATACTGATGGAGTGTATGTACAAAGGATTCACGGCACACTCAAGAACTGTAAATTCCTGCAGGATTACTAAAGAACCAAACACTGAATTCAGTATTTTTTCAGAAGAATGCACTAAGCAAGTTAATCCTTGCAATTTTTCACCATAAAGAATTATAAAATATCTGCAAGTCAAGTATTTACAGCTTATCTTTTAAAGCAGAAATCAGTTCTGAAGTTCAATACTTACTCACACAGCAAACCACTTATTTCAAATTTTGAGCAGAATTCATATAGCATGAAAAATAAGGTTCTAGACCATTTTGTTTCCAGTCCTTTCAGATACTTTAGACTGCAGTAAATTTCCACAAACTTACCTGCAAATAAGATGTCATAAAGGGAAATTGGAAGGGAGGAAAATCTGCTTCTTCCCCTTTCTTCCTTTTTTTTATATATATACATAATTTAACTTGGCCACTTGCATAGAAAGTTTTTTCCATTTGAAATACCAGAAACAAGAATTCCTTGGCATCATACATATTCTTTGGAAAGGTCCAATATGAGGAGCTTGGAAAAGGATTTGATCTTTCAAACATAGTGTTTTCTAAATTAAAGTCACTCATGTGTTTTCTGAACGCCATAAATGTGCTAGTTCTACAGCAATCTGTATACCTTTTCTTGACAAATATATATATAAAAAGTAGAAGTTTACTGTTAAAAAACAGGTATTACTAAAATATTTCACATATTCACAGACCAAATTTATTTTTATTACTTTGCCAGTTGACTACATTTTTCAGTCTAAAAAAGTGATTTTGCCCCTGGTTTCATGCCTTCTGTACAAAAATCCCTGCAAGTACTTCAGTAGTCAGCATCCCCCTCCAAGATTTTCTGCCAATGCCACCTTCTAACTGATTTGCTTTAGGAAAGGGCAATGAGCCTGAGACTGCAGGGTATCTTACAACATCCAGCCAGAGTAATCGACCTGTAGAGTTTCAAGAGCTAAACATCACTTCTGGCACTATAATAGATCAATAACCCAAAGAAAAATTTGTTAAAAAAAAAAGCCTACCCACACGGTAGAATCATTGTTCAGTAGAACATCACTATTATACTCAGATTATTCTGTGGATCACGTCCTTTCCACTAGCTCTAAGAACTTTTAATGTTAGAAATACGAATGCATATAAAATTGCTCCTCTTAAAACTTCTGATTTTTCCACCTTTGAGCACCTTTTCAACATCCGTGTCTTCTACTATCTTCTATTCCTGCAGCCTGCTTTGGTAAGGGATTTGATGCCTAGAAGACTTACTGAAAACCTATCTCAGTTAAAAGCCCATACATGAGTGATAAAGACTAGTCGTGGCTTTATGATGAAAACCAAGGAGAAGAGAACATTAAATAGATAAGCTTGAAGGGTTTTCCCTACATACATATCTGAACGTTTTACACCTACAAATAACTGCAAACAGAACTATTAACATAGCGTAATCTAATTCTTAACACAGATGCAAAACTTACTCTATGTAAGGTCTGTGAGCCCAGTTCTTTGAAAAGTGTAGCTCACGTTAGTTCCACTGGGGGAATAAAAAGAAGCCAGCAATGTTGTTCAGCCAGATCCATGACTATACTATAGGCTTTATCAGGTTAGAAACACCGGTAGAACCTAGTAATTTGGAACAGTCCAGTGAAGAAGTTGCTGCAAATGAAGATGCGAATTATCATACTTCCAGACTCCTCACTTTGAGATGAAGGGCGCTTCTTGATTTGAGACCCAACATACTCACAATAATATTAACAGCAAATAACTAACACCACACTGGAATCTGCAACTAAAGCTGCAGTAAGATACTTTCCTCCTCAGAAATATAACTCCCTCCTTATGTCACATCTTCAGAAAATAATGGAACATTTTAGGAACTGCCTTTGCATACAAAAATGCAGAAATTAACTGTTTTGGCAGAGAATTGTGAGAACGTTCCTTTCAAAGCTGTGCTCTATTCACACCTCCCCTCCCTAATCCCTCTTATGCATTTACAATTCAATAATCACAGAAGTCATTATGTCATTAACTCCATCACATAAACATTAACAGTAACTTGCTCAGTCTCAGAAATACTGGATTTCCCATATTTGATACCACCTGAATTACAAAACAGTTGAATTGGGCCACCTCTATCTGGTACTGCCTGTCAGTACACTCACCTGACCAGGAAAATATTAAATAGAATGGAAGAGAAGGAATTAAAAAGAATTATTCTGACAAAATATCTTAATTTTTACCAAAATGGTCATCAGTTGCATTCTTAATTTTTCCCCTCTCTGCATGTTTTTTCTTATGGGCAAGAACCTAAATTGTATATAGAAAAGGAATACAAATGCAAGCATTTTTGAGAAAAAAACCAAAAAAGATGGACAATAAGCAAGAGCAGAAACACAAAGGGAAGCATGCTCTCTGTTTAAGAGTCCAAGTAAACAGAAGTCATCTCTGATGCTAAGAAGCAGCTTTATAGAGCTCTATCAACCAGCAAGAAAGCAAAACTAATTCCTTTAACAATCAAAAATTGGTTTATCTCATAGTCCTTGTTTAGCATTTATGTGCTCTATAGGGCTATTCACACAGCAGTTCTCATCTTCAGTCAATAAATATGATTCTGTGTAATACCCTGATGAAAAAAATTATTGAGCATGAAGAGGAGAGCACACTGAAACACCATGTCAAGAATCAACACTACTGTGCCATTCTCCACAGAAAACCCTCCTTAGCCAATTCCAACCGATGAAAAGGTTTTAAGTGTTGCAGAACGAAGCGTGGCAACTTGCAACTGACAGAACACCAGACCCAAAAGCACAGCAGCATGCATACAAGGATAAGGAACATATCACTGCCAGGCAGTTTTGCCAACACGAGTGAAAGTTGGTGATTATTTTTCTTTTCATGAGGGAATGTCTACACTAACTGAACTGTGTAACTTACAACACAAAAGAAAATTTACCATTACCACGTCTGTATACCAGCTACAACTCCATCTTCTAGATATGTCAGTGCACACAAAACGAGTTTACGCTGTCAGACTAACGTAAACAACTGCGCTTGAAACGGCGTCCTACTGTGACCCTCGCGATCTTCCTCACGCCTTTGTTCCTACTACAAAAGAAATCGATTACAAACTGACAGGTAGCTCCCACAGGGCAACAACGCCTGTTCTCCCGGCGGGAGACGGCCTGGCATAGCCACGGCGACGCCCCGTACCCGGAACCGAAAACGGAGGTCCGCGAGAGGCCTCGGTGCGGCCCCTTCACCATCGACCTCACCTCCTCCCGCGAACGAGCAACGCTCAGGGGGGAACGGAGCCCTCCCGCGAGGCCCGCGGCGACCCAGGAGCGGGGGGCGGAAGAAGGACCGCGAGCAGCAGAGACAAGACTGGCCCCCAAGGGCCGCAGCGCCTGCTCACCCGCCCTGTTTCAACGGGCGCAGGAGGCGGGGACGTTCACGAAAGCCCACCGCGACCCCACCGGCGCCAGAGCGCTGGGCACAGGCGGCCACCTCTCACGGGCCGGCCCTCGCGCCCGGGCCTACTTATTCCCACAGCACCCGGGGGCCGCGGCCTCGGGCGGACTCACCAGGGGGCTGCCGGTGCTGGCCACGGCCGGCCTAGCCCGCGGGCCGCCCCCCGCGCCCGGACTCACCAGGGGGCTGCCGGTGCTGGCCATGGCCCGCCCGGACCAGGGCCGCTCCCCACCCGTTCCGCGCCAGGCGCTCGGCGCAGCCAGAGCCAATAAGGCGCCCGCGTCCTCCGCCCCTGACGTCACCACAACAATCCCCCCCGCCGTAGGTGGGTCTTCCGCGCACTACGCTCGCTCATTGGTGGCGGTAACTGTTACTCACACCCGGGCCAGGCCAGAGCGTCCCCCGGCAGCCTCAGCGCCCGAGCCGAGGAGAGGATGCGCAGTTGTGGGATGACGCACCCAGGAAGCTGCGTATGGTGAGGGCGGAAGAGGGCGGGGCCGCCAGAAGCACCTCCCTCGGCCACTCGCAGCCGGGTTCGTGCCACGGCGGCGGCGTCAGCGTGGCGGGCGGGGCCGCCGGGCGTGCCGCGCCCTCCGCTCGGCTCGGAACTCAAGTGCGTCATTAATGCGATTGCGGTGCGTGTGCACGCTCCCGAGAACCCACCTCGTCTGCGTAACCCCCCCGCTCCCTCGCCTGTTCTGACGGGCTGTTTCCCCCGCGGTGCCCGTTAACGGGTTTCTGTCGGTTGGTGTGCGAGCCCGCCGGCCGCAGACGCCGGGAGGGACGGGCCAGCGGTGTGCGACACTGCAGCGAACAAACTGAGTTTCTCAAGGAGTTCCTAGAATTGTGAGGGATTACTCAAAAGGATGACGCAGGAAAAGACCATCTAGTTTACTCATGAATGTACAAAATACAGATATGTAGCTTCAAATGGGGGTAGCGTAGAAGGCCAGGGCAACCACAGTGTCCCAGGGTCGATCCACTTTTTTCAGAAAGATTTTTTTAAACAGCCAGCCTAAATCAACTTTCCTGTATGACAATTTTCTCATCTTCTGCACATGAATAGAACAATTGGTCATAATCTTGTAGTAGGTTGGATGCATGGACGTGTGTGTGCGCGGTTTTTTGCTGTAAGCTTATGTTCACTATTCACACTGTATGCATATTTCAGGCCTCTCAGAGAAACTGCTGTGTACCAAAAAGCTTTTGTGTAACTTAGGGCAGTAGTGCTGTAACTGTGTTTGTAGCTGCCGAATGACACTGTGATGGTTTTCCCATATGTGAGTTCAAAGAGATTTTCCTGGCGAAAAGGCAGATTCTTTTCTATGTGATCTGGTAAGAATTTTCTGTCTTCCTTACAGTTTTGGGTCTAACTAGAGAGTATCATAATAGTTCACATGGCTGCTTGAGCAGTTGGATTTATGTTTATGTCCCTGATACTTTTATAAGGCTCAAAAAGTATCAGGCTCATCAGAAAACTAGTAGAATTTGTGGGTCATACACAGCAAGTTTACAGCTACTTCAAACATTATATTGCCAAGAGTTGTGAACACAAAGAAAAGGAAGGAACCAAAAACGTCAGACTTGTAATAATATTACATGACTACTCAGTTAAGCTGTGTGTGTGAAGACAGTTCACATCCTGTTCCAGCAGGGCTTACTTGGGCACATGTGATGCTCTGATTCAGTTCCCCTGGGCCGTGGATCATCTTTACAGACTACATGTATATTCCAGCATGAATGAGCCAAGGCAAACACAAATAGGGCAACAGCATCACTATAGGCAATTTGCTAGGTTCTGCTGCTTAATATCAGCAAACTGTTACATTTTCCTTTCTAGAAAAGCAAATGGTGCCTTTAAGATAGAGGTAATAAAGCACACAGTAGCATTTAAAGCCATGAAATATCAGTATATCATATGTAATCCCTCAAGATGACAATGCTGTAGAGTCCAGTGTCTTCATCTGGCAGAGTCTAGGGTACCAAACCTGCTGGAAAACTTGGACAGTAGAAATTTTTATCTCCTGTTCAGTTGAAAATAAACTGAGAAACTAAAATTGGTTAGAAAAGGGGACAACTGCAATATCTATACGTTTGTCATCAGTCTTAGGAAAAAGGGAAACTAAAGGCCCATTATTGTTCAGGAAAGGAAGCGAATGGTAGATAATGTGTAATAGATTGAAGACTAGAGCATGCCATTTTTCTTCCATATTGACATATTTGAAATACACTCTAAATAATATGAAATTACATAAAGTGCAAAGTATTGCACTTCAAAAAAGAAAGCAAATGTATTAATATAAACTCTGAAATAATAGTTTGCTAGCAATAGATCGAAATAGGATGTGAGAGCTACAGGCTACCAGAATTTACATAACAAATTAATAGTGAGTTACTGCAAATAAATACTATTTTAGCACATAATGACGTACAGAATTGGAGAACAGCAGCTATTACTTATTTCATTCTTCATGTAACAAATGAGGATGCAGTTGAATAAGTATATCCAAGTCCAGGCATGATGCCTTCCGGGAGATGGGAAGCGTTGGAGAGAATCGGCAGTGAACGCTGCTGGTGCTGGGGCACGGGCGAGGAGCCGCCAGCAGGGGGCGGCCACGCGCCGAGGGGCACCGCGCAGGGCCGGAGAGGGGACACTGCCCGGGGAGGGGACACTGCCAGGGGAACGGGGACACTGTCCGGGGAGGGGACACTGTCCGGGAAAGGGACACTGCCAGGGGAACGGGGACACTGTCCGGGGAGGGGACACTGTCCGGGGAGGGGACACTGCCNGAACTGAGGCACTGTCCGGGGAGAGGGACACTGCCTGGGGAACAGGGGCACTGCCCGGGGAGAGGGGACACTGCCAGGGGAGAAAGGACACTGCCAGGGGAACTGAGGCACTGTCCGGGGAGAGGGACACTGCCTGGGGAACAGGGGCACTGCCCGGGGAGAGGGGACACTGCCAGGGGAGAAAGGACACTGCCAGGGAAGAAGGGACACTGCCTGGGGAGGGGACACTGCCCGGGAACGGGGACACTGCTACATCCACCCGAGGGCGCTATCCAGATATAACCTATCTGAAGCCCGGGCCCAGAGGCCATACAGGAAGCGACACAAAAGCAGAACTGAAGACAAGCTGTGTCCCTCAGACCTAGGTGGAGGCTAAATAGAGCCCTCATGCCCTGGGCAGTTTATGTGAGTAGAAGTGCCAGGTGAGACTGACAAATCAAACCAAACCAACCCAACAACCCCCAAACACACCAGCAAGAAACATACCTACAATTAAACCAAATCTTTGTCACAGAACATTTTCAGCTCCTTAGTGGCTTACAAGCACTACTTAAATATATTCCAAAATAATTTCTTTTGGCAAAACTCAACAGAAGAAAAAGGGGAAAATGCTGTCTACTTTGTTCTGGTTGCAGGTGATACATATAGCATGTAACCAGTAGTCCCAGGATATGAAAGGCTTCACAGGTCTGACCAGAGCCAATATTATGTCTCCTAATTAGACTGTAGTTCTCCCTCTTCCGCTTGAAGGATATGTATCACTCTTATAGGCAAAAGTCAGCCTTAGAATAGTTCAGAGATTCTGGAAGATTCACCAGCTATGGTGAAAAACCATAGCTGGAACCTAATACCAGTCTCAAAAATGACACCCCAAAAAACCCCAAACCAAGCCAAAACAAACAAACAAACAAACAAACAAAACCCCCGAACAAAAACAAAAACCCCACACTGACAAACAACAACCAAACAAACAAACAAAAAAACAAAAAAAAAAAACCCAAACCCCCCACCCCGCAAAACAAAACAAATCAAATTAAAAGAAAAAAACAAAGCAAAGGGAAAGGGGGGGGAAGGGGGGGGGCTATAGTCTGCTTTTTTAGAAAATTTGTGTTATTTCAGTGGCTGAATAAAAATGAGGCTTTGTTTTTCCAAAGACCTAGTTGTAGAGAAGAGGCATTTTAGTTTTAGCTGCAACAACTAATATTTTAACTAATTCCACAGAAGCAGAAACAGCTAGAAGTTTTTAAGAGTTTCACATGGAGAACTGCTGATGCTGGAATAACATTTCAGCCTTTTAACCATCAGCCTGTCATTATCTACAGACTCAGTTCTTACAGTCTTCCTATCTTGCCCTAATGGATACAAGCAGCACAGTCTTTGACTTTTCATTTCTCTCGAGTAACTTCTGACTACATTAAATCTCAGTTTTCTTTTGCTTCTCTATTAATGTTTTTGCACTCTCCTTTCCATAAAAGCCTTCTTCTGCTTCTCCTTACTCATATCTGAATATAATTGTTCTCGCTCTCATTTTGCTAATACAACTGGTATGGAATACATTATTAAAAAACCAAGATTTTATGAAAATGGTTAAATTTCTATGCAGACATGTTCTGATCTGATGAATTTAAGATATAATTGATCTGACAATTTCAAAAAGCATCCCTCAGATTCTGAAGATTTGACACTTAGGACAATTCATCAAACTACACTATGGAATTTAAAAGTTTGGGATTACTAAAGTCCTCCAGGTATGTGGCATTGTTTTACTGATTTTCTCATCCTGGGGAAATAACAGCAACTGTTAATGACAGCAACATCACATTCTTCTCTTGCCATTAGATTGTGGCGGAGTAATAGAAGCACTTTTGTAAGTTAAAAAGCATCAAGAACCAGAAATGGGATATTTTTTCAGGTATCAGAAAAGCCCTTTGCTTACAACACTGAAAACTAACCCCTGCTATCACTTCCTGTGGCTGTCACACAAATCAGATGTTAAGTCCTCTTTCTGTTCTCGCAGATAAAGACTGCTCACAACAGTTTAGCACACTTTTTGGGAAGGATGTCTCAACCCACTTTGTTTCCTCTAAATGAAATCTTTCTTTGCCTTGTCAAAACTAATCTGTGCCACCACCAGAGAGACAAGGGAAGCACTCCAAAGGGGAAGGAGTGGATGTGACTGTGTACACAGACATGCCAGCTAGTTTGGATGCGTGTGTACATATCTCAGGATGCTTGCTAAAGCTGTTTAGCCCATTAAATATAAGACTCCAGAAATCTGCTTGGTAGATTATTAATCATGTATAGGATTTTCTGTGTCTAGGGCAGAGTTTCAGCGCACAAAGGCTGTACCTGTTGTGCAGACAGGCAAAGGACTCATCAATTCTGGAGAAATAATAGAAGGCCTGGAGAGGCAGTGGGCCTGGCCTGTTCTGTGATTAAGTAAAGGTCATTTGTGCTGTTCTTATTTTTCACCTTTTTGCATTAAATCAGCCCAGTCACTTAATCTTGAAATAAATTTTTGTTAAAGCAGTACATGAGGCTTAGTTATTGCAAAATAAAAAGTTACAGCCATTCAAGATAATAAAGAACAAGGCCTACTGTCTGATTATCTTTAAACAGAGCAATTACAAATTCTGATCAAATCAGGAACCCCTTTAATTCATCAATATCATGTTAAGAAGCAGAATTACTTTCTTAGGCAAAAATAGTTTCTCATGATTTTGTGAAAAATCATGCATATTTTTTACAAAATGGTGGAGTTTAAATCATGGTTTATCACATTGCAAATATTGCTGCTTCCAAGAGGTATACAACTCTAATAGGTCTTCCTGAGGAAAACAGCAGGTCTGCTGCTGCCTCCTTAGACAAGAGGGTTACTGGATATTGCAGCCAGGAGGTAAATTTAGGGAATGCCTGTAGGGGTAGTATTTGCTAGACAGGGGACTTAGTCACAATCTTCTTCTGAAGTACAGAAGTTGAGGATGTGTTTTAAAACGATACATGTTTGGAACTGTCTGCACAGTCACCATTTGTGCTGCTTGGGAGGGCAGTGTTGGGAGGTGATAGGAGAGCACGAGGAGCTTTGTAGGCAGTATTCCTCAGGGAAGGTCACTGATCTTTCTGATGTTTAACATGATTATTGCCATTAGAAAGCTTCAGTAGTTCAGCAGAAATCAAACCTCCTGTGGTATCATTGTCACACAAAGTACAATAGTCACTACCACTGAAGGACACATCTTTTATCCCCAATGATTCTCGAAGTGTAAGAAAGACACCCTTTCCATGCTGTGAGTGAGAGGGATAATTCCTTCCAACACAAGGGCTCTCAAGGTTGTCTTTAATTATTTCAGAGATTTTTGGGCTGTCGTTAGCGTGGTTTGGTGCAAACAACAGTCCCGGCCACAACTCTGTCTCTTCTGCCCTTATGTACCTGTTGGGGACATACTGCTGGCTTGGACCTGAGGCAAATGCAAAGTTTTCTTCTGCAGTAACCACATCTGTGTTTCCTGTAGGTTTCAATGAGATATGGGAAATCAGATCTTGGGTGTTTAGATCAGAAACTCTATCTGCATTCGCTTTGCTTGAGTTGCTGGCCTCTTCTCTTTCAAGTTGGCTACAAGCCTCATTCGGTCCAACCCAGTCCTAATGAAAGCATTAATAAGTTGGGGTCATAAATTTTGCATACTTATTCCGAAATAATTTTCTTTCTTTATGGCTTTGGCACAATAACCCAGAGATTTCGTGCAAATCCAACAGGCAAAGTTAGAATTACAAGGTAAAAAACCTAGCAGCTAATTTCACAAAATTTTACAAGAATTTTTACAAGATTACACCACCAGAATATAAGGCAAGCTGCTGGTATTGCTTTGGTTTTGTAAAGGTGCACCTTTTTCATTCAGTCTGAGCTGGGAGCCACTGGAGGAGTTCCACTTCTAAGGAGCAAGAGGCTGGACAGAAACTCTGGTGGTTAGCTAGTATATGGAAGCAGTAAAATGAGAAACAATAAACTTTCAGGAAGATCAGAAACACGTGTCAGTAACTCTGCTCAGGAGCTAGATTTATTAATCCCAGAAAATGAACATGTCATGAACAGAGGGTCATAAGAAAGAAATGAAATTTATTTCTTACCTTAAAATTCCCATTGTGCAAACTATAGAGTGGCTGAAAGAAAGCAGCTGGCGTGGGAATGTTAAAGCAGGTGAGGCTTTTTGCCCTAAAGTGAGAAAACAACACTTTAAAAAAATAGAGGTTTTCTGTGTTCTGTCTCCATGATACTGGTTAGATGAACCCCCCCCACTTATGTTAGTAAGATTGCACAAGAAACCCACTAATCATAATTTCTGACTTCTCATGCAATTATTTTTCTGCCACCTGTGCATGCATTTAATGTTTCTAACCTGAAGCACAGTCTCATAAGTTTCTTTGGAATATGTCACAAACTTAATATACTGGTCTATTATGCATTATATACGCTGAGCTATTTAAGCATTTGTTTATCAGTTTACTTGATCTAAACCACTGTTTCTGAAAGTGTTTTAAAGAGTTGGAGTTTCATTACATTTAAACAGAGAAATTCTGCCAGACATCCTTGCCCCTTTATTGGAGTCCATCCTATAAAAATATTTGATCACGTATTCTGTTTCTCTAAGAATGATGTGTATATGGAGCATAATAATGTATGTCAAGGTAAAAAGGAAAGAGGTACCTATGCTCTGCCAGCGTAAAAAATTGCGTAGGATTATTGACCCAATGTTCTAAAACCACTTTTTTCTCTGTACAACTTGGTCTCACGTGAATCAGAGTCAGTTTAATTTGCCTATGCTGGTATTTATAACATACTGACTCCTGCCGAAAATATCACATGTAGCTTAGCATTGACATCAGTTTAACCAACTTTATGGGTTGCTGTGCACTTGCGCTTTTAATTTATCTACATGAAACTTCAAATGTTTCCATGTGCATAAATTTCTTTAACTCCAAGATACCATCATCCTTGGGCTTCAGGCAAATTTGGGAGTCCCAAAGGTACTTTGGTCTCCTTAAGGACTGTATACTGGGTCATTAACTATCATCAGCCGAGGAACATGTCACATGACAAGATTGCCAAAAGACCTTTTGGAAATGACTGGGTTTGTGCAGCAGAAACAGGAAGGAAAAGGAATATAATGACTCTTGATTTACCCTTTTCAGGCCATAAAGATCAAGGGGAACTTATTGAAAATCACATACCTCGAGGAAAGCTTGCAGTTCCAGAATAAATAGAGTAGAGTGCCAAAACTCAGAGGAATGAATAAGTACTGCATAGTTTTGATATTTATAATCTTTTCAGAGACTTTTGGGACATCTAGGAAAAGAATCAGTACAAAAATTTATAATAAAAAGTCTGGAAGTCAAGATAGAACCCCAAATAACCAAGCACAGCAAATGAAACAGGCAGCTAAAGGCCTTAAGGAAAGTAATTTGGCGAAGAAAGCTAGATTTGAAAAGCTTCATTTTACCACATATCTTCTTTTTTTTTTTTTTTTTGGAACATGGACATGCAAAGAAATGAAATAAGATGAGAACAACATTCTTTGTACCTGCTCTTTGAAACACTGTTGTCTGGCTCCACTCACTCCATTGACTGTGGTACGAATTTTCATTTTCAGAAACTTTGCAGCGAACTCTTGCAGTGTAAGCAATGCCACTGTGGAGCTCTGTGGCTTCAATTTCTACCTGTGGCAGTGAACTGGGTAGTGTCTTGTTCAATGCAACCTGCAAAGTATTACAAAGCATTGCTGTTAATGAGATTGGGCAAAATTATGGTCTTTTAAATACTCTTTTTTGTTGGTTTTCCCCTTTTCTTTTCCATATTTTCTTTTCTTAGCTGCAAGAAGAGGGCCTGAATTATGATGGTTGCAGGGTTCAGAAGAAGAAGAGTTATTGAACTTCAGTATTGATGTTTTATGTAAAATCTCCCTGCCTTCGTATGGGAAACCAGAAAGGCCATCTTAAGTCAGCTGGTGGAGCTCAGTGGCACGGCCACTGTACTCAAAGAAAAAGGCAGGATCACTGTATGCCTCATTCAGTTACCTCCCAGGACATGCTGTACTCCTTATACTGCAACTCATATTGGAGAATTTCAGTGAGGTACCAAGGCACGTTCCACACACTCCACCATATCTGGCACTTGCTGGCAGTGGCATTGCTCTGGATGTTCAAAGGTGGATCAAGTTTTACTGCAAATAGAGGAGGAGGGTTTTTTTCACAGTGTTTGGGATACCACAAAAGAAAATGCATGATATTAGGGTATCTGAAATAATTGAAGATAAAGCTGGGTCTAAAGAGAGATACTACAACTAGCAGTAGACCAAGTAAGCTTACAGCATTAGAACAGCTACAGATCTGAAATAAATTAATGATAACTCCAGTTATCCCTAGGGTTAATCTTGCAAGCAAAGAACCACTTTGGATATCACATTCTGCCCTTACAACATACCACAAATATGGACAAGTTTTGAGGATTTCTGTCTGGTACCAGGCCATGGGACATTCAGTTAAATCCATGACTCCTCATTACATAATTTCTTAGAGAAAAATAAAAAAACAAAACAAAGAAATAATTGAAGCAAGCAATCCAACTGCATGTTACCCAGGGCACAAGAAAACATGATGTAGATGAGAAGTATTGCTGAATGGTGCTCCAGAGCCAGCCCCTCTGAAGGCCAGGAAAAGTCAGGATAGAGAGACTCAGCAACTGCATTCTTACTGGTGTAGTTCACACAGTGCACTCTCTGGGGATGGCCAGTCTTGATTGTTTTCATTGCTACCTTTGAGACATCCTTTGTTGGGCAGCATATCAGACCTATCCTGAAGCTGCTGGGCAGAGCCTCAGCTCACAGCTGTCCTGGTTCATACTTACTGTGCTTGCGGGGATTGTACTCTGGAAAGGTCATGTATGTCTGATTGCATCCAAAGAAGTTTCCTTGGAGAGAGACTCTATAACCATCTGTTTCCAAGATCTGGCTGGCTAAATGAATTGTGCAGTGGTACTGATTCTGCATGCTCTCTGTGGCAGTCAATTTGCAGCTGGCATTGTGGCCCTTTGACCAGAGGCTAGAAGAATAAAAAGGCTGAAAGTTTCTTTCAAGTCATAAAATTAAGTGCTTTTCAGTTTATGCATGTGTGGCAGCTTAGCACAGCACCACACTCTGGAAGACCATGAATCTCTTTAGTGCATGAATCTCTTTAGTGCAGACCATGAATCTCCTTAGTAAGCAAACCAGCAATCCAAAATCTGGATAGATGGCAGGGCCGGATAGGGAAGAAGAAGACACCTTCATAATCTTACTGCTGAGAGCACCAGATCTCACAGGAGTTGCACGAAGTGCCCAGTAGCTGTTCCCTGCTCCCTCTGAAAGGGAGAGAGCTGCTGTCACTGGAGGAAAGCAGGTGGGTAGGGGGAAGGAGTGTATGGACAGTTGGTTACGAGTGCATTGCACAGAGGTAACAATAAGCTGTACATTAAATCCTCTTTCACTACAAACAGACCAGTACTGACAGCAAAACATGTTGGAAGTTGCTTTGTCTTTTTGTGGTTTAGCCATTCGTTAGCAATTTTTTCACATTGCATGTGATCTCACAGGAAACTGGGATATCATAGTTTATCAGCTTGCCCATCTTTCCATGGATTTAAAATCCAGTATTAGTAAGAGTTAGGCTATTTTTTACTTAACCATAGCAGAATATGGGGCATCTAATGTCAGAGTGGCTTACCCTCATATAATAGTTACTGGTGGTCAAGACAATGTTTCTACATAACCTAAACACATTAATCTCAAGTTATCCTATCAGTTAGCAAACTCTTCACCAGATTTCTTCTATCAGAGGAAAAACTATACAGATAATATTCTAAATCTCTTATTAAAGCTTATAACTGGACATGTATTTATATATTTACTAATATACACCAAACCATTAGGTGTTTAATTTCTAGGCAAAAAGGAAAGAAATTATTAGAAGTTGATTAGGCAGCTTTACATAGGATGGTCAGTTCCCAGGTCATGGGGACCAGAGGCCAGGAAGGAAAGGTTCTCTGCTCTGAGATGCCTGCCAGAATGGTTCACTGAACAGATGGAGAGCCCACAGCTGACAGGAGATCGTGCAGCCGTATGGACTTGACCTTTGCTGCAGCTCCTGAGGCTGTGGGACCACAACAGAGAGCAGCTTCTGAGGTCTGGGGTGATGGGGTGGCAGAGCTAGCTGTGCCACAGGTCTCCTGCTGTGGAGGGAGCAAAGCCCACACCTGAGCTCCATCTCTGCTTCTCAGTGCTGTCCTGTCCAAGTCAGGGCTGGGGCTGTCACAGACAGCTCTTGGTGTGTAGCTCTTACTTGGTGAAATGTAGGTGGAAAGGTCCATCACCCATGGGCTTCTCCGTTACCCACATGCAGCTCACAGTAGTCACGTAGTTATTCAGGCAGCTCAGGCTGCCAGAGGGCTCTGCAGAGGAAGGAGACCAGAACTGGATTCGCATATCACTGGAGGATACCTTTCTCAGTACACTAAATAAATGCATTACTTGGTAGTACTTCCTTTGCTCACACTGCATCTGATCTTTCTCATCATGTTCTTACTCTGTTGTAACACACTTCACTGGATGAGATGAGTGTAAGATCTTAGAGCAGGGACCTTGGGCAGTGGCTACACTTTTTCTGGTGCCCAGCTTGTCCAGTATGTGCTCAGTCCCCTAGGCCTGGCATTGTCAGCCAGCTGTACTGGCTCCTGGGACAGGGCAGTCACAAGATCTTGGGTTGCATACTGAAGGCTCTGTGAATGAAAAGTGAGCACAGGCATGTACCTGTCTTTGTACAGTGGACCTATTCCAGATCTCCTCTTACCTCTCCCTCTTCCTCCACCACAGAGCAGCACAGCAGCAATGCACAGCTGGAGGCCCAGCTGCCACACAACTCCTCCCATTCCGGATAGGATCTAGAACAGAATAATTGTTAAGAGCAGTTTTGTTGGTATTTCTACCAGCGGGTTGAAGTGTTAGCTGCATGCTTCTGCCAGCCTGACAAAAGTTGATCCTGAATCTGTCAGAGAGGGCACAAACTCAGCTATATAATTTCTTCTATAGGAACTGTTCTTCTCATAGCATTAAGCAGCACTTGCACTAAAGCACCAGCTGCCTGAAAGGAAATGTACAATTCCTGCAATTTTATCAAGGGTGGGAAAAGATGTGGGTGTTCTATCTTTCTTCCTGCATTTTTGTCATATGGTTTATGACAATTTAAGGGCAGTAGAGAGCCACAGTGGGTTGGAACCAATGTTCATGTTTCCCCAAATCCTGTTTCTGACCACAGTCAAAACCAGATGCTTAGAGAGAATCATAGCAATAGAGCATAGATGTTCATCTCTGAGCATTCTCAGCCTCCAGACATTTGCAGCTCAGGGCCCTCCTGGAGCAGCATTATTTCTGTGTATTCAGAAAACAGACACAGAGAATAACTGATATGATCCTGGTCAAAGCACACATCGGGAGATATGGAATACCTGGGGCCTAGTCATCACCCCAGTTCACTGGAGAGTTATGTAAGGATGTTTGTAGAGTATCTTCTGCAATATGGGACTCTACATCTCTGCAAGGTTATACTAGGCTCACTTTTTAACCAAAAATTCTGTTCTCTGAATTATCTCCTGATGAAGTTTTAATTTAAAATTATACTTTTTCACCAAACGTTTCCGATTGGATGATTTTATGGCAACATTTAATATGAAGAATATGGACCTGATCTATTTAGCAATATGTGGTGTTTTAAAAAGATGTTTCCAGTTTGCATTATTTGCTGTTACCAGAACACAGCAAATGAGCCCAGCACCATTGCAAGGAGAGTGCTACTCCAAAGAGCTTGAAACCTAGAAAACTTGGAGTGAGTTTGTAGGCAGGGACCACTAATCAGTACAAAAAACCCCCTCATTTTCTTGAAAAATTAAAAAAGAAAGAATTGAAGGAACAATGTTTGCTCTACTTGACTAGCACAGACACTGAACTGAGCTTTACAGCTGGGGTAACGAAAAGGTGGAATGCTATCTCAAAAGAGGTTGCGTTATTTATTATTAGAAAAAAAAGGAAAAAGAAAAAAATGCCAAACAAAACTTGCCAGAGATTATGATCTCTCTTTCAGAAGAACCTGGGGAAAAGTGAAGGAGTGTCAGGATAGGAGAAAAAATAAGTGCAGCATTAGCACAGGACCAAGTGCATATAGCCTGACTATAGAATAAGATTGTGATTTCTAACCAACAAAGGAACTGAAGCAGTCTTGAATAGAAGTGAGTGAGAAAAAGCCTACGCTTAGCAAGGGCTGTGATATAGTAATCATTAGGATTGTTTTACTGAAGAGATTAAGCGACCTGATCCATGACCAAGAATATCCTTCCAGTCATGAATTTTACAAGGCTAGCATCCATATATAACCTCTTGCATGTGATTATGCCTGCCTATAGTTTCCCTTGTCTGAATTAAATTGTTAAATAATTACGATGTTTCAGAAACTGATCAAGAGAAAAGGAGTATTTCTGGCTTTCACTTCACCACCTCTTCAGTTACAGGTTTTTCATAAATATCCTGTTTTGCTGCAGACTTTCTTCAGGGTGGGGGTTGTTGAGAGGAAGCATCACCATTAGCTGATTTTAGCTGGGAGGCTGGGAGGCATGAAGTGTCTGGTGTTTATCATTCTAATCAGGTTTGCTTATGGTCCCTGTGATAAATACAGTAATACTGACTAAATATGAAATGGAGAGAGCTGCATTAACTAGAATTATACATGTGCTTACAAGAACTTGTTCAGGCACACAAACAAATAAACAAACTTAGGTCAAGATAAGTAAACCAGAACAGAATGGTTCCAGGTAATTGCTACTGATTTCATAAACTCCCCTCAATCCCACGCAAGAAGTTCTTTGTCCAGTTCTGCAATGTTTGAAATGTGTTAGACATTTCTGGCTCTTTAGCTCTCCTGGAAACAAATACAGCGTATTTAAATGCAAATTTTTGTATTAGAAGCCATAGATGTTAGTCATAAGTAGGTCACGGAACACTGAATTCTGAAAGACTTACCAGAAAATAATTTCAGAAGTAGCACATAACCAGCTGAATGAGATTCTGCAGTACATTAATGCAATTAGAGGAGCTAACATAGAGACTGTGGACACATATCAATTAAAAGAAAAGTTATTGCTGCTACATTTAGCATTTGTAACACCATTAATTAATTTCTTCTGTTGGAATCAACACTTTAAACAAAAAATTGTTGTCAATATGAAAATGCTTCTGAAAAGGGATATGTGAATGATTTAGTCCTGGATAACTTTACTCAGAAATCGATAATTACAGACCAAGTGAATCTTTTTAACTTAGCCAAAGGAAATGCTAAGTAGTCATTTCACAGCAGCCATAAGTATCTTGTATGAGAAGATGATTTCAGGTAGGAGAAAAGTATTTTCTTTTTTTTTTTTTTAGTCTTTTTTAAATCTATGAGAGAAAGATGGAAAGAGTCCATCCCAAGGTAGATACAATTAGACAGAAGCAAAGTGAAGAATTTTTACAAAGAGGAGCTGTCTTTCTTGCTGGAACCTCGTGCCTAAACATATGCAAGGCTTGTAGTCTTCCTATTAGCTCAGATGGAAGCCCAGTAATAGCAGCACAGGTACAATTACAGCAGCTACTAGCAGTGGAAGACAAATCAACTTCTTAGCCAGATGTCTTGGGGACCAGACTGCTTGCTGCTTTCTTGTATTTTAATGTTCAGTTTCTGCAGCACTGCAAAGTTGCGGGTGAAGACAGAAATGCCATATGAGAACTAGTGTCAAGAATGGAGAAACATCTTCACTCTGCAGGAAAGAGACAAAATGCCTGAGAGATGATGCCCTGAAATGGTACACCAGGCATGCTGCCAGCAGTCTATCAGCACCAGGAGGTGGTAGTGACATTGATTTCCAAAGTGGTCTCCAGCTGGTTGCAATAGTTTCCATCCTTTCTGTATGTTTCCAGGACAGAATTCTGCCTGTTATCTGCTCAAGGAAATGAGGCCTTGCAGCCATGCCTTTCCCCTCCCCTCCTGTGGTTCCTGTCTCCACTTCCCAAAAGCAATTTTAAGTAATTTTAACCAGAATTTGTACAAGATAGATTTTCCAAATGTTCTCAACTGCTTATTAAGAGGAAGACAGATGATTGACTGTTATTGCTAAATCTATCCCCAGAAATTAATGTTGTAGGATTCACCCCTAGATTTGGGGTCCAGTTGAAGACAAAATAAAAAGTTAACATTTTCTCATAAGAATTTATAAGGTAAAATATATTATTTGACAGATACCACTGAGAGAGGAAGTAGTGCAAGCAGCTGACAACACAGTCTCAGCATGTGGGTAGCCTAGATATCATCTAGGTTTTAGAAACTCTGTAAAGCAGAACCTTACAGGGAGATTTGAAGAATAAGGTTAACGTAGCCCAAGAGAATTGTAAGCAGCAATTGTAAGCAGTACCGTGCAATGTGTAAGCAGTACCATGGAGGATTAGGAGAGGTAGATTTAATGATCTAGTGGGAGGTAGAAGCTGACATCATAGAGTTAACTTCTAGATGGGGAAGTGAGAGATGACGACAAGAAGAGGCTGTCAGTGACTTTAAAAGTGGGGACAAGAAGCTTATGCTTGATGAGATAAAGAGAGATAGAAGAATTGTATAGATAAATGTAATGGGCTCAAAGGAATGGACATAAAATAGGATTTTTGTGTCTCTGACTTTTGGATGGCTACAAGTAAGATCAGTTTTACAAAAGCCTGATAAAACATGAAGTATCATATAAGAGCATGAGCGAGGATTTCACATGGAGATATATGCATAAGACTCTTCAATATGCTTGGGTATCCTTTCATCCATATGATATTATATGCCAGCCCACAGCAGACAGAGAGAGGTTCTAGGTTTCATTCCACTTCCGACATCAACTTTTTTATAAGGTATGTTGCTTAATCAACATAATTTCTTCTTGTTGCAGCTGATTCACATGATCTTGTATGCTCACCTAAATCTTAGAGGCAGTCAGAAGCTTCAGGCTCTGATTTAGCAGCAGCTCTGGACTCTTTTAAAATGTGTTTTGCTTGTTTTGCTCCCAGAGCGAGATTCTGATGTTGACAAGACACTTGACAAGGTCTAGCAATGCATGTTTGCAGCCCAGAAAGCCCGTTGTATCCTGGGCTGCATCAAAAGCAGCATGACCAGCAGGTTAAGGGAGAGGATTCTACCTCTCTAATCTGCCCTTGTGAGACCCTCACTTGCAGTACTATGTCCATTTCTGGGGTCCTCAACATAAGAAGGGCATGGAGCTGCAAGAGCAAGTCTGGAGGAAGCCACAGAGACGATCAGAGAACTGCAGTCCCTCTGCTGTGGAGACAGGATGAGAGAGCTGGGTTTGTTCAGCTTGGAGAAGAGAAGGCTCCAGGGAGAACTTAGAGTCCCTTCCAGTACATAAAAGAGCTATAAGAAAGCTGGAGATGGGTGTGTAGTGATGGGGCAAGGGGAATGGCTTCCAACAAGCAGAGGCCAGGTTTACATGGGATATTGCGCAGAAATTTTTCTCTGTGAGGGCAATGAGACACTGGCACAGGTTGCCCAGAAAAGACACCCCTACCCCATTCCTGGAGGTGTTCCAGGTCAAGTTGGGTGGTGCTTGGAGCAACCTGGTCTAGTGGAAGGTGTTGCTGCCCATGGCAGAGGGTTTGAAGAACCCTTCCAACTGAAGCCGTTCCAGAATTCTATGATACAATGAGTGGTGCACAGTGGGAGCAGACACAGCAGATCTGGACCCTTCAATGCTCAGTTTCCATTCCTTACATCTTAGCAACTAGTCATAAATGACCTGCTCTCCCTTGGCCATAATCCCTTCCTTTGCTTATATCTCTTCCAGAGGCAGCGCCAACAGGCACTAAAGAAAGGCAGGATACTGACTAGTACTTACAAAGCAAAACAGTGACAGGCAATAGCATGTCTGTACCAACAGGCACACCCCTTCATCCACTAAGATTACTCAAAGTGCAGAGTCTCCACAGCAATCTGTCATGCTAGTATGTGTAATGGGTGGGGTACCCATTTTCTTATTTGCCTATAAGAAAAGATTTTTGTAGGTCAAGAAAAATTAGTGATACCTTTTCTACCTTCTGAATACAGCACATGTCTGACAGAAACACATCAAATGTGTACAACGGGGTCACATGGGACTTATCCCGGGGAGAAAGGAAAAAGAAGTTGGATTTTCTTATTTGCATAGATTATCTGAGAGAACCCCATATAACCAGCCTTTTTCTCTCTTCATCTTTGGAGAGCCATTTTCCCAACAATTTGATGCCCACAAACAGCCATGTACCTTTTGATGTGATATACTTGGATCCCAGAAAGAAAGCTGCTACAAAAGATGACTGCAATAAAGTAATTTCATACACACGTACATTTAAAAAGTACGTTTATGTCTGCAAAGTCCTGCTGGATTCCTTTACATTCATCCCTTGCAGTCAGAGCAGAGTACCTTTTTCAAGATAGTCCTTCTTTCAAGCACAATCCATCAGAATTATTGCAATAGTGGTGTTTTGTGCTCAGGAAACTAATAGAACAAAAATGCAAAGACACTTCTGGTCTTCAGGTTCCTAGTTCAAGAAACAATACAGTATTTCACATTTAGATAAAAATATATTTTTCAATATTTTAGCTCAGTAGATGTCCCCTAACATTACATACTGGAATGCATAGAACAGAAATATAGTAAACTGTCTTACCAGCTCAAAAGAAATGTCCCTTTTCACCCTGCTTCTGTCTCTTGATAGTTTAATCTGTGTAGTTTGATGATCAGGCAGTAGCAGCAGTGGCATAATAAAACAGAGCTTACTGTGCCTGATTTTAAAGATAATCTCAAGAACCAATGAAAAACTGCTCCGATTATCAGATTGAGTTAAAGTAGCTATATATGTAATTTCTCATTAGTCATGGAGAAACAGGAATTTCTGCTAAAGGGTTAACATTTAAACGGCCAAGTAATTTGCTGAATAGAAAAGTATCTGCTTTCAACTTCTATAAAAATAGGTCAACAAAACAACTTGCCAAGTGACCTAAAGCCATTTCCTAGCCCTGTGTGGATGTGGGGCTAAACTGCTTCTACCCAAGACCTGTGCCTGACTGTGCTCAGACTCCTGCAGCACCTCTGAGCTGCCCTGTCCTGTACCTTTTTCTGCAGCCAATTGCTGCACTGTGCTCAAAGGGCAGCTCTGGAAGCAAAGGCAAGCAACCACTGCAGTGCTTCCTTGTCCTGATCCCAGAGTGTGTAAGGAACAGATCTTCCCATGCCCAGCACCAATAATCAATGTCAATATTACAGCCAGGATTCATCAAGTCAGTCCTGCACATGGGTCTAGTGCCAGAGAACAGAAACATAGAAGCAGTCAAAGCACAGACTGAGTATAGTGTGTCAGTATCAGCTTCTGGGGCCAAGAGGCAGGGAGGCAAGGGCCATGCAGAAATGGAGTTGGACATTTCCAAATTGGTACATCAGAATGGCTTGTGGTGCTTCTCCCAGTACCTGATTTTTGACCCTATCGTTCCTGGGGAAAAAAAAATTTCCAAATCAGAACTGCTAGATCAGGGACATTTGCGGTTTGCTCCTAAGAGGCACTGAAAACTCCCCACCTCAAACCCCTCCACAGGCACGCTGACCAAACAGAACCTCCACAACTCACTGACCGAAAGCTTAATTGTTATACCTTGCTTCAAAGGGAACAACTTCCCTTATTTTAATAGCCTTGTGTCACACACTTGTTCATGAAGTCTGCCTCCTAGGGTGAACAGAGACAACTTCCAGCCCAACATAGCACCAAACCACCACCGTCTATCAGATGTATAGCCAGATAGAGTTCCAGTAACAGAAACAGTTCCTTCAGCAGTTCTGGGGCCATCAATACAAATGGAAACAGAGAGCACACAGGACTGAGATGTAAAGAGCCCCAGAAAAACAAGCACATTTCTCCCTTAAGTAGCCTGGGGTCAGTTACCACAGTGTAGTTTCTGAAGTGAAAAGAGCTGCAAGATGAAGCTGTAGAAGACTGTGGTGAAATGTTTCTGTCCAGTACCGTTCCCATCATCAACATGCAAGCAGCCCTAGCAGGACAGCGCGGGGCAGTCAACTCATCAGGGCAGTGGAGCTGGGGTGATCCTCTGCTGCCTTGTGGAGGGCATGTGAGGGACAGGGACCCATAGCAGCAGGGAGGATGCATCAGCACATGAAGACAGCACTTCCCATGACTTAGCACAGCATATGACAAGAAAAATGGAAAATAAGGAAGGAATAAACCAAAGAAGCCATTGATCTAGGGATGTATTAAGGGAGTAATAACAACATGGGCAAAACTAAGTCATGTAGGTCCCAAATCAACATAGCAAATACAATCAAACCAGAGGATGTTGGTGCAATGCAGTATTGTCCCAGCACTCACCTATGAAAAAACAGCTTCTCTTTACTACAGTGCTCTCTCCTGTTTAGGGAGCTGTGGAGTTGCCTATAGTCTCAGGTAAGAGAAGGGGGCGAGGGAAGGGAGTTTATTGGTATCACAGCAACAACAGATTATTACTACACTGGAAACGTGCATCAGTCACCACAAAGGTTCTCTCAAGATGTGACCTTCTGGAGCCAAGCAGTCTATGGGTTAGTAGCGTTATGCCTATGTAAGATGAAGGTCTTCACATTCAATTTCAGTACTACAGTGACTTTTTAAGACAATTATCCTGAACAAATCAGAGATATGGAGATGTCAGAGAGAAAGACAGATTCAAGGTTACAGTGTAGTTTCATATTTGGCTTTATTAGCTAGCAGAAGGTGCTCAAAATTTGTGCTACTGACCTGTTAACTGCAGCAGAGCAAGTCCAAGGCAGAAGTGGTAGGCATATCCAGGTAGGACAACATTTTGATAATTCTGGCAAAATTCTAAAAGCTGCTAAATTAAAATGGTTGAAAAGTGCAGGGAGAGAGTCTGACTCAATAGAAAAGCCGAGTAGCGAGAGTTTGTTTAGAATTATATATATTGTGAAGTCTTTTCATTTGCAGACTGCACCTGGAAAGTATTTCTGAAACCAGAGTTGTGCTTAGTCTCTAGTACATGCATTTCTGTGATGATTACATTGGAATTAGTTTTGATTCCCATGGACAGGTCTGGAGCCCTCTGTAATTAACAGACTACTACAGCTGAGTTTAAAGAGCCAAAGATAGTTGAAGGAAAAGTAACATCACATGTTGGTTTGAAAGGTAGGCGAACTTTAATGTAGCAAACATGCTTGCCATGGGTTATGATTCTAAGATTCCATGTATGGTCAAACTCTCAAGTCATGTGAGAATACCAGGGAAAAGAACTTAAAGTTCTGTACCCTTTATAAGGTTACTGCAAAAAATTTTGCATATCTACATAGGCCAAAGGATAATTTTCAAGGTACAGTTGTTTTTTTCTGACATCGAGGGAGGGTTGATCTATGATTCTAAAAAAACCCCAAAACCCAACAAAACTCAGGAACAATCAATCCCAACAAATTTGAGACATTAATAGGATAAGTGGGAATAGAAACAGGCATATTTCTGTGGATCTAACAGGTGTCAGTTTATGCAGTGGAGCTTACACAAAGTAAACTTTGTTTCTCTTCTGAATTTTGGTAGCAGTTTGCTCCTGTCACACTATGGAAAAGGCCCCACACCCATCTAGGCAACATCAAAGTCCTCAGTTTGTCTGTGTCCCACTGACAGGGCTCTCAGGGCGACAGGAAACCCACTGCTTGACGTAGCTCCGTGTGAAGTCTTGGCCCTCCTGCTCAAGAGGGATGGGCCCACAAATGGTCTGACTGTTTTGCCCAAATTCAGAGTCAACTGGACTTCCACAGTCTGAGTCCACAAAGCCACTGTCAATAGTGTCCAAATCTACACAGATCAAAGGATAACTGTCACCAGGCTTTGTATTGTGAGGGAAGAAGTCATAGGACCTTTCACTGTAGGAAACACTTTCACCATCAGGAGAAGGTAGAGAACCTGTATTTTCCAAATCCCACTGATAAGGCTGCAAGCAAAGGGCTTCTAGGATGCTCCCCACCCCTCTTTCCACTCCCCTTTCTCCTTGCTGGTTGACTGGGACACTTGTGCTCCTCAGGTGGTCTGTGGACACAGAGCCTGAAGCAAGTATTTTGTCCTGTGTACTCAGATCAGCCAAATGCAAGTCACTGGATATCTTTCTGCCTTCCTCATCAATGTTAATTTTGGGGTAACCGGGTTCTCCAGCACTATCATCTTCCTTGTTGGTATGCTCGTGTTCCCTGTACACATGGTTACAGCTGCACTGGCAGTTACAAGATGTAAATTCATCAGCCACAGTCACTGTATCAATTGACAAGTGCCCATATGACTGGTCCTCAGTCTCACCACTACTGTTTACACTACACCACAGGGACTGGTTATCATGGCCTGGAGTAGTCAGGCAAGATGCACAGGGCTTGCAAGGCAGATTCTTTCTTAGCTCATGCAGCTCTTCCTGTGGGGTGCTGTTGGAAGGATGCATGGTGTAAACTTCCAGGACTTCTGGAAGGACCATTCCCCATTCAAAGAAATCAAAGGTCATTTTCATATGGGATGCACCAACCCATTTCTGCAGAAAAGGAAACAGGGAGAGAAAGGTTAGCTTCACAAGGTTTGAGGTTCCACAGAAATAACCAAATTTCTTATGCTTTCAGAGGCAAAAATCAAACTCTAAAATCACTGACTCCTCCAATATAACAGGAGGATGCTATTATTAGGAGACTCAGGCAACTGCAGGAGAACTAATTAAAGTAATTGAAAATAATTAGCTCTGAGAGGTTTGCATGGCTTTGCAGTTTTCTCTGACACTCCCATCAGGATCCCAGGCTTCAGAAATCACATGAACTCAGCTCACACATTGAGACAGCACTTACAGAGAATAAGGAGTATAGACGTAACATAAAGGTTTTCATGGCACCGAACAGATACTGGAAAGCTCTGGTTCTTATATCTGGAGACATTTGGCATTCCTTTGAGAGAGATTTCTCCTACTGCCCTAATGAGAATCCCTTGCTCAGGATAGCATGATGGCCTTTTATTCTGTTATGTACTCCACTCACTTGTGTAGCCCATTTATACCTTAAAATCTCCGTTATGAGCCATGTAAAGAGGTTTGAAAAAGGGAGCAGGGTCTGGGATGCAAGCCATCTTCTTCCACAAGCTGGAAGAGAAAAGAGAAAGGCTTTGGGGTTAAGCACACATTACAGATGCAAAGCAAGGCATCTCCAGATCCATTTCAAGCAACTGGAATCACCTGCCCATCCTTGTAAGTTAGCAAGTGGCTGAGGTTCCAAGGATGTCTTGTGCTGCCAGAGCCATCTAAATAGCCATCTAAATAGCCTTTCTTGTGAACCTCACTGGACGTGAGACCTCAGCACTTGCACACACACATTCACACTAAGGTAAAAGGTTCCAGTTTTTTCCTTCCTGGAAAAATGCTAGAAATGTATTTTCACTGAGGCTGAGCTGGTTTGTGGTCTGCAGGCCAGAACTCCTCCCTATGCAATTCTTCCGTGGACCTAGGCTGTGCCAACCCTATTGCTGCACCAGCCCAGCCCTCCTCCATTTCAGCACCCCACATCTCTTCAATATATATCATATATCTTCCCTCTCTGAGAGGGACAGAGGCCTCCAGCCAGCACTGAGGGACCTATGTCAGCTTTGGAAAGGGGCAGCTAGCTCTGGCTACTGCTCTATCTGGCAACTGCAGAGCACAGACAAGATCAGGAGAACAGCTCAGGAGGCTGTGTGGCCCTTGCTTCATCCCCTTGTGCCACCATATTGTCCCAGCCAGCTGAATGGCAGCAGAGCCCCAGAGAAAAGCAGATCACTCTGGGCAGTACATCAGCCAGTGACCATTCTTGGCTGTCCCTCACAGGCTCATAGCTGCCCCACTCATAGATACACAAGACTCAAGGATGGCTGCATGTGAACACTCCATCTTGAACAAGACAGAATAAAAGCATTAACTCCTGCCTCCTGAAGCATTCTTACCTCTGCTGTTTGACCAGAAATGTTGTGATTGAGGCCATGATTGCCACAGCAATACCAAACAGCAACAGCCATTCCATGCCTGCTGTCTGTGTCACTGCTGGAGAAATAGACAAGGTCATTCAGGCTCACTTTGCATTTGTACCCCGATCAATAAACAAGAGATGGTGAGGGGAAAAAGGGTTTTTGGAATGGAAAGTGTTGTCAAGCATTGGAATGGACTGCCCAAGGAGGTGGTAGAATCACTATCCTTGGAGGTCAAGAGATTGGACATTGCAGTTAGTACTGTGGTCTAGTTGATTAAGTGACCATCAGGCAAAGGCTGGAGCTGATTATCTTGGAGGCCTTTTTCAACCTAAATCCCAGATTCTCTCACAGGGATATTGAGGCTGTCACCAGGGCGTCAGTATTCCAGACAGGTCTGATTGAGGGTCCTCAGAAATGACTGCATCAGTGAAAGGAGCAGTACATCAGCTGCTCTATAACCTGGCTGCATCACATATAGACAGCCAACATAGGGCAGGACAGCTCCATCTCACAAAGACCTCTGGTGTTCTGACTCCTGGTTTAGGGACATCTCCACAGATGATCTGTGAAGTGAAAGAGTGCAGCTGATTAGAGACAAGTGTTGACTAGATGATGGTTTGGTGGCTGCTCTCCACCTGTGATGAAAAAGAGTACCTTTGAGATCCAGAACTCAGATACCCCTTAATAAATGGAGCCTGGCCCTGCTGCCACTGCACTAGGTTAAGCGTAATACTTCAGTTCAAGCTGCAGATCAGTGAGAGCAGGGAAGCTCAGCACATGCTGCTGGCATTGACCACAGTCATTTTGCACCTGCTGTATTGCAGCAAAGGCTCCTTACTTTCATAGCCTCTGTTCCACCATGACAAACATCAGTGTACTTTCGTGTATCAGGTACTGTGAACTCTCTGCAGAGTGGTGGCTACCAAACAAAACACCCATGCCCAGCATGACCCAACATTAGAGTCCAGATACAGAACTCAGGTTTGAGAGCAGGATCCCCCTCCCCTCAGCTGAAGACAACACTAAGACCCAGTAGAGGAGATATCCCCCATTTCTGAAAGCTGCAAGTAGGACCCTGGACATTTGATACTGAAAAGGAAGCTAGAGGCTGCACTCCTGCAAATGGCATCCAAATGTACAGCCAACCCCATCAAACACTCTTCTTTTGCTGCACAGTGTGAACATCCATACTGACAGGCCAGGCTTGGGGTTCACATAACCAGTAAGGAAGTTAACCATACCTGTCTTTACTGGACTGTTTAAAATTTGTTCTAATGAATCAGATTTTATTAAATTCTGAAAGCATTCTCTGACACTGGACTCATTGAAAGGGCAAGGAGATCTGGCAGCATGTACCGGCAGGGCTGGTTTTCAATGACAGCGGAGAACTCCATTCACTCCAAAAGCCACCATAGCCACTGTCTTCCCGGGGTCTGGCTCTCACTTGGAACTCGTACTCAGTGTTCGCCTGTAATTCCCATGGCAGGATCACCAATGTCCGTTTATCTTCATGAACAGCTTTAGTCTTCTGAGTCTGTGAATGATTAAAACACCAAACATTAGAGTGACTGCTCTTACTTTGCTTGCACTGCTGCACAGTGAGGATGCCTGCAAAGTAACCTCTTCTGCTTTCATGTTGTTTCTGCAAGGCTGTGCTCTGACTGCAATACAATGTGCTGCATGCAATCCTGGGGGAGCCTTCAAGGCAGGACAGCATGAGAATCAAATGAATTATCAGCCTTCCTCACCAGATCTAATACTTCTCACACAGCCTCTGCTTCTCAATTAATTTTTGGGTTTGCCTGTTTTTAGTCCAGTCAAGCAGAGAGACATTTTTCCTAAACCATGAAAACCCTTCTTTCCCGCCAGTGCTACTGTCCTAGTTGTGCTAGCCTCTTCTTTTCTGGTACACCCTACTTGATGGTAAACTGACATCTCACTTACCTCCCAGGTGTCGGTTCTTCTTTTGTAACGTAGCTGATATTCCAGCTCCTCATTCAAAAAGTAGAAGGAAGAGTTCTGGTAGATGGTTTCCCAAGAAATATTGTAACCCTCTGAGAACAAAGCGGTCAGGTTGAATGGAGGCTGTGGTTTTACTGGAAGACAGGATGGTGTTACCTTTCATAAGATTACCATAGTTACAAGACGGCCCAACATGGTATCAGCAATGCAGAGCGAGTAGTGAACAAAGCTGCCCTGGCAGTGGTGGGCCTTCCTATACTAGAGAACATCCACAGCATTCCTGCCCTCAGCCATGCACAGAACCTCACATGTGAGGAGTATAATGAAGCTGGGACCACGTTTCTCTGAATATATCTTCTGCTTGTCTCTGAACCTCCTCATTGCCTATGGAGACGGAAAGATAGTACACAGGGCTAATAAACTCCTGGGAGATTATGTAAAATGTAGAGCACCTTGTTCTTCTCATGACATAAAAGAACTCTGTGTAGTTATGATCATTCACAAGATTGGGGAAATACCCCTCAATGTAACAGAGTCACAAGGAAAAGCTGAGGCTAGGGGACATTGCATAAACCCACTGCAATTCCATATCCCAACTGCCCAAAAAACAAGCTTTTGTATCCCTGCAGGGAGTGTTCATATATTGAAAAGCAGTAATGCAAAGCTCCAGCAGTCTACAGGGCCCATCACTGAGCTATGATCCCTTTGGATGAGGACCTCTAGGAGATATGCAAAGCACCACCACCCAACCTCTAGTCTGCCAGTGGGAGCAAAGAGGCTTCCTGAAATGTTAAGGCATTTGTCAAAAAATTACACTTCTCAAGTAAAGTTTAATTTCAGAAGAAGCCAAATAGAAAAATCCTTTTCCTATGTCTGCATGGTACCCATCTGCCTGGCTAACCACTCATTTTCTTCACAGTTTGCTACACAACCCAGAACATACCAACATTCCACCAAGTCAGCTGCATGACTGCATTCAGTCTTCGTGTAATGCAGGAGAAATGATTACAAATTGCCCCAGAAAGGGGAACTGCCACATCCAATACATCTCAGACACCTTGTGCCACCCAGAATAATGTCATGTTGGTTCAGATGTCCACTGCAAAAGCCTTTTGGGAGCCTCCAGCTCCTTGGATATTACAAGAGAGCTGGAGATACACTTTTGACAAAGGCACGTAGTGATAGGACAAGGGGGAATAGCTTCACACTGACAGAGGACAGGGTTAGACAGGGTTAGATGGGGTATCAGGGAGAAATTCTTGTCTGTGAGAGTGGTGAGGAACTAGCACAGGTTGCTCAGAGAAACTGTGGCTGTTTCATCCCTGGAAGTGTCCAAGACCAGGTTGGATGGGGCTTGGAGCAACCTGGTCTAGTGGAAGGTGTCCCTGCCCATGGCAGGAAGTTGAGCTGAATGATCTTTAAGGTCCCTTCCAACCCAAACCATTTTAAGGATTCTGTGATTTGTGACATTTGTTATAAAGCAATTCCTCCTGCCCTTTAGAATCCAGCCAAGAACAAGCTCTTGCACAGAGTAGGTATGACACTGGTCTAAGGTGGATATTTATCACCTACTGCTCCATGAGGAAATGGAATTTCCCCAGGAAAAGCATGGACCAAGCCAGCTCTAAGCGCAGCCTCAAGCATAATAGCAATAATAAGAGCACAGTGCTTTATGTAGATGAGTGTATAGTAAACGTAGCCCCACGGTGCTTGCTGTCACTCTCACTCCTTGCCCAGGCTATCCTAACACATAAAGTCAAACAGTATTTATGGAATTCACCATTTTTGTACTTACTGTTGTTTGACAAATAAAAGTCTTTGGAAAGCACATGCTGCCTATCAGCTATCTCCGTAACATCCACCTGGACTTTGGTATCTGCCAGGAGTTCAGTCATGTCCACAGTGCACATGTACTGTGTGTGACTGGTGTTCCTTGACAATTGCAGGAGACTGCAAGCAGCCACAGTATTTTCTGGATCTTCCTCAGGAACCCTAAAAAAGGCAAAACAAACAAGTCTGCATGGATCACATGCTGTAGTTGCATTAATTTGTTGCTGAGCCACCAGGCACAGGAAATTATTAAAATGAAAAATCAACATTATAAAAAATAAAATAAAAAATTATCTTTGAACAGATTTCTTTTTTCCCTTGTACTTGCTCAGTTTAGCATCTTTGAGAGAAATAGGAAAGTGTTTCTATAAAGGAAAGGTGCTCCTCAGTGCTCCACAGCCCAAGACTGCATCCTCTTCCTTGCTGGAGCAGAACAGCAGCAGACTGGACAATCTGCATGAGTCCTGCCAATGCACATGGCTGAAAGTTCACTTTTAACAGCAGCAAAGGGCAAGGTATTCCCATGGCAGCAGATAAGCAATGCTAAGGAATCTGGGGTCAGCATAGCAGTCAGCAGGAAGAAGCACAGTCAGTGGAGACAGGAACCAGGGGTCCTTTGCTAGGGAAGAAGTTAGTTTGTAACTGGAGTGCAAAACACCAAGTAAAAAACCAGCATGGCAGCAAAACCAGGATTTCTACCTAATAAAGAGGACAGAAGGTTGCCACTGTGCTATGGCCATGTAGAGGCTCCTGCTAACTGGACTTTGCTCATCCCACCAAGACATACCATGTAGCAGTGAGATTGTATGAACCAGCACCTGACTCGTCTCGCAGGATACAGGACAGTGTCTGTACATAGTCCACAAAACAAGTGAGGCTTTCACAACACACAGCTGCAGGTTTGGAAAGAGAAAACACAATATCACCTTCTGTGATAAAGCAAGAAGAACTTCGTATCAACATACGAACTCCTCAGGGTTCCCACTAAATCTGAAGGGAACAGACCAGTCTCTGACAAGCGTCCTCCCTCCTGCTGAAAGTCTCCAGTTTTGGGGCGTAAGATGTGTTCCAACTCTACAGGGTGACAAGTCATTGTCAAGATAAGTGTCAAGCAAAAACCTATTAAAAATGCTGTGGCAGCCAAAATCAGGAAATGCCCAAATTGTGTCTCTCATACAATCACTACAGCAGAGTCACATATTTCTGCAAGTCTTAGCTTATATGGCACATAGATGAGACGTGAAACGCAATAAGAAACAGTAGCATAGTCAAATATTTTAACCAAATATTTTAACGATAGCACTTTCTAAATTGAGTACTGTTCTTTGCTAGTCTAGTTTTCATTGTACATCTACACAGCGCTTTACACATTATTTAAATGGTATTTTAGTAATTTTTCCTTTGCCATTCTCTTTTCTGTTTTATAAAGCTTGATATCGGCAGCATCAATACTTTTTATGTCCAGTTCCAGAGCTTTGAAGTATGTTTTTCATGAAATTTGGGAATAAAAAATATTGCAAATTTGTAGTTACTATAATTTCTATAAAACATTCTGATAAGCACAATTTATTAATTACAGACTTCTCAAGAGAACTTGAGAGACAATTTTAGAACTGATACTGGTCATTAGGAAAATCAAGTAATTTTTTGAAAGTGGTCACAAAGCAGCATTTATACTCTTGTACTTGTTCTGCAGGAGCTCTGCTCACAGAGCAGTATCCAGTATGTGTTTTATAAAAGTACAATTGTCCTGTACATAACACACTTATCTCTCTAGATTTCAAGGCACGTAAGATAGTAGCACAGTGAGAAATGTCTGCATTGACGAGTCCCCTCTTGACAGCTCCCTGGGCTGACAAGAACCACCACCATTACACTAGGAATGGCTGAATGAGGAAAGGCCTGCAGGAGATGCAGCATGCCGTGGTTCAAACATGCCTACTGCAGTGACCATTCAATCCTGACTCGTAAAGTATCACCCATTTTTGATGGGAATAAAATTGTCATAATCTAGGAAAAGGCTCAAGATTGTTACATCCATGCTTAAATCAAGCCTGGGTTCGCCCCAACCACAAAGGCTGCTCCCAGCCTCCTGAGAACACACTACTTTGCAGCCATCAGGCAACCAAACCCTTTGATGCTAACCACACTGCCAGTTCACTTCCCTTTGTCGTTCTGCTGCTTTCTTGGTTAGAGAAGCTGCACTCCCTGCTTCTTCCTTCCCTGTTGCAACATGCTTATGTCCAGAGTGTTGTTTGCTGATGAGATATGCTCAACAACCCCAATGCCCAGTTTTAAAGCTGAAGTTGCACACAGAGAACCACCATGGAATCCAGTAGTGTGTGCAGTGATGGACCAGAAACATCTGTTCTGCCCTCCAGATCAAATGCTGCCAACACAAACAAGCTGCCTGCATTTGCAGTCACAACGAACAGGCGTGTCCAGCAGAGGGTGCAGCCTCCTTCTAGGGTGGGGTAAGTTCAGATGAAAACAAAGTCCAACTTTTCCCTGCTGAAGTCACCCATCACAACGTTTACCTCCTAGTCCTCACGTATCAGAGCACACGCTACTCTCCCTACACGACCTCTGGGCAGCACTCAGATTTGCACACAAGATCCTCCTCAACCCAAAGATTTAGGATGGTGGCAGAAGAAATTTGGGGATGTTTGCAACAGATTGGTCTCAAGGATGTACATTTTTTTTTAAAACTTCATTTTGACTTTTTAATTTCACATCGACTTCAAAATTCTGTTCTAAAATTTTTATTAAGTACTCATGTTTTATTTTGAACCCTCAATAGACTCTTCTGAGGGTCCTGGACCAAGCACTCAGAATCCTGAACAACATACTTTTTCTCTTTTAGCCTAACTTTATTCCCCTAGAAAAAATGGGGCTAGGAATCCCTTACATACCTTTAGAAAGGGCAGCAAGTATTAATAGGCTATTAAGCATCAGTAATTAGTGTTCTTCTATGCTATTATGTTAATTAATCAAAGAGATTACTATTCCTAGGTAGACAGACCACTATTCCTAGGTAGCTGGTAAGTTGCAAGGGTGTCTTTGGGCAAGAATCTGTTAATAAAATTAAGAGAACAGTTTTTTTACTGGGAAAGGAATAATTAAGTGTCCCAAAACCAGTTAGATCTAGGATGAAATGTCTGTCCTTGGCAACTTCAGAAACAAAACTCGAATACTTTTAACAGTAAGATCTAGATTGATCCAAACTGAAATTAGTACATGGTAATTCCCTGGTTTGCATCATACAAAATTCAGAACAGAGATCACAGTGGTCCCCTATGACAGGAAGATATAATTCTGAATGCATCTTTTCAATCCTTATTTAGGTCTGGGGCAGGTCCAATGCTCTGCCTACAAGCAGCACGTAAACTTGCATGGTTCCCTGCAGACATAGCTGTCACTGCCCTTTTCTGTCCAGCTGATCTGTTCAGAAAGTCAGCTCTGAGTCAGCTGGTGTTTGCAGTGTGGGTAGGAGCCAGAAAAAAAGGGGAGGTAACTGTATGCACAGTGCAGTTCTAAGCAAAGGGACTCAGACTAGGAGAGGTTCACTACACTGACCCTGGCTGACCAGCCAACAGCAACCCTGGGGATATCCTGGTCTTGGCCACCAGAACATCTTCTACAGCAAAGGGTATTTTTGGTGGGGGAAATCCTACTCTAATGTCACAGGAGACATTTCAGTGCAAGGCAGGCACTGCCTCTGCAGGCAGTCCACTGGTGTTGCTCCCCAGAGCGCTATACAGCCTGGCTGAACTCTGCCCAGCTGTGCCCTTCCTGTGCCTGTCCTCCACTCATTACTGCATGGAACTCTCTCCCCTGGGACCTTATCTTGTGCTTGCTGTCCCATGGCAACCTTGTGCCATGCACATGCACATCTCATCAGAGCTGGCACATATGGTCACTAAGATAAATCCTGTGGGTGTGCAATCTGAAAGAAATATCTGAGGACTTACTGTACTGGAATAAAAGGCAGAAGAAAATATTCTGGAGCCACTGTTTGTTCCTCATGGTGGTTCTCACTGGATGTCCTGGGGAAAAAAAACCCAACCACAAATAAGACTCCCACAACCAATTTAAAGCTCTGCTCAGACATTTACATGATTAAGGTTGAGCTGGAATTAATCTTGCTTTTATTTAAATGTCTAAAAGTAAAGTGCCTTATTTAGACAATTAATTTCAGCTCTCTTGTGTGTATCTATTCCATGGGCTAAGGGGGGTATGACAAACAGCCTGCCAACTTGCCATAAGCAAGGTCAGTGAAATGACAGCACATGCACAGAGAAAGCAGCAAAGTGACTGCAGCTCGGGCTACAAGAAAAACTCGGGTTAATCGCTAACCTGTTTTTTCTTCATTAGTATCTTGCAACTAGGAATGGCTTGCCCCTAGAAGTGACATTGCTGCAGATTAAACAGCTATGCAGTGAATTAGCCAAGTGGAGTATGAATATCATTGTGGGTCTGTGTGAGGAAAGCTAGTGAGAACTCATTGATTTGGCCTACCTGTAGTTAAATAAGCATGAAATATCTAGTTAAGGGACTCCAGAAAGACAAATCAGAGAGAAAAAAGATAAAAAACCAGCCTCCCATGTAGCATCCAAGAAAACAATGTACAGTAGTGACTGCAGGGAAAGGCTGCCCTGATGGTTTAGCAAAAAGAACCTACAAGAAAGTCTTCAGAGAAGATTACAGCATGATGTCCAGAACAGAGGAAATGGCATCACATACAAATGACTGTTCAACCCACAGCTCCTGCTCCAAGCCAAAGCCCTCAAATCATATAATGCATTTAAGGCAGTGTTTTCACAGCATTTAAATATTTATAGAAACACATGGATATGCACAGAAAGGCTTAAAATGTGCTCTCTGCAGAGTACTGGCTGTTGATACCTGATACAGACTTCAGCACTGTTTTCTCAAGCTATTCTTAAATGGGACAAGAAGCAATTGGAGAAGCAATGTGTATTATTTTGGTGACATAGTTTCATTGAAAGCAAGTTGCAAGGATGCACAGACAGCAGGAAGGGCCCATATGCCATGCCACATAGTCTGATCTACCCTTTTAATTTAAAAAACCATCACCTCTTGTCCTGTTGCAACAGACTCTGCTAAAAAGTCTGTCCTTATCTTTCTTACTGGCTCCCTTTAAATAATGAAAGGTTGCAGTAAGGTCTCCTCAAAGCCTGCTCTTCTCCAGGCTGAACAAGCCCAACTCTCTCAGCCTGCCATACATAGGAGAGGTGTTTCAGCCCCTGAAGCATCTCTGTGGCCTCCTCTGGACTCAATACAGCAGCTCCACATTCTTGTCACATTGCGGGTCTCAGACCTGAAGGCAGAACACTAGGTAGGGTCTCAAGAGAGCAGAATAGAGGGGAAGAATCCCCTCCCTCTATCAGCTGCCCACGCTGCTGGGGAAGAACCTCAGGACACAGGAGTTTCTGGGCTACCAGCACATATGGCCGGCTTATGGCCAGCTTTTTATCCACCACTGCCCCTAGGTCGTTGTCAGCAGAGCTGGTCTCAATCTGTTTGTCCCTCAGCTTGTATTCATATGGAGGGTTTCAGGTATCCAGGTCCTGGGGTGCTTTTGCAGCATCCACCACAAGCAGCAAATACCCAGGCAATCATTCAGCAGAGAGAAACCCATGAAGCCTTTAAGACTTGGGGAACATTTGTGGTGTTTAAAAATTTCCCAGGTTTACTCAAATAATGAAAGCAAAACAAATTTAGCAGCCAGCAGAAAGCCCCTCCAGCCTCATGTGAGCTCACAGACGGGCTCTCTGGATGTCAGTGCCTGGGTGAAACCAGCAAGACTGGCTCTGGAGGTGCCACAGACACACTGTGTGTGTCACACCCCGCTGTGGGAGCAATGATGCAGCTGCTGCCCCTTCTTTCCTGCCAAACAAACCCTGCCCATGAAGCACTGTTCCAGCTCAGCAAAGAGCCTCAGGCACCCTGCCATCCTCCCTCACATGTTGCCAGTGGCAGGGCAAACTCTCTACCTTCATACTCCAGCCCTTCTTTCTGCATCACACATTGCCTAGAGTAAACACCTTTTATTGACCCCTCTGATCCAAGCTCTCCAAGTTTTCTGTGTATAGTAACTCTTGTCATTACCACTGCTTCTTGTAGTGCAGTCCCTAGTCACTGAGATACAGTCCTCTGTCAGATCACTGTCTTGTGATCTCACTCATCTTCTACTGCTCTTCCCAAATCCTCATTCCTTTGAGGAAGGCTTGCTGTTATCCTGCCATCTGAAACCTGCTGACTTGACTTCATGCTAAGAGTGGCTGCACCATGAGCCCATCTCAGCATCACTTTGTATTGTGACTGTCATGTTCTACACTCTTGGCCACCTTGCAAAACAAAGAAAGGCAACTTGCTGAGGGAGAGGGAGAGGGACAGGAGAGGACTGCAGACCCACCACTTATTTCAGAATCCAACCGGCAGGCTTCTGACGCTTCTTATTCACATATTGCAGTAGCTCCCTGCTTTTATGCTCATTCCTGCCTAAATGAACAGACCAATGCAAGGAAAGTCTTTGCTGCTTTTACCTATTGTACTGTGATTTCTTTCAAGGGCCTCTCCTACTTTCCTTCATCTGCTCAGAGAATGGTACTATCAACCTGAAGGGACAGGCAGGACTGTACGGGAAAAAGTCAAAGCAAGAAGCCCACGTAGCTCATTGGGTTGATGTCTTACAGAGTTACCAGAGACTGCCATTACACAATGAGGAGAGGTTAGCACACAACCCTGTAATCTAGAAGGAAGATTCATGAAGAAGAGCACAGTAGCAAAAATGAGAAAACTAGTAGGATCTGCTAAAATAGCTGAAACAAAGAGACAATAGTTCTCAGTTGGGATGCCACTGTCCCATCTCTTACCCTTGCCAGTGCCCACAGATTAGTCCAACATTTATCTCCTTCTCTTTCCCTACCTCATTGTGGTAGTAAAGGACTGTGACCTCTAAGAGCACCATAGACAGTGCTCTATGGTGTACTATGGTATTTCAGTACTGCTGAAACTGTCTGACCTCCTGGCTGTGCTCCAGATTGTTATGACAAAACATGGACCGACAAGACATGTGCAGAAGAGCTGCAAAAGCTGCAGCTCTTCAGCAGCATCTTTGTGCCCTTTGATGCCAAAGACCTCATGACTTCAATGGAGATGTATAGCAGCCCTAATTCTGAAGCATGCTCCAGTCAGGCTTCAATCCCAGTCTGTTATTGGGACCCCCACCTTTCCTACATCCCTCCATTTGTTACACCCTTCTAATTTGCTTCTATCTGTCAGCATGTGATTGTTCTCATGGAGGAAAGAATCGTAGTGGGCAATGAGCAGAGGCAGGAACTTATTCCCAGTCTGGCATTACAAAAGTCCTTTCTACTGCCTCATTTCATTTTCTTGGTCTGTGAAATGGACTCAGAATCAGCTTCACACATCCTTGCAACAGACACTTGTTATAAAATGTCAAGCATTGTACAGCTGCCAAGTACCACTTCTGCAAACTCTGTAATATCCTTATGAGACCACAGCAATAAAGCTGAGTAGCCATTCATAATATACACATGTAAATGATGCTACAAGTTCTTAATATACCACAGAATATGAAATAGGACCAATACAGGCAGACATTTATGAAGATTATTTTTGTTAAAGATCTGGAAATATGATGCTATAAGCTGCCAAACATGGATGCAGTCTAAGCTCACAGTTTGAAGTGTTTCCAGGAAATGTGCTTAAAAAACAAAACAAAACAAAACTCCAAAAACCCCAAAACAACAACAAAACACACACACGTGAAAAACCCCAAACAAACAAACAAAAAAACCCCACCAAAAAAACCCTCCAAAAACCCAAAAAAACACCAAACCCAAAATCAAAACTAATTAAGAATTCAGTTTAAGTAAAAAAAGAAAGGGAAAAATATTTCCAAGCATGAGAAAATTAATTTTTTGCAGCCAAGCAAAAAAAGAGTGGAAGACACAGTCCACCGGCTATATGCCCAAACAAGCTTTCTTCCTGAAAAAGAATCATTATCGATGCACACTGCCATCTAATCAGAAAGCTGAAGCAACAGGGAGACAAAGGGGTGCTCTGACTGTCCGGAGGCTAAGAGCAATGACAGCTAGGGCACAAGGGCCACATCAGTTATAGCTTTTTTCTATAAGAAAGATTTACAGTGAAGTTGCAACATCAAGCAGGAACAAACTGGCAGAAGGGAAAATTGGTGGAAACATGGATATTACCTGCCCTGTTCTGTGCATTTCAGCCCTCCAACACTTCCATGATCAGCCTGGCTAAATCATTACTGCAATTGCAGACCCTGCCTAGGGAACTGAGGAGCAGGTGGGTCTCCTCAGCACTGAGTAAGAGCAAAGCCTGCTTGTGCACAACCAAGGGCCGTGGTGTATTGGAATACACAGCGATAAATGGAGATTGACGTCACCACTGTATCAGTATTACTGTGCCAGCAGAAGGATGTGGTGAGAGGAGGTGATGAATTCAGGTCCAAACACCCACACAACATTTATTACTGTACTGCTTGCTTTCTTACATGAGAAAAGGGTGGGAGAACTGATAAAAACTCACAAACCTCACATCTAAAAGGTCATAGTGGGACTGGTGGACTTAGACTTGTGCAGTGAGGAGGCATCAATGTCAAGGCATTAAAGGGCTAAGCCAAACTGCATAGTACAGCATGTGCCACACTGGAGACAGTCAAACACCACTGCATTTAGCTTCCATCCATTCCCAAAATGGTCCCAGAATCAGGGCAACAGCACAACAATCCTCAGATCACAGGCAGGGAGGTCATCTGGCTCCTAGACAGGTGAGGGGCTTACCCTTGCTGTATCTCATGCCTGTGACTTGTGTCTGGGCCGGGTCTCTTTAGATTGCAAGGTTGACACTGAGGGAGGGTCCATCAACTCACCTAATCATACCTTTAAAGGGGCTTCAAGGAACCCATGCACACTCACTGTATCCTTGGACATGAAAGAAATGAGCAGCACTATGGAGGGATTTGGTACACACAACGCAGTGTGGAGGTAGGAGGAGCTAGGAGCAAGAACAAGGAGTTGTAATAACCCAAGAAGACTGCACCAGTGAAGCTGGCACAAAGCAGGAGGGTGCAGGATGAGGGAGCTCCATGTTAAGCCCTCCATGCCTCTGACTCACCCTGTGAAAAACAGATGTTTTGGAATATTCAAGCCAGGGCAGGTGGCTCTTGACCATGCTTGCCGGGTAGCTGCTGGTAACTGAGCTGGTTGTACATGGTTAGAACACGCATGGAGAAGGTCACATGACTTAGTCCAGGAGCTACTCCTCCTTGTGTTTGGAGCAGCCTCTGTGAAAGACCAGCTCTCCCTTCTGCATGCTTTGTGGATCACTTATAGGCACAATGTCAGGCCTAAGTGTCTAGAAAAGACTTGTCTCAGCTGATGGTACCTGTGGGTTGTGGAGATTGTCACCACTCTTGGGTGCAGTGTGGGACAGTACAGGGTTAATTAGGCTGAGTGGCTAAGTCAGAAATTTCCCAGGCTCTTAGTAATATCTTTCTGTTGTGAGGATAGCACACCAGGATAGTGGTGTAGCTTTTTCCCCCTGATTACACAGGACTCTCCAAGGTGTGCCAATATTGTTATTTGTGCAGAGGCGGGAAGGAAAGAGCAGCATGTGCGATCAGTCCAAAGAGTGACAGTCTGGCAACCACAAGCCACACTACTTTTAAATCATGCAATAACATGCATTTGATATTACAGAGCTAATTTTAAAAACAGGAGCACTGGTAGCACTGTAAGACCAATGGCTTTATAAATTTAAACATATGGCACCAAAAGGCCTGTTTTCCTCAAATTTAACTCATAAAAAGTGTAATTTCAGCCTAGCCTGCAGCAGTAATATTCACCAAGAAGCAAGCGTGAAGGGCACACAAGGGAAGGCTTGGTAGAGTCTGTTATTCATGACCCAAAACCATTTTGCCATCACTGGAAGAAGGGCAACATCATCACGTATTTATCAGCAAGATAAATCATAGAAAAAACAACATTCAGAGGTGACAATTCCTTTCTCTAGGATATAAAACCAGTCACGCTTGGAGTTATCAGGTTCATGATTTGAAGAAAAGGAGAAAAAACTCCACAGAAACAGTACTACCTCTGTACTTTCTTCCTGTCGTAACAGAATCAAACTGATATCCCCAGCAGCATCAAAGATACAGACCTGGCATAACTTTAGGGTCAAAGGCACCATTACTGGCTGGTGACATTTAGGAGGAAGATAATCATACATTACGATAAGTGAAAAATGGCAGGAGAACAGCTGAGACATGAGTAACAGTGTTCTGCTGGAAGAGAAAGCAATAGAATAAACCACCTCAAAGCTCAGGAAACAGGCTAAAATATGAATGAGCCAGGCAGAAAGCAGAGGTGTTAGTCAGCAAAGCAGCAGGTTGAAAAACACTGAAGCTCCACAGGTGGTGGCTGTGAGCTGACACAGGATGCTGCAGGGGAGGGAGGAGTGTGTTGCTTTCAGTCTGGGGAATACTGAATGTCACCTGGAGAGACCCCAGCACCCTGCCCTCCTGCCTCCCTTCTGCCTTTGCCAGTTATCTGTAGCCATCAGCTACAGCTTCTTGTAGGTCAGCCTCTTGTTTTCCCCAGTATCCATCAAGTCTGAACCCATACTGCATGACTGCTGTAGTAAGAGGACATCACTTTGGCTGTAGCCAGGGGAAAAGGGCTTACCTTCACAGAGCTGTGGCTATGTATGTCTTGCTCACATGGAGGAGATTGCACAGAAGGTTGTATCTTCTCTTAGGAAATCACCCAACACATGCTGGTAAAGAGAAACAGGAATGACTGTGCTTGTGAACTCACCCTGACCATCTGGAACAGAAACCTACAGCTCTGCTCAGGCTCGAACCCAACATCCGGAGCTGCACCATGCAAAGCATGCCCAGAGCATCTCTGCACGAGGTCAGCACGACTCATGCATTCCCACAGTGCTCACCTGAGTTGGCAGAACTCCCTGCTCCTTCCATGCAGGTTGACAGAAACTGACCCCCTTAGAGCCAACATCGATCAGCTTGTCCCCAGATCTCTGCAAGTGGGGATGCACCAAGATCAGAACTCTACTCCTGGCACACAGCTATTTACGGCAAGATCCTCATCTCAAAAATCAGTATGTCCCACTTATCCTGCCTGGCTGCAGCTCTTCCACACTTGGGGCTGGTGCAGCAATGGAGTGTGCCTTAGGCAGCTTTTTCACAGGGTGAAAAACACACCAGCTGTCTTCAACCTCTGGCTATGGCAGCATGTGCAAAGCAAAGCAAAGGCCTCACAGAGCAAGCTGCAAGGGGGTGGCCAGCTGCATCTGTAAACCACAGAACATGCAGTCCTAATACATTTAGTGACTTCTCATGTCACTGGTGGCAATGTACTGTGTCTTTAGGAGAAAAAGCAGGAAGGGAGTGGCTTCTCAGAAAAGCCACCCTTGTAGCCCTCCTCCAGTATAAAATCTTGCTACACAAACCCAATACAGGAGTAGAGGCAGAGGTCTTTAAGTTGTAAGAATAGTGAAGGCAGCTTGACTGGAAGTGGGAATAATTCCTAATACTTCTGAACAAGAGTGTCTGTTGCAGGGGCCCAGCACAGCTCAGAATGAGGCCATGAAATAGTCAGCACAAGCCAAACTGTGTATGCTAATTCCTGCTGTAGTGGAGGAAACAAGGCATTTCATGGCTTCGTTGCCCCCCATCACGTTGTGGAGGAACATGCTATGTGTTTCTGAAGCACCTCAGCCAGACAGTGGAAGGGGAAGATTACCCAGCAGTGAACTGCCCTGCACAACATCCAAGCCCAGGGCCTGCCAGACATGTGCACTGGTCAGCACTTGCAGCACAGTACAAGCCAGCTCCTCCAGACCTCAGCTGCCTGCTTAGCACAGGCATTGGTGCCATGGCCAGCCACGGCCATTGCACACCTGGTTCTCATTGAAACTCTCTAGGGCATCAAAACAAGAACTGGGGACTGGTTATAAGGCTGACCCAGGTGCGGAAATTCTACCCCCAGAATGCAGACCAGTGTTTTCTCACCTCATTATAATTCTTGTTGCTGTGTGGGTGGCTCATTGCAAGTGAAACTAGCAGTAGCTGAGCTGGGGAGAAGCAGTCAACCTCAAACCCTTCAGCTTATAGCAAATTTCCCCATTTCTAAGAGCTGGGGAAACAGCACCAAGTAGGAAAATCCCAGTGCTACGTATTAGTCACCAACTTCGTAGCCTTCAATCAGAGGACAAATATCACACTGTTATGAATGCCCTGCTCTTTACAATTGGGTAGAGACAGGATGAAGGAAATGGCTGATCCTTCACTAAACTGGGACAGGAGCTCCTTAGGACACCTGCCATGCTCCATGGACTGGGGCAGATCTAGCACAGTAATCCCTCTACCTAAGACAGACTGTGGCTCACAGGCTGTACTGTAACAACTCTTGCTATGATAATTGCCTCTCTGCATTCAGAATATAGAATCTTAGATCTCATGCAAAGATGGTCAGTTTTATAGAGCATTCTGGCTAAGAGCAAAAACAAGAACAAAACAGCTGCTACCTCCCCTCATGCAGCTAAATGTGCCACAGCAGCCAGTTCCCCATTCTGTTCAGCTAGGGCTGTTGCCAGTTTTTCTTCTCTTTCATCTTGCAGTCTTACTGAAGGGACAGTATGGACATTTCAATGGTATAGAATGCCACAGGAGGGACAGATTGGAAGCAGGACAGCAAAAGAGACAAAGAGAGCAAAGCGCCTTTGGCCAGAGCTCTGCAGAGATGTAAAGTTCCTCTCAACAAGCTTGTCACAAGGAATGAAAACACTCAGGATTTAGCAATCCAGCTGTGTTGCCGGTAGATGTTATTTGGCACTCTGGGAACACAGGCCAATGTACGGCAATTCATTAAGCTTATACTTTCGTTGTGTTAGTGAGGTATTGGGAAAGTGCCCTCTTCCTCACTTGACTGTGTTTTTCCTTTGCTTTGGAGCAATCTGCTTAGAAAGACAACAGTCCTGCACTTGAAAACCAAACAAGTTCACTGGTCTCCCTGATTTTTTTACCAGAAAGTTCCTGCTGAGCTGTTGCTTGGCTTCCAGCCTTGTGACTTTGGTGCAGTAGGAGAGACCTTGAGGGCTGTGGCCATGACTGCAAGGTCTCAGTCACAGAAACGTGCTGAAAAAAATGAAAATTCCAGGTAATGTGGGATCAAGATACGTTATCACATGGCAGCCTGGGGCAGACCTTGTATTCAGCAATCTGCAGAGGTGATAAATGATCTGTGTGTTTGTGTGCATGCATGGCACACATGCCTGGGCATTGCACAGGCATAGTCCTCCCAACAATTCATAAAAATTACCTATTTTTTGTAAAAGCAACTGCATACAAAATAACACACTTTGGAAGCACCTCTGTCAGGGCTAGAACACAAACTGCGTGAATCATGCTCCCTAAGAGGTCTTCTACAGAGAAGACTTGGTTAGGAGAAAAACTGTTCTCTCAGTCTCTCTTCATTAAGGAGTTTTGTCACGTAATTCCATGGTCAAAAGTAAACCTTAGAGAGCAGGATTTTGGGAGTTACAACCCTCTCATTTAGTTCTCTAACCGGTTGTTCCTTTGGCCCTATCATCGCAACACTTAAAAGAACTGGTTTTCTTACATAAAGCTTGTAGCTCGTGGTGGGTGAACACTTGGGCATCCCTGCACCCTGCCTTAACAATGTAGCATCACAAAGCAAGATGCAGAGTCGAGCTATTTAAAAAACTGACCCCTCCTTCACCCTAAATTTACTTGTCCCTACCCCCAAGAACCTGACTCCGCATCCTCAAGGTCCTAATCTATACTAGGATCACCCTTGTTGTGTGGTTGTTAGTTTTCCATGGGCAATGATAAACCTCATGATTGATGGGAATTTGCCAACAGCTGATCCTTACAGGTGCCTATTTCCAAGGAGCCAACTCTGCTCAGAAGAGAAATTAAAAGAAGTCAAGCCTGTGGCATTTCTGCAGTGGAAAAGGAGTGTATCTGAACTACCTTCTCCTGAACTGTGAATGCACTGGCTTTTTTTCTCAGGAACCTATTTCACTCATGGTGAGCCAGGTTGCTAGTATTTAGTAGACAGAGAGGTGAGAAAGATGTGGAGGTGGAGTGACTGTGAGCAAGTAATAAATGGCACTATAACTAGGCTAAAACTTGGCACAAGCCTTCACTTGCATGGCAGTCTTTCAAAACAAATTGAAAACCACAGAATATACACTTACCATGATCAGTAATTCTCTGTCCTGGCAGGAGCTCTCCACTTGCAAAAAGGACATGCTTGGAGGGTACCAAAGCTGCTCTCTTGGGAGCGTGAGCTGCCTCTCTCTGTATAAGCATGCAGGCCCAGTGCACATGCAGGCACCCAAGTGGTAACCTCAGTCCTGACCCCTCACTGCCAGCTCAAAGTCACAACTCCCAATCACCACCCAAGGGGCACAGCACCAGCCTGGGCTAGAAATCTGACACTTGAAACCCACCTGGGTTTCATAGCCTAACAATAGCTATGGATGGCAAAAGTGGCAGGGTTAGAGGATGGAACAGGGAACTCAGCTCGCACTACAGCCAGGCACCATGCCTGTTGCAGGAAGAGGGTGAGCCAGACAGCTGCCCCTTCAGCCCCGCTGTCCCCAGTTCTGGATTATACAAAGACATAGGAACAGGGATCCCCCTTCTCTGAGAGTTAGGTTCCATTTCACCAGAGAAACGCTGAAGGGAGAGAAAGGGAAGAATAACCACACACAGAAAGCCATCTTATGAAAATGTGCCGACTGGAGGGCACAGCTATGTGGAAGAAGAAAAGCCAGGGAAAGGCAGAATGGAGCTGGGGCTCAGCAGAGAAGCAAGTGCTGCAGCAAAGCTGGCCTGAGCAAACCTCTCCAGCCAAGTGCAAGCGTTCATGGAGGATTTCACAAAGAGCCCAAGAGAAAGCATAGGAGTAGAAGGGAAAGAAAACACCACTGGTGTCCCTACATAGACACCTCTACTACTTTACCAATTTGGAAGGGAGATTTGCAGTACCAGTTGCTGTGCTTAGCATTATGGTTTCCTTCCTTATGAATAGCAGTACAAATAGAGTTTTCTAAATGAGAATAAATGTATACATTTCAATAGAAAAACCTCATTACTTAATGGTTCTTATTTGTTTTATGCTGCCGCCAACATACTAGGGTGGAATTTACCATACCGAAATACATAATTATGCTGTAGAGAAGTTGTCAGTAAAACTTCTTGAGTAATTATTCAACAAGAAGTACATACTGCCTTTAAGGTGCAGGCTAATTCCCATTCTGACTGGACAAGAACAAAAATCCAAAAAAAAAATTCTACTAAGGTAGGGTGTTGGACCACACACTGGGTAATCTTTCTGGGAAGAAACACTACTTAAAAATCCCTGATTCCTTTTACAGCTGCTGAAGTAACTGCTTGTTTCTGCAAGATAAGAAACTAATCACCAATAATGCAAATGATGGTAATCTTTACTTCACGTCTTGATTGTGCAGGTATAGAAACATACACTCCATGGACAGGACAACATCCCCCACCCCAAAAGAATTAAGTTATGGAAGCTGTGTGATAAATCAAACACCTTCCCTTTGGACCTGCAGCTATATCCCACTTTGAGGTGTGTCTGCACGTTCCACATCACCTTTGTGTGCTTCCCGAGCCACACACAGCCAGGGCAATAACCACAGGAGCTGTACTAAGAACTCCTGCTTCCTGCAGCTGCTGCTCCCTTTTAGAGATTTCTCACAGCTGGCAACACCAGATCTGACTTTATTACCGTACAGCTGTGGCTGCCACTGCTGGGTGCTACAGGGGTACGCATCATGTCCCAGCTGCCAGTCCCAGGCAGGCATGAGTGTTACAACCCAATGAATCATGGGTGATCTATAGCAGCCCTCACTTCAGTCAAAACTGAAATAACAAGCAACAATTCAACTTGCCATACAGTTTATTTCCAAAGACTAGTTCAGACTTGGCAAATGTGGCTAGGCTACCTCCATATAGCAGTTGTCCTCTTGGGCGAGAGTTTGCAAAAAAATTTCATTTTTTTCCTCATTCTTCCTGCTGTTTTCCATTAACAGTTCTACTGTCTTTTCTTAACTGCAAGTGCCAGTCTGGAGTCCTCACTGTGAATGGTGTGAGAGTCAGAAGGATAGGAGTTACTCACAAAATGACAAGGCAACACCTTGTCTGAGCCATGGAGCTCCAGGGACTCTGCAGTTTTTCTGTCTAAGTTTAGCCCAATACTGCCCAGTGATGCTGGTAAGCTGACTGCTTAGCCACACCCCTGCCCCTGTTTTCATGCTTCAGCACCTCTTCACTTCCCCCTGTATCTCAAAGTTCCCTCAAGTGGTTATTTGAGTGGCAGTATTTTAGTCTGTTATCACCACCCTCTTGCATTAGTAGGGTTAAAGCTTTTCTACTTTGTTGCCTTTGTAGCTCTTTCTCTGCTGTTTAAATCTTTACATTTCATCTCTAACAAATGCAACAGCTGTTCATCTCTGCTGGTATTTTCATCATTGCTATCACCAGACAACTCATTAGCACTGTTGATCCAAGGGCTGCCATCACCAGTCTGTGTGTCATTCTCCCTATATACTAAACCTGGGACAATGGTGCAGTCAGAACCCTGAACAGTCAAACACACACTGTCCTTTATCCTTGGGTCAGATTCATAGATTGCAGTATCTGGAGGTGCTTCACTCAGAGTGTTGCACAGATTAATGAAGGATTCATATAGTGACGTAGAGATAACCTCATTGTCACTGTCCCAGTATAGACCGTTAGATTTACCTGCACTACCAAAAGGCTGGTAACGAGATGGCTGAGGTGCAACAGGGCAAGAAATTATACTGCCTTTCCTTTGAACATTTTGATATATTACTTGCTTATGCATTTCTTCCTCTGAAAGAAAACCTGAAGCACTTTCATTTGCATGTGTGGAGAAAGACAGAAAATCAGTATGCTCTGAACAGGTGTTTGGAAAGTCACGCTCAGTGCTGGGAGATCTGTAGTTGTTGTAACACATCTGATTGCTAGCAGGCTGAGCACTTTGATCTCTGCAGTTGCATTCAGGCATCTCTGACAACTGTCTCAAAGGCAGTGAGGAAGGCATGCCTTCAAAGGACAGAGTCAGGCTACTGTTAGCCACTGACTGAGACATGAGGGCATTGAAGCTCTTGTATGCAGAGCTGCTTGGTTCCTTGCATGCAGACACAAGCATATTAAAGCTCTTGTAGGCAGAGCCACAGGGTTCCAGGGATGGAGACAAAAGGGTGTCACAGCTCTTGTAAGCAGAACCATACAACCCCATGGATGCAAACACAAGGGTATCAAAACTCTGGTCTGCAGGGCTGCTTATTCTGTCTGTTTTGGTTCCAAACAATGATTTATTTGTAGACTCCTGGATCAGGACACAAGAGTCAAGCTCACTTTCAGAGCTACATAGAAAAAGGCTTTGATGAACCATTTGTTGAAGATCTCTTGCATCCAGAGAAGCAGAATTTATGCTGGAGCTCCGATAGCCAGATTCAAAGGATTCTTCCGATAGTTCTGACTCTTTGCTGGCTGTACTACAGTTGTAGTCATCTTGAGAGGCTCTGGTGAAAAGAGGAGCTGTATGAGAAATATCACATGGTTGTGGACTCTGGGCTGCACTTTCTTTTGGATTTTGGTTTAATGGATTTTCTGACCCAATGTTCTCTAAGGTTTTCCTCTCAGCTGTGAGGATGTTTAGGCCTTTATCGTCTTGCATGTTATTTTCATTTGCCAGGAGTGCATCAAACATGTTAGCTAGTAACTCATTGTGTTCAGGGTGCTCTCTGAAAGCACCGATGCTGCTCTCAAACATGGTGATCTGGTTGCCAGTTTCTTCTTGGCTCTCAGTTTCACTGTCTGTTAAACATTCACAGATTTCTATAGGCTCTTCAACTGGTATTGTATCGGGGGTTAAAACTGCACTGCTGCCTTTTGGCAACCACTCTCCAGACTTGCTGTGGCAACTGCATGATTTCTCAACATTTCTGATGTTATCTCTTCCCCTGAAGTTTTGGCTTGACAAACTTTGAGCCAGACAGCTCTCGCAACTTCTGTTTTTGGAAGCCAAAAGGAAAGGACAGTTAATGCTTCTGGTACAGGAAACAATTTTATGCTGTAAAGCAGAGGGATTTTTTAAAAATCTTACTTACATTCGTTGTTCCATATGACTTTGCTTTAAGTCATGGAACGGGAACTTAATTTCATCAAAGTAGCACAAAACTGAAAACTAATAAAGATACAAATGAAATTTAGGACACATTATGAGCTGTATTTAGTATTCCTTACACTAGACAGACAATAGAATTTATGACATATTCTACTTCTGATGATCAGGAAAAGATACTTTTTTGCAAAGCTTTTAAATTACCTTGACATTTTTTACAACCGATTGGCTCTTTGCTGGATTTGGGATTTGATCCCACCATTCTTTCTTCACTCTGCAAGAGAAGAATGAAAATTACTTGTTTTGACTGCACTTGGGCTTAATCAGCGTACATTTCTCTCTTCTGTTCTCCTTTCCCTCGCAGGCATCTGCATTGCAGCAACAGAAAGTATTCGTTTTGGGCATCTCCTGACTTTCATTAAACCAGTGCAAAGATGTTTGTATGTTTGGTATGTGACTGCTCTGCACAACGACAGTCACCTGCTCTTCTAATCATGTTTAAAAGGACGTGTGAAATAGACAGGATCTCACTTTCACATTACCATTTAAAAAACTTTGGAAGAAATAAAGGTATTTGGCCATTATTACTTGAACTCCACAAAGACCAGGGTCTGAAACTGACTACCCCTACTATATTAAGCCTACTCTAGTAAGATTAATAAGACTATTCAGAAAATGACAGAGTTTATAAAACTGACTTGTGTTGATGAAATCTCTGCTCACATACAGCTAGATAAAGGTGCTGAGAAAACCCAAATCATTCCATTTCTGTGCTACCAGACATTTGGCTAATCAATAGGAATACTGATATTCATACAAACTGTTACTCTATAAACTCTGTAACAAGCAGGATACCTACTTGGTGAAACAGAAGTAACAAATTATGGATCCTGCCATGATCAGTATGCAGGATGTGGGCACAGCCATCTGCAGAATGTCTTCAGCCTGCACCTGATAATCTGTTAAACAAGCAAATGTTTACATGTGAATGAGTGAGTATCTAAATGCAATTATTGACAATACCAAATTATTTGCTGCTCTTCTGCAACTCAAAAAAAAGCTCTTTTAGAGGATGTAAAATAAAGCTTCCAGCACATTAACAACAGACCCCCACAGCTGCCAGCAGTGATCGTGTGCAGTGTCAGAGACCTGGTGTAGGTACTGTGCTCAGCTACTGCATGTGGCAGGAGCTGGGAGAGCCAGTGTGTACTGCGAGGTCAGTCAGTCCTCAGGGACAAGGCCTGTCACACAGTGCCTAAAATGGCATTATCATTGTCACTGTAGTGCAACTGTGTTACTTGTTCTCTCAGTTGTTCTTCAGGGGTTTTTATAAACCCTCATACCTCTATTAAAATACTGCTTAATTTGCAGCATATATATATAGTTCATTTATACTCACTTGCTCTCACATCATTGTTGCTGTTTAGCTCAAATATATTTTCTACTTCCCTGTTGTCTACTTCATGAAATATTTATAGAGAATATACAGATTCCTTTCAGCCTGTTTTTCACAAGGCTAAGAAATCCAACCTCCCTTGGTCTTCTCTTCCTCAGTTTCCCAAGGAGTTGCCTATCTATGTTTAGTGTCTTTGGAAGCCTTTACAGATGTATTCACATTACATTCAAAATGATGAAGATGATGAGTCCATAACTCTCCTCCAGGAGAGCAGCAGAGTATTATAAGACTATCCTATATACCATCCTTTTACCAAACTGTTATTTCTGACACTATTACCATAGTGAAATTCAACTTCTTCACTCCATTCACTCCAGTAGGCTGGGTAGTCCATGTAATTACACCTGAGACTTGCAACATAATCATAGCCTCTCTTCAAGGAGCTTGCAGTAATCTCAAAGCTTTTTGCCTGGTAGTTAATTGCTTTTATAGAAACCTGAAAAGAAAGTGAGAAAGTTTACTTTGATTTCTTCATAGGGTGAAGGGTTAGTGACAGCAACTACACGCCAACAGTGTTATGCGTACAATACTGCAGTTCATGTCATCAGCAGGTGGCATTTGTTACCTGCCAGCATGCACATTCTTCCACTACCAGAAGCAGCCCAGCCCAGCAGTGCTGGATTACTCAGAACTCACCTGCCCCACAGAGCCGCCAACCTCCAGCTTCCTGATGTCTAAGGAGCAAATGAAGTTCACGGAACAGAAGCATTGTATTTTCGATCTCTGCCCTGTCTATTGCAAGCAGCAGACCATTTTGGGGTGGCAGTCAGAAGTCTGACATCCAGCTGAACCACCTTGGGGGCAAAGTGAACTGTGGCAAGTGTGTAATCAGGATCTCTGTGGGACTTGCTCTGGCTGGCCCTTACATTATTTTTCATGAAATGGCTTTCTAGAGGACTTAAAGCTCTGGAGACAGAAAATGAAGAGACTGGGTGTCTCTTACCTCTGTTGGGTGCTGCTTCCTCCAGTATTTCACTTCATAGATGACTGGCTGTCCAGAGAGAAAGGACGGACGAGAGTAGCTCTCCTCCCAGCTCAGATTGAAATTACCATTTTCAGCTTTCTCAATGGCAAGGTTTTTGGGGGCTCTCGGCTTAACTGTATGTTAAAAAATACAGGGTAATGGGAAAGCACTGATAGAGAGAAGTATTCACCTGAGACCAGAATATCATCACAGTCAATGCACTTAGCCCTTTTCACTATGGTGTAGCACAAGAACAGAGAGGCCGAACCTGAGCAGCTTCAGGGTATTTATTAAGCGCTGATTCCTCATGCTGGCTGAATCAATTGCAAGCATGGCCTTTTGGTGCACTGGATGCAGCTTTCAGCCTGGAGAAACTGCCCTGACAGTAGCAGCTGTGAGGCCGGGTGGGCACAGAGCTCCAATGTTGCAGGCAAGCTGTCCTAGCTCCCTGTTTCTTGGAAACTGATGTGGACTTTTGCTAACTTGGCAGATAAGCAGCAGCATCAATCAAGTATTCTGAAGAGAACCAGCTCCTTGGCCTGCCTAAGGTACGAAAATTGTTTCTCTGAGTGTTTAAGGTGACAGGAATTACCAACAAGCACACTGTTCTGACCAAACTGGGGGGTCTAGGTGGAGACATGAACTGTATCTACACTAGGTCCTGTTTAGGAGCAATCTCTTTATTATCACTGGCTGTTAAAATCCAACAGCAATTACGGTAAAAAATCTTCTGCTCATGTGGCATGATTCAAAAATGTGGCACGAAAAATCAGAGTATTACAGAGATGGGAATGGGAGGAATTTCAGCAGGGATAACCTAGTTTCTTTCTAGAAACTGAAAGTAGCATGATTCCTCTTCATCTTGTAAACCACAAGTAAAATGCACTAAAGATAATCTAAGTCCCCAGACTTCTTTTGGCTTGCAGCTGAGAGGGTACAGCTAGAGGAACAATCACTCTCTGCTTTCCCCATTACTTATATTAATTCCTTAAGAATCTAACCCAGAATCAGTTTCTAAAACAATTGGATTTTGCATTTAAGCTACCATGACATTTTGCATTCTGACAAGCAAAAACTGTTCTGGCAACATGAATAAGAAATTAGCTAGGATTGCAAAGCCTGGAACCAGATGCGTCAGTGACAAAATAAACAAGTTCTTACCAACAAGGGCTGGTGTAACATTGTAATTCCACATATCAGTGCCATTGAATTGTAGGCCTAGAATATATGTGAGGCCTAATGCAAAATATTCTGGATATATTGTACAAGTGCACCTTAAACTGTCTTTTTCATTCTCAGGAACACATGTGTTTCTGAAAAACAGGCACAAAATTATGTGATGTTTAAGAGAATGGGACACACTATTCCTTGAAAAGGTGAAATCAAGTTCCCCAACAGGTATAACTGATCAAAACTGAGAAAGTCAGCTCCCGTAAATGTTTCCAAAACAAAACTGAGATCCCCAAACAACCCTCCCTAGCCACCCCCCAGAATGTCTGTATCACACAAATTAAAAACTTGACAGAAAGACTAAGGATTGATCCCAAACACCACCCTTTGTCACACTTCAGCTTCTAAAGGAATATACTAACAGCTTGTTAGTATAAGAACAGGTTTATTGCAGTGTGTCAGCAAGGTTATTTGAATGTTGGTGTGGTGAAATCATGCAGCAAGGGACAGGAGAACCCAGATGCATCTTCTTGCGCAAGAGGTGATGACTAGCCCTGCTCAAAACAGTCTGTGCCTGAACATGGCGCTACACTGTGTGCAGAGACAATCACCTGGCCTCCAGCAGAAAGTATCTTTCACACAGGCTACAGACCAGTGAATCAAGTAAGATTTCTCATGAAGAAGGTAAAATTTTGCATGAAGTTAAGGTTTTGTAAACTTCTAAGAGCCCTACCACTCCTACCAGTAGGACTTGATCCCTCCTATGTCCTGAGAGAGCAGCAAGTTCTACAGAAGAATAGGCCACTGAACAGAGAGTGCTGTTAATTGCAGAAACCCATTACTTAAAAGAAAATAATCCATTTTACTTTAAGAGGAATAGTCTGAAGTACATTTTGTCCCAGACACCCACAGTAGAGGGAGGGAATTAAAGCCAATAGTGACTATAGGATATATTAAGCTTTAACAATGGCAGTATAACATCTTATTAAACACTTACGACACAGAAGACGTTTCCTTGCTGTAGAAGAGCAGGAATTCTTTGGAGCAATTGGTTTGTGCAGGCACCTTCCAGTGACAAATCAGCTCTTTGTCATAGTCAGTGAAGCATGCAAATTCTTGTATGTGTCCTGCAGTCAAAACTAGGGGAAAGCAGCATACAGTGAGAAGCAAGAGAATCAGAACACTATATTGGACTAAGCAAAAATATTATCTTTTCCAACTAAACAGAGCTGCCACACCTCTACAAATTAAGTGAAAACATTGTTATTTTTTGTGTCTGGGTAAATGGAAAGAGGGGCACTCAGACTGTCTCCACCTTTCTGGAGACAAGGTCTAAGGTCTTGGACAGGAAGAGTCTGCAGTAGTAATATTGAGATAGAAAGGCACATCACAGCCAAGACAGACTTCCAAGAACAGAAAATCTGATTGCAATAGCTCTATTTAAAACACATCACCATTAAATTACAAAACAGTATCATCCCACCCATTAAATACAGAAGGTTCAAAACCCAAAATGCTGATAATTAACCGAGTGAGACCAGGATCACTGCTTACAGGCATGACTCGTGTTTTACCTACAATGGTTCTAAGCTTTCCAAATGCACACCTTCTGCCTCCTCAGAGTAGCTCCCCAGCACCTAGAAGATCTTCCTGCCAGAGTCTTTCTTCTAGTATATACCTCTACTTCATTTCATTCAGGACTTCCTGTTCTATCTTCTACTTATCATTGTAATGACAGCATTCAAGACCGAGGAGAGATAGAGTCACACTGAACCAGGCACTGAGGAGGTACACAAAACCCCAGAGTCTCTGCACTCCAATGTTCAAGTTTTTAACTATTTTCAGTGGCGGTAATTAACCAAAAAGTACAATACACTGGTCAAAATATCTTTGTTAGAACTGGAAGCGGAAATAGAATCCACAATCCTCAGCATTCCTTCCAGCCTCGCTTTCCTTTATTTCAATGTGCGCCACAAGAGTGATACACAGAACAGAAGAGGAGAAGCTAGGTGGCAGTAAGGTTGTGTTGTTATTTGGACAAACAGTGCGCCAACCCTGGTACTGGAACCCGGAATGTAATCATAAGAAAATAGCTAAAAATAGCTAATACTTTTATCATCCAAGACAATTATTTGCCTTTTCTGATGTTTGACTTCTCTTTCACAGGTAAATAATAACAGTATTTCCCTTTTCTTGCACAATCTGTACAAATATAAATCCTTTTCTGCTTTACATGTCAATGTCCTGTAAAAACTTTAAAATACCTTTGACTGTTTTTTTGAATCCTATTTATCAAGATTTTCTGAGAATTTCTAAAGGGATTCTGCTAGAAGGTTTTCTGTGACAATTATACAAGACCAAATTTTGTGTACATGGCCCAGTACATTACCAACTCTTCATGCTGGTCATTATTGCAAGTTCAAGACTCATTTGCCAACTATTCATATCCAGCAAGGTGATTGTTCTTCAGGCACTTCTGCTTCAGAGGCTTATTCCTGCCAATGGGTACCTAAACTTCAGATAATTCCTCCCAAGCTTTTTTTGCTGAAAGTAACAAATTTCATTTTATCTTCCCTACATTTCTATTTTTCTGTAGTCCACTTGTGTTATTTACTATGATCCAACTTCTGCATACTCTGATACAGTACAGGATCTGCAAATGTAAAATGTGATGGTCAGATACCTTTTAGTGGATATGATATATAGCACAATGGTGTCGTCACAGTGGGCCCCCAGCCAGCTAATAATTAGCATTGATCTATGATTCACAGAAGGTTGATACATCAAATTCATCTTTTTTAAGAAACTCATTGCTCTTATAGACAGTTACGATACAGGTAGACCTAACTGGTCTTCTAATTAAAACACCATCACCATTGGCTAATTAAGAAACCACTCTTCGGTAAACAAATGTCTGTAACACATTTCACATGTTCACAATACCAGGTGCAGCAAGTTAAGATAACTGTTGTTTATCATTCTTTCTCTGAGCTTCTCACAGCCTTTCCAGGACGATGCTTGGGAAACAAGGCGACAGAGAGCCACTACCACACAATGGGGTCTATAAAATTTGGATTCTAAGTTGTCTGGTATATTGACTACTTATAAACCTAGAACTGACTGTGATTCATAGTTTCATTAGTGTTCAAATACTTAGTAAGTAAATCCAAGCATTTTCTGAGGCTAAATATTTATCCTGTAGATAAGAACTATTGCTGTTATGTCCTTTCTGGATGGCAGTACCATGTTAGGTTCTCTTTTTTCTGCATGGTACCCAATTCTTTAACACTCATCAAAAAAGCAGCAAGTCAAACTTCTGCAACACTTTAACAGTCACACTGCTTTTTATTTCAAAAATAATCATTATCCTGTTGATGTGGTTTATTTTCAGTTGCTGTTTGTAATTTTATTGCTATTTTCCTTTTCTCACTTTAAAATGTACTTTCAACAGAAGTACTATCAAGTTAAGGCCCTTAAAGATGAATTACAATATTTTTCAATGTGTTGATCATTTTGCACTTTCAAGAATACTTCAATTAAATGAAGCTCTTCCTGCTGTGTTAAGCTACGATGACTAACAGTTTTACTTTATCTTGCCATTCAGTGACGTCATGTCTTTTCAGAACTCTAAGTTATATTCTCTGCTCTTTTTCTGTCACCTTCTCACTTTTCCATCTCTGGTACACTGTATTTTTTTCAAAACACTCAGATATTTGAGAATTTCCTTTTGAAACCATATACAGTACAGGGTTTGTTTTGAGGTTGTATATTTAAAAGAGGGAACTGCAATACTGAATTTCTTTTTTAATCCGCAAAGAGTACACAATGCTGAAGAAACTTAAAATGCATAGTTAACTAGGCAAACAAACCCAAACAAAACACAATAAAATTAAACTTTGACAAATATCATTTAAGGAAATGGAAAGGTAGGATTACCTAGATCAGACAATCCTGCCAATGTGTTCTTACAAACCTTGATCCTTCTCATTAATTCAAATTGCACTATTTCATAGCACATAAGACAGTAGCTAATAAGCCTTCTTTTTAAGAGACAGGCTACTTTAAATTGTCTTTTAACTATTTTGCTTCGCTTTATAAAACAAAATAAAATGAGATCTTCTTTGCTTTCTGTATTTTTTTAACTAGTTCCAGACTACTGTGGAACTAGTTAAAAAAAATACAGAAAGCAAAGCATGAGATTCATTTTCCAGAAAATAAAAACGCATTATTAAAAACCATTGATTATAGATATATATATATATCATTAGTATTTGTAATCAAACATCATAAAAGATGCAATGAAAACAACCCATACTTATGGGTATGAGAAGTCAGCTTCTGCCAACTGAACTTCATGAAACAACCCTTAAGGAACCAGCCACACTCGGACTTGACACATCTGCAGGCTGACAGACTGGTGGCGAGGGACACACAGAGATCCTGTCCCCTGTCTGCCCCTGGCAGGGCAAGTCAGAGCTGCTGCGTCCCACAGATAGCCCTGCCAAATCTGCTGTAATCCAGGCAAGCATGCTTTCCAGCCAGACACTCTGCAGACTTTGGAGAGCACCAGGCAGCAGCAGCTCTGCAGGCGCGGTTCCGGGAGCACGGCTCCCTCACGGCCCCACCGGCAAACCACAGCAGCCAAGGGCCACGGGAGCTTCCTGCAGAGCTGCCTGGCTATGCTGAGACCTGGCCCACAGTGAGGTGTCCAGTGCACATCAGATAGTGGGGAAGGAGGGGATGGCTTTCCAAATCTGTTTCTCCTCTCTGCAATTATCTAGTTTTTATTGTCCACATAGAAAAGATCAATATAAAGACAAAAAAAAAAAATCCAAGATTTTTTCCTAATACAGGGATATTTCTGACATTTGAATTTACTAATTTAATAGTAGTTAATTAGTGGTAACAGCGTTACCTAGTGGTCATGAAAAAATGCTGTCAAGAAAAACTTCATTATAATGATTTAAAATATTGACAAACATACCTTCATTTGTTGTATATGAAAAGAAAAGAATCCACAGGGTATATGGTGCAGCACTTGGGAGTCTTGCCATTACTGACAATGGTCAGGCACAGCAGGAAAAACTGTGCTGCAATTCTGCCAATAGAAAACATAATAAGCTTACATCCCTGTCTCAGTTAAGGTAAAAGTGTAGTTTTTCCTACCACTCTGCTACATGTTAGAATTCAGACTCCCTGTATCAGGTACCTGTTTCCCACCTCTGGCCCCTAAAATTAGCTCATGGAACAAGACATGTAGAAGAATAAGGAGAACACAAATGAGCTAGAACACGTCTGCAAAATTTTAATTACAGAGGATATGGGACTGACATTGGCAGACTGAGATCTCTTTACCTATTAGAAAAGTTGCTAGTATGTAAAGGGTAAAAAAGGGCAAGCACTAGACCAAAATCAGTGACATTGTCACCAAAGCCCTATAATTCCACTCAGATAAGTAAAAGAATTTAAGAATGAAGTGTCCAATCAATTGACTAAAATGTTTTCCCCAAGTCCTATCACCAGTACCTTAATAATCTAAGTATCACTCTCCTAAAAAAACAATCTAGCACAGAACTCTGGGCATTGCTCCAAGAGAATGCAGATTCATTAAAACATTAAATAATTAAAAGTTGTAAAACACATACCTAATCATGATATAACTAGAACAACTTTGGAGAAGGAAAATAATGCAGCTTTTATGTCCCTAAACATAGCAAAACTGTCTAGGGAAATTGAAAACAGAGGAAATAATTAATTTCAAACTTAAAAATATCAAGTGTTCCAAGACCTTTTCACCAATGTAGCTACTTAATGCCTAAGATAAGGCTACCAGCTTTCATATCACTACAAATAGATGTGATGCATTTAGAATTCTGGTAAATTTGTAGGTGAAGCCATGCTAGCTAATATACTTTTGGCTTTGCTTTCAGTATAAAGAGGGATAAAATTTCTTCAGCAGCACATTGTTAAGACACAACCCTTTGGTCCCTTCCTCTCATGTTTTTGGAATTTTCTAACTTTCATATCTGGACAGGTTCTTGCTGCCTGCAAGCTTCAGCTGTTCTGTTTATACCTGTAGGGAGGAAGAGGCGAGGAAGAGGCGAGGAAGAGGCGAGGAAGAGGCGAGGAAGAGGCGAGGAAGAGGCGAGGAAGAGGCGAGGAAGAGGCGAGGAAGAGGCGAGGAAGAGGCGAGGAAGAGGCGAGGAAGAGGCGTCTCCTTCAGCAGGTGAATGGTATTGGGTGTTCTGCATAAGCTTGATCAGATTCTGAAATAGAAAAGACCACTGAAGGGTATTTGTGGATGGTGGTTCAATACTCTCCTCCCCAAATCAACCATGCAGCAGAACCACATTACATGTGTCTGACAGAGGTGAGTCTGTCTGACTGAAAATATCCATCTTAGAAGTTAAGGGATAAGGACATTGTTAGTGAAAATAGAAGATCAGAATGGAGACTCTTCTGTGACCTTCTCTGAGGCAGTTGCTGCTCATCTAGTAATAAAAGACAAACCTGAAAGAAAAATTTCTCATAAGAGCTTGAGAAAACTCTTACTCAAGAGCTGAGTTTTTCATATTCTGAGAAGAGATGATATGTGACTAAGCACAGTAACACATTTTTTTAAAAGAACACAAGCACCTTTGCTCAGAAAAAAAAGAGACGACTGCTCTGGCACAAAAAAAAAATCCTTCATTTCCCCTTTTCCCGGAATTCTCAAGAGAGGAAGCATATGCTTTCAACTGTTAGGTAATAGTGCCACATGACTGGAGTTCCAAGAAACTCTCAGAACTCTTAGAACTTTGGCAAAGAATCCTGAACCACGTAAGCATGTCCAAATAAGCAGATGGCAGACCAAAACCATCTTCTCATGGAAGAATGGCTCTGCATATGTGGATGAAAATGGAGTTAAGCCAGAGCTTTAATGAAAATGTAAATGGAGAAAATTTTAAAACATCCACAGCTCTTCTGCCTGTTACCTCTTAGGTTTTTCATTATACCAGACAATGAAATGCCAAACTTAAAAAAACATGCAACACATATAGACAACACTAAAATTGCAGCAAACCTAGTAACTCTGATATATTTGAGGAAAGTAAATTGTAAAGACATAAGTCACTTCCCCAAAACTAGGAAAGAAATCTCTACAGGGGTTAGAAGCAGATCTACATGGTTACTGGCACAAGCTACATGCTTTGATCACCTAACCTTTCTATTTATTAAAAAAAAATAAGATGGGATTAAAATTATTTCATTTACTATCAAGAAAAATGGTACTAACTTTTGGTCTGGTCTTCTAAGGAAATTAGAGTCACATTTTAGTAACAGGTATAATCTGCAAAACTATTATGTGCAAAGAGTAACTCCTGCCCAAACCAAGAGGTCATATTAAACAGGACTGCTTAATGCACCGTTGCTGCCATTGTATAGCTGAAGCATCACTCCCTGTTTAAAACTGCCTCTTTTAAAAACTGAGGCACATCTTGTCTTACTCTCTAGTTTAAAGCACTGACTATAAACGCCGAATAAAATGAGACAAGCGGTACATAGCAAAGCAAAAGGTTCACCAACAGATTCTGTATCAAACCTTGAAAAGAAAATCCGCACAGAGTGTAATGCCTCCTGATGAGAAATCGCCCCTTTCCGGGCGCTCAGCACGAACCGGTCCGAAGTTCTGTAGGCCTCCGGGCACACGAGGAACGCAGCCTGAGCCCCGCGCTGGGCACGGCCGGGAATGGCTCCGCTCGGGAACGCGGGCCCGGGACAGGCGCGGCTGCTGCGCCTACCGCGCGGCACGTCCGGCAGGAAGGACACCGGAGAATTACACCACTTTTGTGTAAAGTACTATAAAAGGAGCACTCGCGTTTAACAACCTCAAGGAAAGAGAAGCTATTCTGCCTGCGAGTTCCAGCCAGAGCCGCCGCACGGGACGGGCCCCAGGATATGCGCCCGGCCAAGCTCCGGAGGGAGTACGGACCTTCCGCCCTTCCCAGAATCGGCACGGAGAAAAACACAGACCGCACAAACAGCGCGCCAAGCGCAAGTAACGAGACGGAGCCGGTCCCGACGCCGGGACGAAGGGGCTGCCGGTTGTACCTTATGTCTACCGGCCCCCACTCCGGACCCGGGCGCTCCTAACCCCGGACGCGGCACCGCTACAGGCCCGGCCCGACGCCATCCGCCCTCACACGCCGCCCGTCCGGGGCGGGGCCGGCGCGAGGCGGGGCGATCGGTGGCGGGCGCGCGCAGCCGTCGCCGAGCCGGCCGGCCGGGGCAAGTGCGGGGTCGGTTGAGGGGGGTGGTACCGCGGTGGGGACTCCGGGGAACCCCGGTGGGTCCTGGTGAGCCTCGGTGGGTCTCGGCAAGGCCTGGCAGGGCCGAGGGCTAGCGGGCCGGCCGGTTTTGCGGCCCATTGCCTCCGTGGGCTGCGGCTGGCCTGGGGCCCCGCGGGCGGCGCAGCGGCGAGGCCGGAGCTCAGCCAGAAGCGGGCAGTCGGTTGGTGCCGAGGTCGGGGAATTTCCTGAGCTGCTTTTAATTACTTCAGGCGTTCTTCGAAACCTGTAGAGGATTATTTTCTGTCCGAAGTCACCCGCTCTGATTGACTGCTCTCAGATCAGGCTGTGTGAGGAGCGGGAGCTTTATCTAACACAGAATGACAGACGGTGTTGTGTTTGTCACCCAACGCTGTTATTTTCAGATTTGCAAATAACGCAGGGAAGCGTTACGGCTAATTGAACGTTTTGTAGCGGTTAGTGGGACGTGGAGCGCTCTCAAACTCCATTTCGTAACAAGTCAAACTGGCCCGATCCAGTTTGCTCAGCAGCATACTGTGTCGCTTCCATGAAAACCACACTGGATAGAGAAGATCATTCTCAAAGTTCAGGGGCTCAGAGACCTCCGAGAACACCGTCTGAGACTAACTGTGCAGAGTCAAGTGACTACTATGTGTGTCACCTTGAGCCAACTGTGCACCTTAGGCAGGAGTCCTTCCCCTGTGTATCCAGTGCTGCAATAAAGTATTGCTTGCTTCTTAATACTACATTGGTGTTAAGAGGGAGTTTTATTCCCGATTTTGGGTGACAACAATACAACGCCTGCGTTGTTCTTTTCAGTGGCTAAAGCTAGTTGGACTTTATCTCTTGCACCCTTCCAGAACCTCAGAGCTGGTCACCCTCTGCATTCTGACGACAACCTTGGGATCTGCTTTTTTTGCCCTCATTCAGTGTAATAGATTTTAATTGAAATCTTTTGTATACTTGGACTGTTGTGTTCTTAATTTGCATGAACATGTGCATTAATTCCAGCTTAAACCTCCTGCAGCACTTGAAGGCTGGTGAAACACTGTGATGGCAGCTCAGATGACCAACGCTCATCGACGGTTCTTGCAGGTTCTGATGTCTAATGGGATAACAGAAGGATCAGAGGCCAGGAAATTACACCAGCACTGCTGTGAAACTGATAAAGGTGTGTCTGTCTTGGTGATGAAAGAATAGGTTTTTTTTGTGGTGCAGCTTACAAATAATTTGACTTCTGAAGGGCATGCACCAGCTAAAAAAAGTTAAAAAATTGTAATGATGTGTTCCCTCTCTTTCCTGAAAGATAAAATAATATAGCAAGGAGTAAACTAACTTCTAATCAGGCCAGATTCGTATATAGTACTTTTTATTTTATCAGAGTTGTTGTTTATAGGTTATACATATAAATGATTTTTTTAAGTAATTTTTGACACTGGAAGTACTTCACTATAGTGAATGCTTTCGAATAAATGCACTATTTCTCCCAGGTGTTGTGGGAGAAGTGACTGCTGCAAAAACATTTCGGTGAGGATGAGATGAGGTTTCCTGGTGAATTGCTGTGCTTTCTTCCCACCTCACCTCTACTGTATTGTCCATTCCAAGTCCTGGAAGCTGTGCTCCTACCAGGCTTAGGAGTGTCCCTGTGCCATGCCACCATGCTACTCACTCTGCAGGGACTCTTCTGGTTTTCTGTGAATTTGTACCTACTTACCCAGAGATGTAAGGTCAGAATGTCTCTTGAGTCAGGAACTGTAACTTGACCTACTTCTTAGATGCTAAAATTGTGAAGCACAACCTTTGGTGTTCTCTAACCCCTGTTTATTTTTTATGGAGAATTTTTATCTCTTGTTTGTCCATATAAGATCTACTGGAGCAGCCACTCATCTCACATTAAAATGTTACAGCTGTTGCACAAAAGAGTATTCTGTTACCTTTCATCTTTTAACCTCTCTGAGATCTGTCACTAAAGCTCCCTGACTGCTGTGTGCAGTGTTTCCTGCTGACAGGGGCCAAGCACGTGGCAAAATTGTACTTAAATATTGTACTTACTTTACTATTGTTCTTGCTGTTTGTTGGCTTTGTTCACTGAAGGAATCTTGTATATCAGAATCAGGAACTCCTGGGCAGGAGCATCCTATGAGTGCTGTTTGGCACTGGGCTGGATAGCGCCGTGGGTCTGGGAGCAGGACCATGGCCCAGTGCTCTTACGTGAGCGAGGTACTCCTGTGACTGAGAGCAGGATTCACTTCGTGGTAACTGGTTGGATTTTTGAGACATGAATCATTTATCTAAAATTATGAGCTGTTACTTAGCTCTGATTTTTAAACCATAGCCTGCTGAAGGCAACAGGAGTGTGGTCACTAACAAAAGTCTTATTTTAGATGGATGTGAGAGCTGTGCTGGTGCTGTGCAGGCAAGAACCATTGTAAGCTCTTCCTTAAAACGACTGCAAAGTCCATCCTAATTATGTCTATGATAAAACTGCTGCTAGTATTTGCTTGGTTTGTAGAATGTGACTCAAGATATTTCTTGTGTTTTTACAACCCTAGAATTTTAGGTTTTCTGATATGTAACATGATCCCTTATATGCAATTTATTTGTGAAACAGAGCATACAGAAACAAGAAATCCCTTGTGCATAAAGGAATTCAAGGCAGTGTAATTTTCTATGGCACACAGTGTTTTTTCCCAGTCATATTTTATTTTCAATTCAGCTTAGTTCAAGTCACTGTAATTACTGGATTAGTGCCGTGGGTTCTCTGCAACAAGGCAGAATGTCTGGACTGTGTCAACTGATTTTAAAGGAGCTGAGCATCTCTGAAGAACGCAAGACAGCAGCACAAGGAAATGATATGTCTGCTGAATAGAACAGTTCGAATTCAAGTTTGAACTCTGCCTCAGTTTTAGCACTTTTACCTGGGAAAAAATGTTTCACATAAAAAGATCTGCCTGATGTGTGGTTGTTTGTCTTTTCTCTGTATGTGTTTTTTCTCATTCATTTTCAGTTTACTATGCACACGATAAACTGGATGATTTCATCAGCACTATTAATAGCCACTTGCAGCCTTTGTTTATGCAGATCCGGAAAGGAATATCGGAAGACGATGGCAGAGCACATTATGCTGTAGTAGGTACCGGCTGTGCTGTGTTTGAGTGGGGCTGGCAGTGGCTGCAGGAGCGGCTGGGAGGATAAACTGTCACAGCCCAGGTGTAGGGAATAGGACATGGCAGCAAGGATGACAGCAGTGTTGGAGTTACTTAGCATAAACATTGCTCAAGTGCTGAAGTGAGATTTCTTTTCGACATGAGACTTTCTTTCCTGAGACAGATTTTTAAACTAGAAAACACAGAGAGCTGTCCAACATCAGTTTTCTTTTTCTGCCACTCAAAAATCAACTTAGCACAAAAGGGTTGCTGAGGAGCGGCCTATAAGTTGTTTCCCCAGATGATCTGCAATGTGCGTGTCAGAGAAGGTTATCTAGTAATTTCAGAAGACCATACAGGAGGTATTCTAACATTAACTGCTGCTTTTAACCTTTCCTTTTGCCAGTTAATAATTAATAGTAGTAGCGTGTGCAGTTAAGAGTAGAAAACATGGGCAACTGGTTTTCACAGTGAAAAAAAAGGTGACTGATAACATAGTTCCTGCTGTTGTCTAGCACCAGACATATCTAGCACCTGTGATGTGTCAGCTCTGCTGCAGCACTCTCTGTCAGTCCTGGGAACTTGGGTTGTGGAATGGCTTTGCCTGGGCAGAGGAAGCTGTGGAGAATTTGTGACTGGAAGATGAGGGGTTGTAAAGAAAGAACTTCAATGCCATCAAGTGCCCCTCAAACAAGTAACATTTATGTTAATTGTAAGATGGTGTATTCTTAACCTCAGGGGTTTTTTACAGTTTCTGGTATGAAACTACAACAGCACTTTATATCAGTTTATTTTTTGTAGGTGAATTTGGCAGAAACTGAAGTAACTAAAATGGCATCTGACTATACAGAAATTGAATTAGAATTGTTCAGAAAAACAGTAAGTATTACTTGTGAAAATCATCATCATATTACTTGCAATCATATTATTGTAAATTATATTACTTGTGAAGGTATCATCTTAAAATGAATGAAAACGGAAATGGAGATGTGGTTGAGGAAGTAGTTGCCATTTTACCTAAGTTTATCTGAGATCAAATGGGAGGAGTGGGCAGGGATGAAAGTATGTGAAAGTAATGATTTACTGTTCTAAGTCAGTTATGGGTAAGGCAAAATCAGCACCAGGGAAGGGCTCCTTGGGGTTAGGGACTCAACATACCTACTTTTAGCTACACAGGCAACTTTCTTCAGGATTTTCAGTCATGATTGCTGAGTTTTTCAGTGGCTTCAGTACTTTAGTAATATACTCTAGTTTTTAATGCTAGTAACATACAAAATGAGTTTGTTGATTTGCATATAAATGTTTGTCTATGGTTATTGAGGTTTTTCCTCAAAAGATCTTTGACAAAGAGCAGATAAAAAGAAATGGATCTGTCACCACTGAGTGTGTCCAGGGGTCCCTGAATGCAGCTTCATTTAGGCAGCACGTATACTTCTATTTGTGGGAATGTTTTCTTGGCAAAGATCAAAGCTGTGAAGGGGACAATGATTGTTTCAGCTTTTGGCCTTTGTTTTACAATTCTGGTTCAAGCCATATACTGTACTATCTCTCACATACATGGATGCAAAAAAAATGCAAATTAGCACCTTCCACTAAGGTATGTCTGCCTAATTGCACTGTTTCTAATACTTGGTAATGTTTCTTCCTGTAGATGGACCTAATAATTTTATCAGAAAATGGCTTTGCCTCATCAACAGATATTTTAAACTTGGCTGACCAACTTAAGACAAAGAAAATGAAGAAAAAGGAAGCAGAACAAGTGCTGAAAGTTTTTGTGGAGGATAAGTGGCTCTCTGAGGTAACTGCATTAGTGTTCTTAGTTCAATGTTCTTATGGATGTGGTAGCTGAGACTGGAGCTCTTCTTGAATGAATGATAGCAAAAATGGTCTTATGGTGCCCATGCTTATTGCTGCTCCAGTGATTTTTGCAGAAAAAGAAGTAGACTTAAAAGGAAAAAGTCGTTGGGTGGGTCTGTACAGGACCATATGGTTTCAGTTTCTTGTACCTGAGCTAGGTGGGTTTGTGTCCAGTCCTTCCCAGTGACACACAGACATCTTTTGTACACAACAGCATGCTATCCTTCAACCTGCAACAAGAACTGGGGAAAGCTTCTCAGAGGGATCAGTGCCGTTAGTTGCACTTAGAATTTCCTGAAAAGGAGTAAGGCCAGGCATGTTGAAAACTGTTCTACCAGAAATGCATGGGCCACTGTGCAAATGATTACACCTGTTTTATTTTATGAGGGAGCAGTGGAGATGAACTCACCATGTGGACACTGCAGTTGCTTGCTAAGTGAGACCTTAATCCCTTTTTTGCTGGAGTCATTGCATCATAGATCTCCCACCTGCTGCCACACAGTTACTTACATGTTAAGTTGATCTGGCAGATATTTCTAAAGATACATCAAGCAGGAAATGTGTAGATTTTGTTGAAAGCTGGGAGAATTCCTTCTAACATATAAATGGAAGATCCCAAAACCGCATACCTCTGTTACGGAGTGCATGCTTGCTCATCTATGCTTCCCAAGCAAGGACTAGATCTCTGTTAAAGGTGTGGGATTTTTATTCTGCTCCTATAAACAAAGGAGTTCTGCTATTTCAAAAGTGTTTGTACCAGCATGTTGGCTTCATGATGGTAGAAAAAAGTGGCTTGTTAGCAGGTGGTTAGCAAACTCAAAAAAGGTAAAAGGAATTAAAAGAAATTCCTCATCTCAACACTTGTTTCCTTAGAAAAATGGAGAATATACTCTGCATACTCGTTGCATAATTGAGATGGAACAGTACATTCTCAGCAACTACCAGGATGTGGCAAGGAAATGTAACATCTGTCACAGCCTCGCCATCCAGGTAACATGTTTTATCACCTCAGCCAATGGACTTGCATGGTCATAGCTGAGGTTTGTGATGCTTTCCCTTGGGTATAATTCTGGTCTTGTAATCTGGTCATAGTGCTCATGCATTTTGTAAAAAAACCTTTTTTTTTTTCATTTTAGGCATTTTATCTTCTGTCTTTAGAAATAAAATTGTCTTGGAGCAGTGTCTCCAAGAATAAAATTGGAAAAGTGCACTCCCACAATGAGGAACATGGTTGTGCCGTCTGGCTTTCCAAACCAGCATGCTAGAGATGAACTCCTGAGGTTGAAAGAGGTTTAGCAGTGAGGTGTTAGCAGTGTCCTCTTTGGGCCTTGCCAATAGACGTCATTGTGTGACACGTTCATTCTTGGTCCTGGGATTTTAATTCAGGAATTGCTTGTGTTTGGACCTCAGAAGGAACATGTGTGCTATGTAGAGCATGCTAAAGCACTGTGTTTTGATAGCTGGGATGTTACCCTTTCCATCTTGCTTAAGTAGTTACAGCCTGGATTTCTATTCCAAAACTGCTGTTTTCTTGATCTGTGACCCAACTAACACGCTTCCATATTACTTTTCCCATCCCAATTAGTCTCCTTTATTGCACTGAAATTGTTGTCTTTCAAGCTAAATTTTGTCCATATAGGGAAACAGTATTTCCTAGTTTACAGAAAAACACCACCTTCTGCCATTTACCAGCTTTGACTGTTGAGTGTGTCCACCACCCATATTGTGGGAACCATTCTTTAGAACAAAATGTTGCATATCTGCTGCTCTTTGTAACAACTTTCTCTTAAATTGAAGGACAGTTTAGAAAGAATTTATGAATCAACACTCTTGATTTCAGAGCCAAGTATGTGAATCCTGTGGAATTGGAATGCACTTACCTTGTGTCAGAAAGTACTTCAGAGGCCAGACTGAACCCCGCTGTCCCAAGTGTAATGAATTCTGGTCTTGTGACACCCCAGGTACCAAGCAACATATTTTTAGAAAATTGAATGTAAAAGTACTAGGAAATGGGCTGTGATGTTCAGTGGCACTGCCTATGTTATTTATAACTATGAGTATCAGTTATTTCTGACTTCAGTGGTATATTTCAGACACTAAACCACATACAGGCAGCATTGAGCCCCCACAGCGCCCAAAAAGTGACACAGGGGCATTAGCAGACCCTGTGCATATTTTTTTATAACTATCTTTAGGAGGTGGTGGGAGTAGGGGGAAAGGAATAGAGGCACACACAACCCATGACACTAAAGCTTCTGGAAATACCGAGCTTCTAAGATGTCTTTGGAATTCCTCTATTTGTCCAGGGAAATTGGACATTGTGAACAGCAACAGAGAAATATACAAAGCGTTTTAGAAAAGGTGGTTATACAATATTACCTTTTTTTGTGTGTTGTCCATTAACCTTTAGTTTTCTTTACAGGTGTAAGTCGGATGGGCTCCCAGACTTACCACAGAGCTCCACTCTTGGCCCTAGATGATGGCAGTAAAACTTGATGTCAGTGACATCTGTTTCCCCCACTGTGGCAGAACAGCCAGACTGTATTGTATTCATTAGTAACAGTGCTCAGTGTACTAATTTTCTGAAGTTCTAAGAATCTTACAATAAAACTATCATTGATGTTCCTGTTCACAGTAATGCCTGCATAGATTTCTTAGAGGCTGTTCTGTGTTCATAATTCTCCATATTCTTGGGTTGAGACTCCCAGTGCATGTTTGGGGATGAAAGATGCAAACGTTTTAGTCGGTTTTGCAAGCTGACATATGCAGCAGAATTCTTCAAAGAAGCCTTTCTCAGCAAGTGCTCCCTGTTTGTACGGGGACAGTACAAATTCAGTTGCACAATGGAAATGACACCTGCTGTACCACCTCAAGCAGGTGAAAAATCAGTGCAGTATGTGCAAGGCAGCTGGCCCAGTCTCTCACCTAGGGCTGGAGTTGGAACACTTCTAGTTGGCACTGTGGTAGTGTTTTGTCCATTCTTTAGATGCAGAAGAATTTGTCTTCACGTAAGGCCACATCACAAGCAGCTGTGCTCTGTAAGGATGAAATATTGCCACAGAAGGACTGGGAAGCAATAGGACTGGACTTGGGGCAATGTTAGCTTATGTCTGCAAAGGTTTTTAGTCCTGGCACTTCTGTCTCCAGTTTTAAGTAAGGATGCTTTTTCCTTTAAGAATGACTTGGAAAGGAGCCAAAGGACTGGCTATTGCCAGACACCAGACTGAAATGGCAGCATTCTTGTCCTTGGTAGAGATGTGTGACACAGCAGAAGGGCTGTGGCAGCAATTCAGGTGATGGTTAATCAAAGTATAATTAAACTTCAAGTTACGTAACTGCAACTAAACTATATATTAACTTCAGTTGATCCATAGTTAGTTAGGCTTTAACATGATGTTGTGGTTTAGGAATGGCATTCCCCAGATTAGTGTTCCCACCAAAACGCTCCAAACCATGAGATGCTTGCTCACTCTCTCCTCCCCCTACCTCTCCCCTCATGGACAGGAGAATTGAGATGCCCAAAAGATAAAGATCATGAGTTGCAATAAGAACAATTTACTGGAAACAGCAATGGAATAAGAAAATGAGCAGTAATAACAACAGTATCAATAACAAAGTGTACAAGAGAGACAAAAGATTAACACAAAAACATTCACATACAGATTGAATCACTAAGAGACCTAGGAGCCCCTTCCTGCCCTTGGCCTGCAGCACTGGCAGGCTGAGGTGGTACAGAATAACCTCTCAGTCTCAGCCATGCTCCTCCTGGCTACTGCAAAAATTAACCCTATCGTGGCTAGAACCAGGACATTAATAACTTTTTCCATGCTAGGAGACTAGTACCTTGCTTGGTGTTAGCTTAATTTTTTAATGGATTGAACCTTTAGGTAGCACCATCTCTCTAGCTAACTCCAGGGTTTAGTGTTACTAAACCAGGTAGAAGATAACACTGACCTGGTTATTCAGGCAGAGGCTCAGGCAAGAGCCCTGGCAGTGTCTGTACACAGGCTGTTTCTGATGGATGCACACACAGGACAATGACCTAACATATGCTCTTTAGGAGTTAATTAGAAACATCTACAAAAATGAAGCGGCTACAGCATCATCTTTCCACTTACCCATTGTGACTACTTCTCTATGCTTTTGCAAGAGTTTGTTGGTTTTTGGTTTTGCTCCACTTCTAACCTCTCCTGAGAGAGAGATGCTACTTCCCTGATTATTAATTTAATTTCAGTGCTGCTGACTACATTTCAGAGCTATGACCACCAGAAACTAACAGAGAAGCTGAGCTCAAGTGATCGCACGTAGTGCCAATATTTAACTGGAATAAACAGAATCTGTCCAGGCATCAGAATGCAGGACTGAAATGCAGCCTTTGTGAAATTTGGAAACTTGACCAAGTCTGGATCTTCCACATCAACCTATTAAAAAAACCAACCAACCATCAGAAGAATGTCTTTACTCAAATATGATTTGATAAGATAACATTACTGATACTAAAATTTCAGGCAACTATTTACCTGACTAGTGTTGTGAAGAATTTGGCTTTCATGGGGGTACAGGTTTTCTGAATTTTGTGGCGAATAGAGACGGATATATTTTCTTCCAAATACCTGTATATAAGAAAATAAATATTTTCCATTGGTCGTTAACTGGCATATTACTGGAAGCTGTGGGCCACAGCTGATATTTAGCAGTAAAATATACCTGATTACAAGGAACATAATTATCTTTGTTAGTAATAGACACTGCTATAATAAAAAGTTAAATCAGGCTATTGGAATTCAAGTACCTCTTCTCTTGGAGCAGATAAGAATTTGAAATACCATTGGGAAGGAAATGCCTTTAACCAGATTGCTTTCAATTCAAAGTTCAAGGCACCTAATTTATACATCATTTGGGCTCTACATAGCTAGAAATAAGAACTGAGAATAAGGAGGCTGAACCTTCATTGCAATTCACATCAACAGGCAAAGGTACTTGCACAGTGACTACTAAGCTTCCATATACCCCTCAAACTCTTATTTCTGTGTCATCATTAAACCAGTTCTTTCATTGGAATGCTGAAATGAGATGAGAATTTGTAAGGTGAGTGGCTGGCTTCCCTGAACACTACATGAACTTCAAGTTTTTGGTGCCAAGATGTGGCAGCATGAATGAGTCAAAGCTGAGTCCTCCACTGATACGAGTGGAACAGAAGGTTTAGGGTGAAGATTCATACTGTTTGTGCCAGCATTTCAGACCACTGCAAGAGCTAGGCATGATCATACTTGTTGGGAACTGTTCTATCATGGGTACTCTGACTAATCCCTGCACCCTTGAGTGGCTACCCAACCATTCCTAACCAACCTGCTTTTCCTCTATGTTAACATCCCTTCCCACATAATAGAACAGGATTTCCTGAAATCTTACCGAAGTTGTCATACTATTTAATTTCCTGAAATCTTACCAAAGTTGTCATACTATTTAATTTGTTACTTTCAAGGACAGCACATAAATGTATTCTACAGACTGGACAAGTACCAAGTACTCCTGACCTGTCCTGCTCTTCCCTATCACTGATTAAGCTATTAGAGCATTGATCTATATAACTCTGGCTGTCCATGTGTTTTTAAGATGTCTTCCATACCCCAAAGGGATTAATTAGCTCACTAAATAACCACGTATTACATGGTATTTTTGGTGACATATGAAAGTGACAAAAATGCTGGTTATTGCTCCAACAACATGTTCTCTGAATGCTTGAAATTTTTTTGGGACTGCCATCAGCTATTAACAGCTCCTTTTTTCACTTGCCTCACTGGATTAATGTGGTAGTGGCTCTCTGGTCAGAAAGCAACAGATAGTTTCCCAGGCATCGTCCTGGGAAAATCTGTGAGAAGCTCAGAGAAAGAATGATAAATAATAGTTATCTTAACTTGCTGCACCTGGTATTGTGAACATGTGGAATGTGTTATGGAGATTTGTTTACCAAAGGGTGGTTTCTTAATTAGCCAACTGTGATGGTGTTTTAATTAGAGGACCAATTAGGTCTACCTGTATCATAACTGTCTATAAGAGCAATGGGTTTCTTTAAACATCCCTTGACCTGTTCAGTGCTTACCACAAAAGGCCCCAATATTTCATTGGGTTATTCTGCACTAAAAGTCATCATCAAAAGCCTACCAAGAGGAACTCAACAGAAATGATGTCATAGTACAAGTTTTAATTCCTATCTCACTGCATGCATGAATATTTTAGTGGGTAACCTGAAACGGACTAAAGTATGCACCTAAGTCCACCTCAAAACCTTGCTTTCCAGATGTGCTGACTTTGGCTGGGGTAGAATTAATTTTCTTCCCGGTGGCTGGTATAGGACTATGTTTTGGATTTGTACTGAACACAGGGTTGATAATATAGAGCTGTTTTTGTTATTGCTGAGCAGGGTTTACACAGACCTGAACCTTTTTCTGCTTATCATACTGCCATGTTGGCAAGCAAGTTGGGGGTGCCTGGGAGGAGACACGACCAGGACAGGTGACCCAAACTGACTGACCAAAGGATATTCCAGACTATGACATCATGCTCAGTATATGGGGAAAGAAGAAGAAGAAAGGGGGGATGTCTGGAGTGTTGTCCTTGCCTTCCCCAGTAATTGTTAAGCATGATGGGCTATGCTCTCCTGGGAATGACTGAACACCTGCCTGCTCATGGGAAGCAGTCAAGTAATTCTTTGTTTTGCTTTCCTTAAATGCATGGTTTTTGCTTATTAAACCTCAATCCACAAGTTTTCTAGCTTTCACTCTCCCCACTCTCTCCCTCATCCTGCTGGTTGGGGGATGAGAAAGCAGCTGCATGAGGCTTGAGGATTGGCTGGGCTCAAATCACAACACCAGAAAAAGAAACTCCTTAGTACAACATGACAGGATCCAGATTCTTCCCAACTCTGTTACAAATTCCATGTGACCTTGGAAAAGCTGCTGCTTGTGATTTCTAGCTATCATCTGTAAAACAAGAGTAATAGTCTCTCTCAATGAGCAACACTTGTGGTCTACAAGATTACATTCAATATTAAGTTGCAGTAGTGACAAATGCAATAAAATAGCAAAATAGTATCTGCATGTTCTCTATCCTTCCATTGTTCCTCAAGATGTCTGCTCCCCTTGTCTCTAACACATACCATAAACATTTTCTCTAAGGATTGCATTAATGGCTTGTGTAGAGTAACAAGAGTACAAACCTGGGCTAAAAAATTTTGCTGGGGATCATGATGAAGAGGTGAGATTGTGCCTCCTGGACCAAACCAAGCATTAATGGTGATGTCGTCTTCTTCCCCTTCCCCCAAACAGCAGTAGTCAGGGATACTGATATCTTCTTTCAGTTCTGGGATCTATTTCCATAAAGAAAGAAACATTAAAAATGGTATGTGCTGACTTCCCAAAATATGTAATTCATAGAACAGACAAGCAAGGCTGGACGCAAAGAAAACAAATGACTAGCTAGTCCAGCAAGGGTAGGAGAAAAGTAGCTGACCTGCTAAGAATCTGCAGGAAAAGTTCTCAAACTTTCTGTTCTAGTGAGCAGACTCTGTTGGAAGGAGAACTGGGAGAAAGACAGGGGTTTCCTCATTCTTCAGAGACCCTTTGCTTTTGCAGAAATCAAGAGACACCCACAAGAATGTTTGCTCTTCATGGAAAAGGAGCAGCTGATCTCTTCTATACTAGGCTTCCTTCTCTGTGAGATCCCTTTTAATGTCTCCCACCAACCTAAGCTCTGGTAAACTGGAATGACATTTCAGATTATGGCAAACATATCAATGTTGAAGACTTTCCTGTTCAAATTACTTCCCTGACTTACAAAGGGGGCTTTCCAGGTGATATTCTCCTAAGTACATGCTACATTTTACTGAAACAGCACTAGGATTGAATGTCTTCATCCCAAAAGGGTTTTGTTTCCATGTCTTGCAGCCAAATGGAACTTCTCTCTCTGTTCCTTTAAATCATGGGAATAGAAACTTAAGAATTACTGTGAATTCTCCATATGCCCTTCAATCTAGTACAGTCAACATCCTGAGAGACAACTTGTGCTACAAAAGGAACACGACTGTAGGAAGATAAAAACATTCACTCAGTTTTACCTGATCAAAAAGCTGGTGCTGGGCAAGATATCCTACATTGTTCTGAAATGACAGCAGAGAAAGAAAAAATACAGTAACATACAGATAAGACAGGGAGTTAATTTACTTACAGATGAATAGAATTTACTTATAGGTAACATCCATTTCCAGTGTCCTATTCAGAGTACTATATAGAACTATTTCAACAATGTAAGGGGTCTTCAGAAATAGCAACTTACAGCTCCATTGAAATGATGAGAGTGTAGGTGTGTCTCCACAATCAATAAATCATCCAGCTTGAGTTACTCAAGGAAACTGGGACTCCCTATGGAGTCTTGACAGCTGACAATGCACTGCATCCTTCTAGCCAGACCCTGCTGGCACACAGACCAGTTCTCCTTCACGCCCTGGAACTACTTCCATACTCTGTTCCAGGGTGCACCACAGATCAATTTGCTATGCCACACGGTCCTTCCTGCCAGAAGGCCAGAAAACAGAAATGAGGGCTTGAGATCCTCATCTGGGAAAGCAAAAGGACATTCCAGATGCTAATCAACTTTGTATTTTTCTGCCTCATGGCATGTAAATTTGGATCTGATCCTGAATCTCACTAAGCAGTTTAATGAGAAAGAGGAACAACACTGCTGGCTGAGCATCCCTTATTCTTAGATTCCACCAGTCAGGTATTTGCTGTGTATGTACATGTGTATGTATTAATCAAATTCCAGCTACTGTATATTTGATTATAGGTAAAATTCAAACCTATTATTGCAATAATTATTCCTAGCTTCAGGTCTTGAAAATATGTCAAATCTTTTAATTCAGAGCTGTGCTTACAGCACACTCCCTCCCTTGATATCACCTTTGAGTAGGTTTGTTGTGAGCAGAACTGTTGTCTATACCAGTACCATGCTGCTGTGTTTGGAGATGAAACAAACGAGTGTAACAGACCTCATCCATGATGTACTGGCTGATGAAGTCATCGACAGTCATGAGCTGCTGAGACCATTCCTCATCTGTGTACCGAGCACCCAACTCCACGGGGACTGTGCGGCACCCTGCGACTTGACAGAAATAATCCACACTGAAATAAAGAAAGTTCCATTACCTTCTATACTGCTCTTACTAATTTTGAATATAAGGCAATCAATCTTGTTGGGTACCAAAATTCTACTACCCTGAGTTTCTCCTGCCTAAACCACACCAAACCAACTAGAAGAAGGTAGAATAAAAGAATGCAAGCAACAAGGAAATCAGCAGGCAGGTTTGTGCGTACATGAGTCCACAACTGTCTGTTTTGTTTTGGTTTAAAAGCCTGTTTGCCTCTGTTGTTTCCTTCCAAACTACGAAGATTTAAGCTGTTACTATATCTCTTGGCAACGGACGGCCAATCTTTTTGCTGCCTGCTGCCACATTTGATAAAATGTTGTATCTTTTACTCAGTAATATTAGATCAACTCTCTGTCAGTGTCTATACAGGTGCCAATAATACCCATTCCAGTTGTAGCCAGAGGGATTAGTTTGAGGGGTGAAATACATCACTCCATGGACAAAGGCATTAATTAAACTGAGAAGTTCATCTGGTTAAGCGTCTAAACTTAATCAGTGCAGTACCTTCCCTCAAAAATGACTAAAACATCTAAAACATAACAAGTGTGTGCACTTAATTTTACCTTTGGTTGTTGAACTAAAACAATTACTCGAACTAAGCATGAGTGATTTTTCCCCTTTTCTGGGGAATCGTGACCTTCATCTCACAAATACTTGATGCTCAGTATTGGAAATGTGGGCACCATTGTGTGCATTAACAAAGCAGCACAATGCTGTTACACACTCCTGCACAATGGTGTCTGAAACTCAACACTCAAACGCAACACTGAACAAACATCAGTGCTTGGGTGTACGAATGAAGAAGTCAACCATGCTTGCTCATGGCTCTGAAATTTACTTTCCATTGCAGTAATTATGGGCAAGCTCCAAGGGGTAAAAACCACTGATGTGTGTGTGACACAGATCCACTGAGTTGTGAGCAGTTCACTGGCACTGTTCACTTCACTTCTCGTGAGTTCCCAGGTGTTGCCATTGGGCTCCTGGGACGGCTGAAGGCTGGGCAGAGGGTGGTCTTCACCCACGAAGAGCCAGAAGCTGGTCGAAGAGTCACCTTTTCCCTGAGACAGCCCAGCACCTGCCCTGAATGCTATGAAGAGCTTCCCTCATCTATGAAGTAACTTCCACAGAGCACCAGGACAGCGGTGCTAGCAAAATGCACTGCCCACGGTGCATCCTCGGTGAAGATCTGCTGCTCTATCGAGCATCAAGATATCCAACACAGGGAAAGATGTGCCTTTGCTTGAACAGGGAAAGAACTTACTTCTCACCTCCACTTCTTCATACACGGCCAGTGATCCATGACGCCCTCCAGGACCACGGGCCGCTGGGGAATGAGGTAGTTGTCTCTGAAGTGCTCCAGCGAAGGACAGCGAAGGTGCGGAATCACTTCCTCCGGCTGCACCGCGGGCGGCGGCGGCGGCGGCTCCAGCCGGGCGCTCTGGAACGGACGTTCCCCCTCAGCAGCCGGCACGGCCCCGCGCGCGAGAGCGCGAGGAAGGCCGCGGCGCGAGGGGGGTTCGCGGGGCGCGGGCGATACCTGGGCGCGGGCTCCGTCGCGCGGCGCCGCGCGGGGCAGGTGCGGCTGCAGCGCGCGCACCAGGCGCGCCAGGACGTTATCCAGGACGGCGGCGCCCATGAGCAGCCCCAGGTCGCAAAGCCGCACGGCGCGCGCGAGCGGGCGGCCCGCGGCCACCTCGGCTAGCGCTCCGAAGAGGCAGCCGTAGGCGTAGACCTGGCGCCAGCCCTTGCCGACCTCCCTCCAAGGCCCTGCGTTCAGCTTCTCCCAGGAGTAGTCACGCAGGACGTCGCTGAGGCGCTCCAGCGCCGCTGCAGCTGCCGCCCCGGGCCGGCCCGCCGCGCCGTAGAGCAGCGCACGGGCCCGCCGCAGCAGCGGCAGGACGCAGTCCTCCACCTCGCCGCTCAGCGCCAAGGTCAGTCCCTCCTCGGCGCGGGGCAGCAGCGCCCGCACCTCGGCCCACAGCTCGGGCCCATCGCTCGCGCCCTCCACGCTACCGGTCGCCGCCATGGTCGCGCCTGCGCCGATGTCCGCGAGGCAGCGCTGTCGGGCCGGGTCGGACGCGGGAGGCGGAGCCGGGGCTGAGGCGGGGCCGGACGCGGGAGGCGCGGGGCCGGGGGCTGAGGCTGAGGCGGGGCCGAGAGGCCGGTCGGGTTGCTCGTGCCGGCCATGCAGCCCGTGCCGCCCGTGCCGAGAGCGGGGTTTCTGTCGCATCGGCGAAGCTCGGTCTCGTTGTTCTTACCTGTGCACTTGACCAGCGAGTCAGCTGGAATTACGTGACTGTGATCGGCGCTGCTTTCGCAGTAAAGGGGAGCGCGTAGAGGCGGTCACGGTCTCTTCTCCGGCCGTTCACCCAGGGCCGGCGTGAGGAGGTGGCTGCCTGCGCTGTGGAAGCCTCTCAGTCCCGGTCGCGGGACCGCGGAGCGCAGGCGGTGAGTGCTGGCGGAATGGGAGATGCACTCTTCCCAGCTGACCTTTTGTGCTGTAAAGAAACGTCTCGGCCCGGCCCCCTCGTGCGCTCGAGGGGCTCGAGCGGAGCCCAGCGCGGCTCTGAGCCCGTGTCCTCCCGCTGGCTCAGCTGCTTGGTGTTAATCTGCACATAGGACATGCTTTCTGCATGGCGTATGCACGAAAGTATTCTTTCTAAAGCGGTGGGCACGGCATCACTGAGCCTCAACTTGCTTTGATAATGTGCCCTGAACGTTCTCAGGACTTAATACTTGACTGGAAAGGCAAAACAATATTTTACTTAAAATTCAGCAGCTGAGGAATGTTTTAACATGATAAACCAAACGAAACCACCGTAACAAGCATCAGGAATTTTTAGCTCTTAGTTAGAGTTGAAATCTTCAGATTTGAGACAAATCCTAATTTACAGAAAAAGCTAAAATCATCGTCTTCTGGACTCAGACACTCACTCTTCTTTGTTCCATGCTCAGTCACTACTGCTTTCCAAAAGGGAAAAAAAAGTTGATGTGAATCCTTGTATTGCTGCTGGCGGTGGGTCTCCCCCTGCCCCCCAGATGTCTCCTCAAAATGATCACTTCTATTCTCACACTTCTCACACTTCAGACTTGTGCATTGCTTATTATGCTGGCCTGTCTATTGCCTGTCTTCTGACTGCCTTTCTCTTGGCACCTTAAATTCCTCCTGTGACAGTGTGATTTTAGCACCTTCATTCAGTATTTTCTCCTTAACTGTTATATGTTAATATATGCTGCTGTAGGAGAAAGTATTTAAGCGGCAAGGAGATTTTCTTGTTAGACCCTGTGTTCATTATTTGCAATTTAGGATGCTAGCAAGTGTTGTTAGTCTTGTGTCTGTGGGCTGTCCACTTTTAAAAACATAAAATTATTAAACATAATTTTCCACAGATGAGCAAGGTCTTCCTGATCGAGAGTAACACAGCCATGTATTTTGATGATATCTTGGAGTTGAGTGTAATTGTGCAGTGGCAGTGTAATGACGGATATATCTTTATCAGCCTGTTCTCTGAACTGTTTTTATCACTGCCATCTGCTTGGCCGAGAGTGGCAGCTGCCAGGTCTCACAAATAATGCTGTCATGTACTTTCATGTAGAACAAAGTATTGTAATTTCCCTGATATTACTAGATGAAATAACTTTAAGTGGGATAAAGTGACATTTTGCATGGCACTTTTGGAAAGTCTCTCATTGCTTTGGGTGTAGGACACACAGTGTTCTTTCTGGAGCAAGCTATATCAGCACACCCAGTTCTACTTTCAGAAATCACTGGAAAATACTTATTTTACAAAAACGTTATGTAACATCCATCTGGGACATATGTGTCAGTGCTGAGACAGTCAGTACTGAGTCAATACTGAGACAGTCAGTATTGCTTACACATGTAGCCTTAGTTACCTTTGCTGGATGGAAATTATGTAAGTTAGACTATTTTAAAATACTTTTTCCTTGTATCAACTTGAGTCCCCTTCATATCCCCTTCAATACATTCAGACAGCTCCTTCAACACTAAAGAAAACATAAAATCTTTACAACTGTCATGAATGAGTGTTTTAAGATTGCTTAAAGAATCACCAGCAAAGGTATCAGCAAAAGCATGTTTAATATAAAAGTGGAAGCATGAAAAGGTTTGTTGGCAAAGTTAACTCTACTACTTAGTTTAAGAACTAGAAAAAGCAAACTAAAGTCTAAAATCAATCTAAGCCCAGAATCAACTCCAAAATTATCAGTGTGAAGACTGGGGGGTGGAGGGGGAAAAAGGGTAAGGGTAGAAAATGATAAGGATAAAAAGGAATAAGGAAGACACTCCTGCTGAGTCACAAGGTTCAGAATGGACCTCTCTGCTAAACTGAGCCGGGGCTTGACCAACAGCTTAAGCCCAAAGGTTTAACAGCTCTTAAATTTAACAATACTTGACATCTCAAGTTAAACAATTTAACAATGGATTAATATAGAATTTACTATAGTGCAACAGTAACTACCAGGCCTAATTTACTTACAAATCTAAACTTCTTAAGAATTTAAGAGAGCAAAATTTATAGTATATTTCATATAGTATATTCACACTTGCACACACAGATACCTAAACACTATGTACAAGGTATATACTTGTGAAAAATTCCCCTCAAATTCAGTGAAGGATTCACACTGGATGCCTTTGCATCTTCTTAACAGGCAAAGGGTTGAGCCTCAAGGAGTGGAGGCATCAGCCTAGGATCTATCTTGTCATTCAGCAGTGGTTGTCTGCGTATAGCAAATGAGAATTTACTGGCTCTGAGGGGTCCCATTCAAAAGGAGGTTGGTGGTCGCAGTCTGCTGCAGTCGAGGAGAGTTCAAAGGGTCTCACTCGGGACCATTGTTGTGAGAGTGGGCTTCAGTCATAGTAATTTTTCATTCTGGATACAATTCACATTGGTAACTTTCTTTGAAATTTTGATAACAAAAATGTTGTTCCACTCAGGTTGTTATTCAGGCAAGGAAAATAAGTTTCCAAGACTGTTTGTTAGAAACAGGAGCTCAGTAGACAGCACCACTTCCTGGGAACAGACAGACACTGTTTCTGATAAGCTCAAGAGGAGCTTGGCGCAGGTGCTGTTTGTCAAGGCCGAAGCCTAGCCAGCATTTCATGGATCATAGTGCAGCCCAAGAAGGAACGGAGCAGATGCACTACCACAAGAACTAACCTTTAAAACAATACAGCTGCAGGTGCAAAGAAAACGGAATTGGGATATTTCTTATTGCTAATGAGCATTAATAAGAAACAGCCTTTCTTATAAGGCAAAAAACTCCGTTGTGATGAAGAAGGTAGAATACGTATTCCTGATTCTTCTATCATGTTCTTATTCAAGTGCCATAGATTGTCAACTGCTGAACAGCTGATTGGCAGCCTGAAGGTCGGAGGCACAGAGACAGCTGGCTTGTAGTCAGCCTGTTTGGGACACTGCTGCAGGTAGAAAGCCTACCTGACAGGAATGTGGAAGGAAGTGAGGGCACGGGTCCTTTATGTTTTTCTGTTTTATCTGAATGGATGTGTAGCTTTGGAACTTCATTGCTAGCGAGGCAGAAGCCATTGGAATTGTGAACAATGATCTCTCAATGGTAAACAGAGGGCCAGGCCAGAGGAAAGTCTCTTGGCATTTAGGTGATGTTGTACACTCTGGAAATGTAAGGCTTACCTGTAATTCTAGTAGTGCATTTCAAGAGCTGATGCAGGATCCTGCCATTGCACTGATCTTGAGCATACATGAGATTCCCTTTTTATGCTAAGGGCTGGGACATGTCATTTTCATTAGCCACATTTTATATACATTTATGTACCTTAAGAGAAAGGATATTTATACATATATATAAACAGCTTTTGCTTCCTTCCAAGATTTAAAAATCTCATTTGAAACTTGTGTTTGATTTATCCTCTGGAGTAGGGCTATAAATGCTGCACGAATTTGTTTTGTGCTCTAAGTATACACATTTATCTGTGTTCCTAAGTCACATTCTTATTAATGAGAGCACCACAATTGTTGGTTGTATTGCCTTTTGTTTCTGTGGATGTTTTTGAAAGATATTTTAAAGTCTTTGTTGGAGTTTGCATGTACTTCAAAAATTAAATTTAGTCTGTGATTTTATTACACTTTTTATTTAATTTATCTTAACTGGTGCTTTCAAGCTGTGAACCAGCTGTTGACTTTGAAAAAACATTGTTCAATTTGAAAGGAGCATTTTAAAGCTTAATGTAATGGCTGTAAGTAATCACTACAGCAATTATATTCTCTGGTGTTGTGCGTCACTGCAACAATATTGGAGCCTGTAAGAAAATGCAGGAAAGAAACCCATCAGGTTCATGTCTCAGTTTTGTCTGCAATGCCCAGCATCTCTCTGTTCTATGTAGCTTGTTGTCCCTGCTTGAATTGTGTCAGAAAATCAGAAGTTGCACTCTTCTTGTGGCTCTGTGTTTGCCCAGCAGAAATCAGGGGCTCTTGGCTGTGCTGTCCTTGGACTGGAGACAGGTTTTGCTTTTTCCCATGTGGGCAGATGGTAGATATGCTGCTCTGCTGCCTCCTCCTGACTCATTCCAAGATACTGTGTGGAATTTTGGAGTTGATTTTTCTTGAGCAGCTGTGTACCCACCTTGCCTGATGCCCGTGAGAGCAAAGCTCCTCACAAAGCATACAGAGAGTCTGGCCAGGATGGGAGATCTTGGTGTCCTGTAAGGTGAGGCCATGTTCCCACTGTGCTCTGGAAAGCACGGTAAGGAGAATTAATAGAAATGGGTGTATTTTCGTGCATGTTCTGAGAAGGAACGTCCTCCATTTATTTGTGAGTAACTCTCCAGTTCAGACAGGCTGGAGCTTTTGGGGAAGAGAATTTTTGGGATCACTGCAGTGAGGATAAGGGAAGAAGCATGCACTCTGCATCCCTTCATGCTGTAATAGTCCATGGAAATGCTGTGCAGCTTCCTCTGCCCTGGAGATTCTCTCCATCGTGATTTTTAAATGAATGTAATACACATAATTGTGGAAATAGACTATGTTTCCCAACGAGTCATGCAGCCATGCTTTACACACAGCTTGTGTTTGAGAACTGAGGACAACACTACTGCTCCAAAATAGCGGTGCAGGACTTACGCTGTCTCTGCTTTTCACAGAATCCCAGAATGGCTAGGCTTGGAAGGGGCCTCTGCAGATCATCTAGTCTAACCCACTGCTAAAGCAGGTCCACCTAGAGCAGGTATTTTTGCCAGTGTGTGTTGCAGAGTAGGTTCAAGTCACCTGCCAAGCTACCATCAGTTCCTGTCAACAGCTCTGTGAAGTAACAGTGCAGGTGGGAAAAACCCAGTAGGAAGCTTAGAGTCAGTAATATACTAAGCCTTCCCTAAATTTAATTTGTAGCAAGGTCCTTCAGAATACATATCTAATGGCAGCAAGATCTGAGCTGATGTGGTATAATGACAATAACAGGAAGGGCAAGTGTGCAGGGAGAAGGGGGCATTGTGAACTTGGGATAAATGGGAGACCAGGCTTACTTGGAGGCATAATTACAGATGTTTGGTTGCCATGGCTTTTAAGAAAGAATAGAATATGCGTCTGGAAGTGGGTCTTGCAACAGCACTTGTAGTAGATGGTATTTGTGATACAATTGCAGTGATCCTCTGCTAAGAGGCAGCCATGCCTTGGCATGAGAACGCCCTGCTGGAATGTACATTGCTGTAAAATGAAAAAATGAGATTCTCACAAGAACGAAGGCACAACTCTCTGTGTTTGCAGTGTGCATTTGGGGGACACCCCCAGCAAAAGGAGTTTCAGTGTAGTTTCCCATTTCTCCACCTGTGTGTAGTGCAGAGCAAAGCAAAAGCTACAGATCCAAGTGTGCTTCAGAGATCAGGCATGTCCCTTCTGGACACGTGGCAGAATCTGGGCTAGTGATCACAGAGGTCACAAAGGGACAGACAGAATCCTCATTGTGACAAAGCCAATATGACATGTGAATTACACTATATCCTGCATGTGTGTGTGTGTGTATAAATTAGACACTTAAAGAAAGTAACTGCTGGGATGGAGACAGACATGGAACAGTATGTTCTGGAAAGTTAAAAGCTTAGCCAGCATACCAAGGTATTTCTTGATGTAGCAGAATGAAATTCCTTTGGGTGCAGCAAAATGAGACACATAAAGTATAATGCCCTGTGAAATCACAAAGAGCCACTTTCAACAGATGGAAAGAGCAACTTTAATACAAAACCAAAAATTGATAGACTCTGCCTTTGATAATCCAGGTACCAGCTTACACTTTACAGTATCCATTACTGGCTGTGAAATGTATTTTGGTAGTTAAATGCACTTGCTATTTTGTCACTATATAGAATTTAAAATTATGAATCCTATGTTTTGCTGTTTTCTTCACTATGAGAAACTAAAAAAAACTCTGTAACAAATGGCTCCCAAGTCACACATGCTGTTTTACTCTCCTGTCTGCTGCACCAGTGTGGTTGTTATTAGTGTGGAACTGAACCCCTGGGCTTGAATCTGGTTTTAGGAGTCCCTGTGGTAGGGATGTCAGGAGGCACAAGAGGACGTGTATAGAGAGCCCATGGCCAATGACAGAGCTTTAGGCTGGCACCCTGAAACCAGGGAGCTTTTCTGCGCCCTCAGGGGAGCAACGTCTTAACGTGAGAGGGATGTGAGTGCTCACCTCTTCTGACCACCTTGCTATGTCCACAGAGGAGTGGGACACCTTTTCCAGCTGTCCTGTGCTATGAGTGACTGGCTTGATGTAATCCAGTGCAGAGAACTAGGAAGTGATGAGCAGAAGGAAGAATAATCCTAATTTTGTGTAGACAGCCAAAACTACAGAGGTGATTGTTAAGTAATGAATGAGACCTGGGATAGTAATAAATACTTATATGGAAAAGCTGGCATAGCACTGAGTCATAGGAGTAAATAGCATGTAAGGAGCTCTTAGAGAAGCAACAAAACACATAACAAGATTATATGCTTACCTAAATTCCCAGTGTTGTGCACCTTGAATACTCTGCACAGTGCTGTTCCCCCATTTCAGAAAGCAAAGAATTGAACTAGAAAATGTTAGCCAGGACAGACAAAGACAATAAAAGATCTGGAACTGTTTATTTATGAGGAGAGCTCTGCCTTGGAAAAGAGACTATTAAATGGAATATATGTATATAAGATTATGTGTAATAGGAAGGATGAGGAAGGAATGAGTGTTCACTGTCTGTTGATGAAGGGCCTGGAGGTGGAGCGAAGGACATGAAAATATATGAGTCAAACTCAAAGAAAAAAATCAAAAGGGAGGTGCTTCTTCACACTATGCACACTGGAGCTGTGGAGCTCCTTGTGTCAGGATGTTGTAGGTGCCAAAAATTTCAAAAATTGAAGCAAAAAATGTGGAATTGAAATCCATCTGTGAATATTAAACACCAAAGCCCCACCACATTCTCTCTTCGGAATTTTTCAAACTGTATGTGCATCACTGGAGATACGGAGCATGTTGCTATGTGCTTTTCTATTTCTTACCTTCTTTGCTAGACATTCTTCTTCTGTCTGTTGCCAGAAGCAGGATATTGAGCTGAATGGACTTCAGATTTGAAGCCGTATGGCTACTCTTACATGTCTATGTTATCCTCAACTTGAGACATTCCAGGGAAGAAGCTATATATGATGCAGGTTTACACTTAGGGCCAGTATTTTTTACTGTTGCTTTATTTACCTCTAAAATTTTCCTCTGGCTCATCAGAGATAATTGCAGCCCTAGGCTGTGGTGTGTTTAATTCTTGCAGTGAATGTTGTATTGCCAGCAATGGAAGTCAGGTCTAAAGTTGGGAGACAAGTGCTGTGTTGCATGGATGTCACAGATGAGCAGGCAAGGCCCTGATCCAGTGATGTTTTGGTGATTGATTGGGCTGAAGGAAGAAGGGGGAAGAAGAGGTTCAGTCAGCATCTAGGATCCATTCAGAGTTCTCTGTGAGGTAAGTCATTTGAGGCCGTGGGAACGTTTATGGAGACTCCTGTGCAGTGGATGGTGATCGAAGACCATGCACTTAAATGCATGTGGAAGGACTAGCAGTCTGCTAGCATAGAAAAACCCAGATGGTCAGGAGGTTGTGGATAGATGGAAATTTGTATTGGGTTAAGCAGACACTCACTCCAGTCTCCACTGTTCCCACTGCTTTACACACTTGGTTGTTCACTGTGTAGGACAAAAGTCCCGTGGGTGAGTTCAGGGCTGCCTCTCACTGCATGGCTGTGTTACTGTCAAGATGGAACCGACTCCCCAGCTTTTCCTCTGCAGGAACCTTTCCATTTACATGCCACAGAAATAACTCCTGTGAATTTAATCACAGTTTACATGATAATAACCCCTTTTTATGGGTAAATAATGTGTATCCCCTGCTGGAGTGGGGGTTCTGGTTCCAACATTTGATTATTACATAATCTTCTTCCCATTAAATGATCAGAGTGAGACCAGAGGAAACTAACAGTAGTAGGAATAATTAGCAACTGCCTTGTGTTTGGGGCATGGGCTTACCTCCTTAATGCGCATTCAGAAGCCCATGCAGTTAAGGAGAATGCAGGTTTTCTTGGTGCTGCCAAACAAGTGCCACAGAATTTCTGGTTGGCACCATGGTGCTGTGTAGAGAGTTCTGGATACGTCTTACTTGCAAGGAGCTTTATTCCAGAGGAGTTCTGTGCAAACAAGGCTGCTCAGGCCCTGGTACCTGCCTGAGTCCATCCCCTTTCCTCGCTGCATGTCTGCTGAGAGCTGCATGGGAGGGTGCCTGGGAATGCTGGGTGACTCTTCTCCTATCAAGCAGGCTCAGTGCAGGTCCAGCCAGTCACAAATGTATCACTTTCTTGTGAGTGTGTGAGGAGTGTCACTGTCACCCAGTGCTTCTGACAGAGAAAGGTGAAGAGGCTTGCCCAGGGCTGTGCAGTATGTCTGCAGCAGAGCAGAGTCAGGGCCACAAGCCTGGTCCTAGGAGGGACCAGCCCCACGCTCTGCTGCATGCAGGCAGGCCCTTTTGCTAAACAGTGATTCAGGAGCCATCCTGCCAGCATAGGTGTGGCTGATGGCCTCTGCAGAGGTGATATGCCAGCCTGACTAGCAGCCACATTCATGATCATGGCGTGCATAAGGAGAGCTACTCTGAAGTGAGTGGTGTCTGTCTGGGAAGTGCTTGCCCAGGAGCACACTCTGGTTCCTGTGTTCTGATTACCCTAAGCACCACTGTATTTTTCCAGCTTTATGTTTCCTTTTCCTCCCTTGACTTTGATACTTTTGCTTTCTTTAACGTTGGATTCTCTGTTGTAATTACTGCTTTAATCTATAACGTTGCCACTTGCCTGCCTGCCCCAACTTCTGGCCACTTTTAGGGCCAGTGCTAGTAACAAGTCAAGGTGCCTCTCAGGTGCAAGGTTCCTGCAGAAATAACTCCCTAAATAAATAACAGGCAAATTGAATATTGGAAAAGAACTTTAAATAACCTCTGAATTCCTAGGGAGCTACATCTTACATTTCTGTTAGGGACAAATGGGTTCAACGTAAGTAATGATCCTCTGAAATGAAAAATAAAGAAACATTGTTCATCAGCCTCTGTGGACTGGAATGAGAATAGACTTTGGTGATAAAAGCAAAACACAAAGATGTCCCTAGGTGGTAGATGAGAGCAAAAGAATTAAACATCATTGAACTATAAACATAATCTCTGACATGTGCCACAGCTTGCCTCCAGATAGCTGCTTTGGATATGATTGCTCTAGCTTTTTCCTCTCGTGCCATGGGAAGAAGCTAAAGGCCCTTTACTGTAACACCATTCCTGGCAGCTCTTTGTGGCACATGCCAGACCGTGACCTTCCCAGATGGAGTTGTATCTTTCAAACACAGCCTTGAGCTGAATTCTAGCTCTTCAATGAAACATAACTAGCTGGAATTCTCTCAATGACTTTCTGCTTTTCGCCATACTGATGTAATGCGAAAATCCTCCTTGTTCCCACTTCAGGTGATTCATTGATGTTTTTATTTTGATTGCTATCTCCCTGTTGTTTAATACTCGCCCCTTTTCCTCTTTTGGAGTTTATGACTGGACAAGCCCCTTTTGGTTCTGGGACACATACTCCTGTCAGTGGGTGGACCAGTTGCTTTGTCTCTGGATGTTTTGCTTTCTGAGCTAAAAAGTTCTCTGTTGCAATAGGACGATGCCAGTGTTTCAAGTCTGTGACTGTGATCGAGCAGCAGAGCTCACTGTGGTGTGGGTGTGATGGCATGTGCTACGGAGGAATCCCCATTTGTGTGCTGTCCATTACATAAGGCTGTGAAGCAGGGAGTACGGCTTTTCCTACCTTTAATCTCCATCCAGCTGTTTGCTCCACCAGGTGTACGCAGTGGGTATTGCTGCTGCCATTAATGCAGCACCGGCACTTTTGTCTCCGTTTGCATTTCCTGAGTGCGTGTTTGTCCCGAAGAAAGGCTCATTCTCGCTCCTTGACCTCCAGCTGAAGACGAGCATGCTTACTGCTGTAGAAAAAGCCCTTCCTTTTGAGAAGTTCTTTAGCTTTAGTAAAATGAAATTCTTGGTGTGCCTGTTTATGCAAAGCAGCCCATCATTCCCTCTGCAGGCTGTGCTCAGCTCCTGAGGAGGGCAGCATGAGTTAGCTGATGCTCCTTGCCTGGAGTTCTGCTTTATATTCTAGCCATGTTTAAGGCAGAGCTAGTGAAATGTAAAACAGTATTGAAGAAATTGGTAGTAAAACTCTTGGTTCTGTGGTGAGATGCCTGGGCTGAGCAGAGTGATCCCCACTCCTTTTTTTACAAGAGAATTGCTCCTTATTGCTGAAGTTCTCCACTCTTCTAAATAGTTAGTTGGCCAAAAAGATCCCAGACAGGAAGGGAGAGAGGGCTGAGTAGACGAAAAGGGTGCTGGTGTCTCATTCTTTGCCTGCTTGGGGAGAGCTGTTGTGAACCTAGCCCTGAGATGTTTTCAGGCCTCTTTGAGAAAAAGGAGGAGAAATCTGTCTGGAGGCATGATGCAGGGACAGTTTTACAAGCACCACTCAGATGTAGTAATGTGATAAAGGTCTGACTGCTGTTCTATCATACGCTCTACCTTTCTGCCCTGTAGGAATCAGCTGCTGTTCTCTGCTCTGGTATTCAGAAGAAATATATCCAGTGGGATATAAACTTCTGTTGCTATAGACAGTTTCACCCAGTGTGTATGTGTACAGTCTTTGCCTACAGCAAGCTGTGGTCTAACAGAGCTAGTAGTCACTGCGTGTGTAACAGCGATTGAGCAGCAAAATGAGAAACCTCAGACAGTAAGAAAAGGTAGCTGCAATTTTTCATGCATGGCCTTCCATCCTTCTTCATTTTGTCTGTGACTTTGCTGTTCACTGGCTGTAGTTGTTGCTGTCTGATGCACAGACACTTCTCCATAGGTTTTCTACCATCTCTGTAGGCTGGCAGGAGATAATGACATACGGTGAACTTGTGCAGAGCCTATTCTGCCACTGTATTGTCAAATTGTTCAGAAGAAGTTTCTATTTCTCTGGAACAGAAATCAAAGGCAGGGAAGCTACTTAGTAACTTGTTGAGGATGACAAAATGATGCATCATTTGACGCTCTCATGTAGATACTGAACTCATTCATTGGTTTGTTGGCAGAGTGACAAAGGCAGCAACAGCTCAGATGTTTTCCTCCTCTTTCTTTTTGAGGGATACCTGGATCCTTTCTAGAGACCCATTTCAGACTTCAGAAGCTATGTGGGTACCTACATCACATCTGTAGATTTGTGAGCTAAAGACACAACTTTCTACCTTTGATGCTCACCTTGGGGAAGGTAACACAATATCACCATTATTCTCAGTTTCATATTCACTTTTAAAATTAAGTCAAATGTTTAGTAATAACAGTAATTATTTCCAATGTAAGCCTGAAAAAGTGAAAATAAATTCAGAGCATTTTCAATGCTGAATTTTCATTATGGGTTCCTGTAATGCTTTCCTCTTAGTGAGGCTTGTTCTTGCTGTTTTCTTTGACAGTGAGACTTGGGCAGCTACTAAGTGGCAAAGTGCCACAGGTACTGAGCAAGCCTTGTTCATCCTGCTTCTTGCAGAGGTTAAGTTTGAATAGGGAGTTAAAAAGCCAAGGCTGACACTGGAAAGGTCAAACACACAGAGCTAGGGTTAATGTGTTATGAGTGTTACGCCAGAGAATGGGATTGCACACCATTGTATTGGGTTTGCATGGCCAGGTTTTGGTAGCAGGAGATGGTAACAGGGATTTCTGTAAGAAGGTGCCAGAAGTTTCTCACAAGTCCAACAGAGTCAATGCCAACTGGCTGCAGGCCACTGGCCAAGTCTGAGCCCAACAGTGATTGCACTAAGGCTTCTGGGATAACATATTTAATAAAGAAAAAATTTATTACTCATAGGTAATTGCAGGCAGAGAAGAGAGGAGTGAGAATATATGAAAGGAACATCTCTGCAAATGCCCATGCCATTGCAGGAGCGTGGGGGACATGCTCCAGGTGGCAAAGCAACCATTTCCTTGCATCCTGTGGTGAAAATCATGGTGAGGCAGCTGTGCCCTGCACCTGTGGAGGTCAGTGGGGGAGCAGAAATCCACCTGCAGCCCCTGGAGTAGACCATGCCAGAGCAGGTGGATGCCCAAAGAAGGCTGTTCTGGAGCAGAGTTCTGTGGAGAGAGGAGGCAATGCTGAAACAGGTTTGTTGGCAGGACTTGTGACCCTGTGGAGGACCCAGGCTGGAACAGGCTGTCTGAAGGGCTGACCCCTTGGAAAGGGACCTGCGCTGGAGCAGTTCATGAAGAGCTGCAGCCCAAGGACTCACACTGGAGAAGTCTGTGGAGGACTGTCTCCCTGTGAGGGACTGCCTGCTGAATCAGAAGAAGGAAGCGGTGGCAGAAGCCATGTGGGATGAACTAATAGTAACCCCCATTCCCCATATCCCTGCACTGCTGAGGGGAGCAGGGGGAGAATTGGGAGTAAAGTTAAGCCCATGAAGGAGAGAATGGTGGAGTGAAGGTATTTTTAGGATTTTTTCTTGCTTCCCATTATTCTGCTCTGATTTTGATTGGTAATAAATTACGTTAATTTCTTCAAGACTAGTCTTTTTTGCCTGTGACATTAAAGGGTGAGTGACCTCTCCTTGCCCATGTATAAATTCATGAGCCTTTCATTATAATTTCTGTCCCCTGTCTACTTGTGGAGGAGAGTGATCAAGCAGCTCTGGTGGGCACCTGGCCTCCAGCTGGGATCAATCCACCACAACCAAGTTTAGATCATGAACATAGTTTTATGGAAAATGCACCCCATTTTTGCTTCTGTTTTATTTTAAGCAGCCTGAATCATGAAGGGTAGTTGGCAATTGACATTAAAGTAAGACTGTACTGTGCTATATTGTCACCTGAATTCTTAAGTATCTGATGGGGTTTTTTGCAGGTTGCTCGGGTGACTGTGTCATCCTTACATACAGCTCTGAGGGCCAGGGCCAGAATGAAGGGACTGCAGACTAGGCTGATCTCCTTCATTCTGAACTTGCCGTATATAATGCTTAAGTCATATAATTTTTCAGCTGTGATTAGACTTTCCAGTTGTCTCACCAATAGGCAAATGTCAGTCTGGGAAGTGGCCTGGCAGCCACTGTGACGTGAGTTATTCCCAGCAGAAGGGCTGTGGCATCAGGGTGTTCTGGACAGGCACTTGGGCTTGAAAGGTGCTTGGTATTGCCCTTTCAGAGAGATTCTGCATTTGGTTAACCTCCTTCCTAGTGCTTTCTGATCTGTACTGCTGTATTGCAGAATGAAATGCCTGATTCAGTTCTAGATTAACTTGGTCTCTCCTTCACAACGCAGCTTTACAAAGGATCTCTGTTGAAGAAGTAAAATGAAGTGCCCTGATGGGTGATAATGACATCTGGGAGCTCTGTGTCATCTTGCTGAACCATGTTAGGTGTCTTGTCACCAGCTAAAGATCAAGATGCTGCATTCAGCTCACTTGTTCCAGAAGTGAAATAGAAATACATGAGCTCTGCCAAGGCCTTTTTGTGGTGCCAGGATAGCTCCACAGTGAGCCACCCCACAGAAAGAGTGGGGCTAGTATGATTTACACCAGCTGTGAATCTAGTTCCCTGCACTCCCTTTTTTTTGTGCTCTGCATGCTGGTAAGAAGAGCAATTTGAGCTTTTCCTAGGGTGCAAGTCAAACTTACGAATTTTTCTCAATGTCGGATGAAGGAAGCAGCAGTACTACCTACAAGATGGAACTGGAAATTCAATAATTTTGCCACCAGAACCCTATTAACTGGAAAGGTGATAAAGTGATCTGTAAAGCAAGCTCTTGTCACGTCTGTCTTCTCGGCAGTGAGTTTGTCAGGCATGGACATTAGACAGTATTCATCCAGGAATAAGTTACATTTGTATCTCCCTGGTTAGTGCTCTGGGATGAGATGACAGTACAGCACAGCTGGACCAGCTGTGACAATGATAATCTTCCTAGTTTGTTAGATTACTGAAAGGAAGGACATGTACAGTGATCATCCTAAAAGCAGTTGAGGAGGGGGATGATGGATACTGGGAGGACTAGGGTGCCCAGTCAAGGTCTCCAGGTCCTGTGCAGGGCTCTGACTTTGGAAGCAAACAAAGGAATTTCTGCCTGTCAGATGTTTTCCCTGGTCAGGACCTGGATAGACTTCTGGTTTCACTTCTCTGCATGGATTAATATTTTCTTCCAGATAGTCAAGTATATCCAATGTCTTTGGGAACAATTTTGGCAGCCTATTTGTGTAGCCCGGCTCAGTTCCTGAATTACCAGCAGCTGTCCAGGTGCCTAGGCACCCAGGGAGAGGGGGTTCTGCAGCCATCAGAGCAGGTCAGGACCACGTCAGCCGGGCAACCACATGCAGTTCTGAAGAGACAGAGGCAAAAAAAGCCACAGCTCTGGTCGTAATAGTAGAGTAAGGCTGGGAGGCACAATGAGGCATCCAGGCAGTGGACAGTGAGTGTCTTTGTGCAATTGCCTTGTGCTCCCAAAGAGCTTCTTCTCTTCCATAACTGCTGATGCTTTCATATGCCACCAGCCCCCAATCCTTGCCTCTGCCCTTGCTGGCCTTCTGTTCTTGTTTTCATTTTCAGCTCATCACTCTTTGTGTGTTCTGTCTCTTGATCTTGCCATGTAAAACACTGTCCATAGGTAATAAAGTCAGTGAAACTTGTACTCAGATGTAACATGCCAGACCAACCAGTGGTGCCTGAGCAAGGCAGAGGCAGCTATAATTAGCACCTCTTATGGAAGTGTGGAAAGGTGGTGTCACTGCACAGCAGCATAAGGGCAGGCCCTGGCTGGACATGCTGGTCCCCTGTGCTCGGCTTGGCTTGCAGGAGCCACAGTTTTGTTGGTGGCACACCTCCATAAGGATTGGCAAGGTGACAGCATTAGCTTGGTGTCAGCTGCTATGTAAGCCAGACTGTGCTGCAGGATGATCCCAGGTATCCTGGGCACAGACCAAGCTTAGCAGCTTCAGCCTTCCACCTTTCAGAATCAAACTAATCTTGTCCTATATGCTCCAGGCAGACTATTTCCAGTGCATTCAGACCCATGTGACTTTTTAGGCTGAAGACATTGGTCTATTTTCTGTGATCATTTTCTAGTAAGTTTTTCCACAGTTACAGCATTATGCTAAGGCGATTAAAGGAAATATTGATTTCATTCTGATACAGAAGCTTTGAAAATTTATTAACCATTAACATTCATGTACAATCAAAATATAATGTTTTTGCTATTGTTGGAGTTGTTGGATGTTCAGAGTTGTTAATTTGACTTTCCAGAAACAGTTGCCAGTAGCATAAATGGATCATTAACTAAATACATTAATGCAGTTTGTTTCAGTGTAATTAGAGATCTGTAAGGTACATTTTAGCAAGTTGAAGGTGTTAATATAGGTGTACACACTTTCAGCCCTCACTGAAAACATTAACGACAATGTCCCAATTAACAGTCTATTCAGACCCAGATTTCATGAAAAGGCAGGAGAGAGCTCTGAGGTACTTCCAGGTGTTCTGCTTAGTCAGGTCTGGAAACCATGGTTTGAATGAACACTGGTCTCCAGAATGCCAGTGATGCAGGGCACAGATAAAATTACTCAGAGGCCTAGGTGCAGGAGCTGCTGAAACATGCCATGTGCCTGAGTTCAGGGTCAAACTTCAAAAGCAGATTGTCAGAATATGTCATCTGGGGACCCCAGTTCTCAATTTCCCAGAGCTGTTCTCAATGCAGAGGCCAGCACACACATTGCATGACCCATCTGCTCTCAGAGCCCTTGCACTCAAAGTCAGTGGCTAACTGGAGCCTGTGCAATGTCATATTTCACGCTTTCAGATGTTTACCAACAGGGAATTTCCAGTCTTGGTGTGGACTGATTGCCTTTCTTTTCTGTTTGCTATAGACTTAAAATGAGATGTTCATATTTTAAATATGGTGCAATGACATCAGTAGTAATAATTATTGCATGCATCAAAGCTTTGGAGATTAGCCATGGATCATGCACCTAAATGGCAAATGGTTATAATAGCTCTGTACATGAAACATCAAAGTCTGAGGAAATGTTGCTCTGTTATAAAAAATACATCAGAATGATCATTCCACTCCAAGCAAAGTGCAGAACTGTAAACGTGCATGGAACAAATGCAACACATTTCATACTCATTTGAGTGTTTCAAGTGTGGGAAAAATTGATTCCACAGCTCCAATTACCAATCCACATCAAGTGAAGACTGTATTGAAAGTATGAGATTTTGCACAATATTACGCTTAAGTTGACTCCTCCTTTTGGAAATGTATTTGTAATTAGGGCCTAGAAGAGCAAGAAGCAATATTTGGGGTTTTAATTTTTTATATGCTCCCTGGCAGAGAGACAAGTGGCTGAGATTGCATAAAATTCCTAAACCCATGATGTTTCAAGTATCCTTTTGCTGAATCGAAATGGCTCTCTTGTAGATTAAAGGAACTGCACTGTATTTTTCTTTGTTAGGAGATAAGTATTCCAAGCAGAGTGAAGCATGGACTCTCTCTGCTGAGCCTAGGGACAGCTGCTGAAATAAAAAAAAAAAAAAAAAAGCAGAACAGTCACTAGAAAAACAGAACCTCTGAACTCAGCAACTAAAATTCCCAATTACAGACATGCTGCTGTTTCTCCTGTCTCATCACAGCTGTTTTGCTTGATCACTCCCTCAGCCCCAGTGGGATGAACAGTGTGAGGATGTGGTGCCACTTGTGCTCCCTCAGCCAAATCAAAGGCCCAGCCAAGCTTGTGCCTCAGCCATGAGTCTGGAGAAAATTAGATACCTTCATTAAAGTTTCAGAAAAACCTAACTGGTATGAGGACAGCATTCAAAAATGTTTTTTGGGGAAAACAAATATTGTTTTAACTCTGTTAATAATTTATGTGTTGCCAGCAGAGATCCTCCTAGCATTAAGGGAATTGAAAATTAAAGGCACAAAGACACTACTTTAAGAAAACATGTTGATAAATAATTAATATGGCATAGACCTACTGGAATCTGAAGAGTGTAGGTTTTAGCTTATCTTCTCAAACCTATGCTTTCTAATACCACAGTTTCTCCCAGAATGAGAGCATGGTCTTTTTTGGTTTATATCGACAACAGCTTGAGGTTTTTTTAGGCTCAGCTGGAATAATTCACTGGCTTCTGTCAGTATCTTATGCCAAGCCCTTGGGATCCTAAGCAGAATACACCCAAAGATTATGGCTTTCTTAATCAAGATGGACGAAAGATTGCTGATTATTTAGAAAACAGAACTAACTATGCCTTTTTCAGGGAAGCTACTGTTTGTCAGGGTAAGACTGGATCAGAATAAAAAACATTGGTGGAAGAAGAAACTCTGGCAATCCCTGTTTAGCAATGTAATTTATAAATAGCTGGGAGAGGTGCCTTGGGATATGTAATCCCCAGGAACAGCTACTGCTTTAGTTTGTGTATCTCTAGAGGGATGCATTTTCAATGGTGAGGCAAATCTTGGGGAACACTCTGAAAAATCCGTGACTGGCACTTCCCCCCATTATTCTTTCTGATGGAGATCTTAATGACAAGAAATGCAGCTCAGCATTCCACAGAATACAGGCTCATCATTGTGACCAAAGAAAGGATGGACACAGAATGTGCTAAGGGAAGTAAATATGGAATTTCTTCATTTGTCTCCGAAGCAGCTGTAGCACTGCTGTGAGCAGAGCCTGCCAAGCAGCATTCTGTGACATCACTGAAGGGTTCAGCTGGTGCACAGTTCTTGACAGGAAGAGACACTGTCATTTCAAAGCAGTATACTGAGCACCATGTTAACTAACAGAGCTGCTGCCATCTCTGAAGGTCTGTGTCTTGCTGAAGGGCCTATGGGCTCTTTAAACTCCCAATTTATTTCACTCCACTTCTGTCTTTTAGGGTTGGTATAATAAAGCAGCTAGTAAGTCAGGCATAATTTCTGGCAGGCTTTTGAATTGAAGAAGCTGCACAAGAACATCCATAGAACTGCAGTTATCCTTTAGTTCCTTTAAATAAAGCAAAAGTGAATGCTGCTTCTTCATTAAAAGATCTTTAGTTCAGTACTTTAATGCAAAAGATTTGTTGATATTGATGGAATTCCTAAACACCTTTTTTTTACTACAGCAAAGTTAATAATTAAGGAGAAGAGAGACTATCCATGAATGCTGTTGTAAAAATAATTCCTGCCTTAGTTCCAAGGAAAACTCCCATGTAAATTGAGGATGTAAGGGTTACTGACCCTTATATAAGGGGAGTTTTTTCCATTCTGAATAAAGTAAATGCAGTGGTGAGGTGCTGGCGAGTGCAGACTATGCAGACTGCAGCTGAGTGTGTTCCGGCTCAGGTGGGTGCCCCGCTCGCTCCGTGGCTGCCGGCAGCACTCAGGTCCCGCTGCTGCGGCTGCAGCGGCTCATCCTTCTTCAACATGTCCTTGCTTGTGTTTCTCTGCCTCTCTGCTGCCACAGATGCTCTGCTCTGCCCTGCCTTCCTCCCACTGTCCCTGCCCTGCCCACTGCCTGTCCCAACTGCCACTGTTGCTTCTGCTGTCTCTTGCTGTCCTGATGTGGGGACACCATCTCCCAGTCCTGCTGCTGACTGGTAGGATAAGCATGCCTGCCAGACAACCCTATTGTTAGTTAAAGATGCTGACTCTGGGAGCTCCATGCCCATTAGGCAAAGCTGAGAATATGCCTGATTTAACAAGGCAAGGAAACAAGCCAGTCAGAGTTATCTTGATGTGAAGCATATTCTAGAAGTGATTAGCTGCCTAAACTTACTCTGTAATTATCTGTGCTGAGTGGTTTCTGCACATCATTGCCCATTTTTCTGAGCGTTTTTATCTAAGTTGATAATGGAAAATGAATAAAGTCTTAGTTCTACTCTGATTTTGACACTTGTGCTAGAAAATATCTGAAAATGAATATTTTTGTGTTTACAATAGTTAGATGAATATTTAATTTGTTGGCATCCAGCAAGCTGATTAGTTTTCCTCTAATAGGACTCTAATTACAGGAACCAGCTACTCCTGGGCACGTGGGTGCCTGGGGTAACAGGCTCAGAAACCATCCTGACATCACTACAACCATGATTTCACCAGGATAATGAACTGCAAGGTTATTCTCATATGAGATCTCTACTCCTGGAAAGAGATACAGGTACAAGGGACATGCTCTGTATCTTCTTAGGACGGAAGATCTGCCCTTTATTGCATTTAAACTGAAGTGGAAACAAGGTACAACTGTGTCAAGTCTTGGGGAATGAGTGGCCCTTACCTGCTGCTGCAGACCAAGCCTTCTTTGATGATGTAGCCTACCTGATGCTGCAGGTGTAGGGGACATGCCACAGCACTGCAGGGGGATGGACAGAGGTAACTGGGACACAGGGACTGCCCTTGCTGGGGATCCTCTGTTGAGCTTGGGAAGTGTTGCTGTTAGGTACTGGCAGTGACAAGCCACGGAAGGACCCTCAGCACCACCATGGAAGCAATCTGAGAGAAAGCGCCTTGAGGCACGGCAGACTGACTGACTTAGGGCCTGTCTTTGGCCACAGCCATTAGCAGATGCTTCTGAAAAGCCTGTAGCAGAAAAGGTGAGGACTATTTGAGATCATGATCGGCATCCTTCTGGAGCAGTGTCTGTGTTCAACCACTGCTCTGAACTAGTAGGTGGGGTTGTGCTCCAAGAGTGTCTCTGAAGCCTACTGAAATCCTGAGTACATCTGGGCTCCACAGGATTCTTGGTAAGGAGGCATATGTAATGCTGGGGTCATACTGGCTTTCCTCTGTCAGCCTGATAGCAAATAATTTCCATGGCACTTTGTGATGCTTATGCTGTGAAAATGGGCTAGTGAATATTTGGTGTGTGATGGTGATCTCTCTAGCTGGGGAGAGTCTGCCTTCCTGATTGCAGTTGTAGTCGAGTTGTCCACTTCCATTTGGCTGGATCCTTCAGGGGTGGGCAAGGGACTCGGCCTGCTCTTGAGGACACAGAGGCAGCAGGCAAATTTGCATACTTTGTTTCTAGGATCACCCAATGCTTTCTTCATAAATGGGACTATCACCTGCAATTCAGTCCTTCATGTGATTGAGCCTTCCCTATTTCCTCAGAGAGCAACTATGGCTCAGAATCAAATGCAACCTTTAGAATTAACCCATCTGTAATGGCAAGTAAGCCTGGATTCTCCTAACCAGCCATGCATAGTAACATCTCAGTGCCATATTCATCTTGCACTGTCAGTTTTACCCAGCTCCTAAGCACTCAAGAATAGCAGCACTGTCAGGGTGTTATTATTCATTTGTTTTCACCCGCTTGAAGTATATGTTATTGTCATAATCTGGCACTTTGCACTGGGAACAAACTCCCCATGTGGACAGGGATTAGGGCCATTTTTCAAATGCTGCTGACTGTTAATTTGTACACTGTATGAAGGGAAAAGGTCTTGTTAGAACTCCATTGTGAACATTACTTCAGCGGAGCATAGTGGGCATTTGTCTCTGTTAGCCAGGGGACAAATGAGTGTTGGTGACAAGGCACGCTGAGCGTAACCTCTATGGTAGTATGTGCTCATGCACAGTTCTCATTAGTGCACCCAAAGATATCTGGTGGACGTTATCCAAATCCACTTGTTCAGCATCTGACTGTCTACTACCTGCTGGCTGCTCAGCCTCCATTCCACATTACAGTCCTCCAGAACTGTGCCAAAACCTGATCAGCAGGAAGTTCAGGTGTTTTCTTCAGCTGCACTACACTCGTGGCTGGGTGAGAAAAGAGACAGCAGGTACTGAAGAGTTCACAGTTCAGCCAGTAGCTCTCGCAAGCTGACTGTCCTGTTTGCTTCTAGACTATAGCAGCAAGTAGAATGGCTACTACTGCTGAGCCAGCCTGAGCTGTGATGAGTCTTTCGTCTTCCTTCACAAAAGGCAGAAAAATAAAAAAGGAAAATTAATCTCTCAGGGGAAAGCAAATCAAACTAGCAACCTCTGCTACATCTCATGGCCTGCTTAAACACAGGTCTGTACTAGAACATTTGCTACAACCCATGCTTGTCCCAGATTCACCTTATCAACTGGAAAAAGCAATTTGTCTCCCCATGTGTCCTGAAGTACTGATATTCGTCAAATCCACTGCTTTGAAAGCCCTAGATTTGAACTATTGGATATGCAGAGAGAGAAGCAAATAAAAGCTGGCTGTGATATGTGTGTTTCATCTGGGTAATATCCTGGTAAGGCCGGATTTATTACCTTTATGTCTTAAGGCCAGGCAAACCTCATGGGGTCAGTCATAAAATAGAATGAGGCAGGAGAAGAGTTTGAAAAAGGAGATCCAGAAGTCCTCTTTGCTGGTAGAAGTCTTAGTTCTTCACTTTCAGAGTTTCTGTTTCAGGCCATGCTGTCATGTCCACCATCTGTCTGGCACTTCAGCTGCCCCTCTCTTTTGGTGCCAGGCTGCTGCCCACTGCCCTCAGCACTGCAGGGGGCCTGGCAGCCTTGACTCTGGGGTGCCCATGGCTGCTGAGGGTGACCACAGCACTTGCCCTTGTGCTCTGTTCTCCTTTTCAGAATATAGATTCCTTATCTGAAAATTGATTACAGTAAAAAGCACAGGCTGATAGGAAGTTATCAATGACAGGAACTATGTAAATGTCACCAATGAACTGGGGTTAACAGTAGAAGACAAACACAGGGTACACAGAAGGTATTTAAAACCACAATACCTAGGGCTATTTCTAAATTAAAAAAAAATCACACTGAAATTGAAAAATTATACATTTCATTTTGTTAATTCTGCCCAGCTGGCAGTGCCTAAAGAACTGTGACATTATCTGCTAGCTTCAGGGAGTCTGCTGGGTTAAGCAGAGCAGTAGAGCTCTGGTAACTCCTCGGTGTGGCAGGGTGTTTGGGATGGTGGGTTGGGAGGGGGCCCTGCACCTCTGTGTCTGTCTGCCTGCTGGCCTTGGTGCCCTGTGCTAGGCTCAGTGCTGCTGTGCAGGGTAGACACAGCAGCAACGTGCAGGTCAGCAGCTGCTGCCTGGCTGCCATCCTGTCGTGTTCGTCCTTCGTGTTTGAAGTAGGGGAAGAAACTGGAGCACATGAGGATCAAAAGCTTTGTGGCATCCAGTGCCTTCTGTGGGGAGCTTGGAGTGAAATCACAGAAATCTTCCAGAAGATTGATTCATTTTTAATGATCTAGGACTATAATTTGTCTGTTTAATTCAACCTGAGTGACATAATAGCTTCCATTTGGATTTATTACCAGCAGAGCAGTCAGTCAGTTGGAAGCAGACCTAGGGCAGGGCATTTTGTCATTATTTAAAATTTTCTCTAGCTGACAAATTTGAAGGTCTTGAAGAGACTGAAGCCATTGTAAAGGATAGAGCATAAGAGAATAGGTCACACAATGTGTTAAAGAATGAAAATTGATTCATTCTTTTATCTGTTGAATAAGCAGCTGTACTTTGGTCCCTGTGATCCATGAAATAAGCTGTCAGAGAAATAGGAAATGTGCCACATTTGAACTTCACTCATTGATTCTGTTCTGATCCAAGGTGTAATATTAAAATGAAGTATGGTTGGTGAAGAATCTGCAGCAGTGACAGAAGCTAGGCCCAGCTTGCTTATCAGTTGTCTGGGCTATTTGTAATTAAATTAATCAGTGCTTTACAATGCTGGGACTCATTTACTTTGGTCATGTGGTCAGAGCCAGGTAACAAGAGAATTTCACTAAACCAACATTTGTTAGTTTAAAATAAAACCAAAGACTGCAGAGGAGGCTCACAGTTCTATGATTTTATTCCCTTTAATCTGGACTAATAATTTGCAGGCAATTCAGAAATTTTTACAGTAGTCAGTGTAAGAAGGGGTAGCAGAGAATTCTAGAATTTGGGATTATTATCTGGAGCATGTCAGGCCAATTAATGCCTGCAACTTAGATAGACCTAGCTGTGAAATTAAATGGAGGACATTCCCATTATTCCCTAAAAACTACACCTGGTTTCATTTCTTGTAACAGAACACACCTTCCTTTACATGCCTATTCCCAAGTAAAAAAATTAACCTTGTTATGCTGTTCTCAAGTAGTACCCAGAGGACTGCCTGCAACTATGATTTGCTATCTTAAGTCTGTTTTATCCATGCTGAAGTCTTTTGCTTCTTTGGTGAGTTCTTAGAAGTTTTATTAACTAAAACATCATTTTTACTGCCTTTGCTTTATTTGCCTTAAAATTGTGATTCATAAAGATGGATTTTTATAATTAAGGTAGAAATGAGAAATAACTCCCTATATATAATTTAAAAGTGTTGGAATTTCAGGCACTATCTAACTTCTGTTTTAAATCACAGGAACAAACTGTTCCCCATTAGCAGTCCTAATTAAATCCATTTTTCTGTGAGTCTTTGGCAAATTCCATTTTAGTAAAGCTGTATTAAACTCTCTTTTATTTCCTCTTGCTTTGCAGAATTCTCTGTTTGAGATGAATAATGGTTTGAATATGGTATGTGATGGCTCTGTAGACTCCAAAGATATAACATGAATGAATACATTGTTCTGGAGAGCTGGTGTAACAACACTGCTGAAGATTTAGAAGCATTCCACCTACCAAACAGGCAGGAGCAGGACCATCCTGGCCTGCGGCATTTATATGTGATGCAAGAATGGGCAAACATTCGTGCAGCAAAGAGGCTGTGAAAAGGGGAAGGAGGCTTGCAGAAGGGGAGGAGAGGGAGCACGCTAAAGCAAACAGCATGCTGTTTGCCCCGACACAGCACACTGGGGTCTTGCACTCCTGAGGTCTGGGATACCACCAGCTGTATCCTTCTGGTGTTGTCCTGTGCCTTGCAGAGGAGTGGAGAGAACTTCCAGAGGTTATCCAGCTCTGCTTTTCCTGCCACTGCATGGAGATGTGTTTTCTGCAAGGCTTTGTGTGTGGCCTGTAGCATCTGTGTGGGTTGCTGTGTTGAACCTGTATGGACCTGCTTCTGCACACAGATCAGAATCTGGCCTGGGTCACTGGTCCTGTGCACACACAATTTTGTTAGGCTGATGCTCCCTGGTGACTTAATGGAGCAAGCACTGCACACACCAGAGAACCCACTTGAGGCAGCCACTCCTTTTGCAGTCCCTGTGCTTGAAGATTAACGTCCTTTCCAAAACCTGCCTCAGTCCCAGAGCAACGGGTTCTGTCCTGTCCTCCAGCATCTCCATCACTCATTTACTGCAACGATTGGTTTCAGCCTTCGATTTCCTCTGTGGAGCATATTGGAAAGAGACAGGCTGAGTTGTGAACATTAATAACAATGAATAATAACAGCATGAGTTCCACAAGCTTTAACAATCAAATGAATCAACAATCAGGAGGGTTTCATTAATAAATACCTGCAGGAGTTAGATGACAAGGGTGCTAGTGCCAAAGGTGTGTGTATCAGTTAAAGGCACTTATCCAGTGTGATCTGGGTTCTTAGCCCCTTTGTTTACCTGACAGGTTCCATGCTCTCCTCCATGACCTGCTGCAGAGAGGGGGCAGGGGCCAGGAGGAGGAGAGAAATAGGTGGAGTGGACAGCATTGTCCTGTGTTGGGGTTACATGGCAAGGTTTTGGCAGCGGAGGGACTGGCTTCTATGAGAAGATGCCAGGAACTGGCACCATGTTGGATAGAGGCAATTCTGCCTTTATACTTACAGATAGGAGTAGATTCTTCATGACTTACGACAAAAATATTTCGCTTCAAAAGCCACCTAAGTAAAAGCTGGGAAAGACCTCTTAGGTTACAGTATATTTCCCTCAGGACCAAGTGAGGGTTGCAGGGTAGGGCCATCTGGCTCGTCTTATGCAGCTTTCTTTTTAGATGAGCTGAACCTGAGATGGTTTATAACCTTTTATGCAGAGCCAGTTCCTGTGCCAACAGCTCCTTGTGACTGTAGTGAATTCTATTTTACCCTTGAACTCTTGTGATTTCTCTTGAAACCAACTGTCCTTTCCATAACCATCATGTGCCTTGGGGCAAGGCTTCTAGCAAAAAACTGTTTATTATTGAAAACATGGAAGTTCACAAAATTGACTTCAAGCAGCCCAGACAACAAAGGCAGATGACATATTTGCCGCAAATTCCAAAGAGAGAAAAGTACTGCTTTTATGGTAACAGGAACACCTGAATGAGACATTAATAGTTCCTTAAATCATAATTACAGAAGCTGTCCTTCCCTTTTCCTGAAATGAATGAACACATTGGTAGCTGGCCCTCAAACCCTCCCTAGTTAAATTAGTATTTTACTTGACTGGACTTCAAACCAGACTGATGAAAGCCTGTGTTTCCTTTTGCTATTGCTGGCTCTGGGAGGGCAACCACTGGCTGTTTATATCACTTCTGCAGACCTGGTGAGAACCCTCAGCTGCTACTGAGTTCTGTGCTGACAGTATGCATTGCATTTTCCCAGAATTTGACTTTGTTCTGAAGAAGATCAAGAGCCCAGGGTTTTTCCAAGGGCAGGGAAGCCAGGGATTGCCAGACATCCCTGTTCTTTGCTTCCTGCACAGTGAGAAGTGTTGGCACAATAACAAACCTGGAACACCGAGCAGGGTTTGCTGTGCTACACTGGTGTTCTCCTGTCTGTAATGGCTGTCAGCACCCTTCTCCACCCAGCAATTCTAGGCTTCCTCATTTTCACAGCAGCTCTTGGCCCCAAAAGGAGCTGTAAAAAGTACTTCAGTTTCTTTGTAGTGATTAGAAACACAGTGCTTCCTTCATGACATACTTCATTCACGTGCTTCTGAGGCTCCTGCACACTGAGCCTTTTGTATTTGTCTTCTCACAGCTTGAGTTCCACAATGCTCCATTTAATAGATGTTGTTTGGGTTGAAAGGTAAGCAGCTTAAATGCTTTGCTTTCTAGCATCCCTGTCCCGTTACAACCATCCCTCACTCACTCTCAATTGCACATTTTGTTACATGAACATGTTTAGATCAAGAGTTTTTCTCTCCTTCGAATATTTATAGTGATGACTTGTGATGTAATCAATAGGGTTTGCAGAATCTCACCCTGCTCCATCACATCTTTATTCTTCAGAATGATGTTTGCTGCAGTGTTATATCTAGGACTGACAAGATAAAGCTGAATTAAAACAAATTGCACGTTATCTGCTTCCATCCTGTTGCTGGGATTACAAAAGAGAACAAATGAAATTCTATCAAAGAGGAGCTCTTCTCCCTCCTCCCAAGCAGAGGAGTGGTAGCTGCTGAAGCAGACTGAGAGCAGTTCTGACAGAAGCTATGCTGACACAGGGCTCCTCTTCCCTCACCCCTAGCAGATAACCACAGGGCTCTGTGCCAGGCTTCCAGATCCACATCCATCTTGCCTCCATGCTAGATCCCAAGAACATCTTTATCAATTCCTCTTCAGTCTCGGCTCAGCCAGCTCCTGGGAGATCGCCAGTGTTCGGCTGTCATCACAGGTCACAAAGCAGCATAAACGGAGCTATCCTGCTCCTGCTGCACCCCCAACAGGGGAACCCACGGCTGCCTGATTTCTTTGTATCCTTCTGCAAGGAGGAACACTTTCAGGGAGCTACATTCACAAGAGAGTTTTTTTCTCTCTGTCACAGCCAACTGTGAGCCAGTTTTCATGGGTCCAAAGAATGCTGGTGTCCCATGCAGTCCCCACAGGAGATGCTAACAGAATCCCTTTTTCGTCAGTCTGCCAGGGTTTTTTTTTTGGCTGTCTGCTCCATCTGGATTGCGTCGTAAAGTCCAAGTGTTTGGTGCTGCAGGTCCGCTGGGACCCTGTCCCTTGCCAGCACACACTGGAAGGACTTTTTTAAAGACTTTGGAAAAGCAGGCAGCATGTGAGCAAAGTGCTGTTCAATATGGGTATGTGTACACTGAACTAAGAGAAAACAGGAGTTCTTCATGTAGTGAGAGATAAAATGCAGTCTTTTCAGGAAGCCACATGCTCATGTGGTTGATGAGGAGTGAGAGCATCCTGCCACAGAGCTGCCCAGCTAGGGGGTTCAGCACAAAATCTTTGGGCAGTATACAATAACATCCATATGGTTCCTTTGTACCATAGAAGTATCTGACACTGTCCCACTCACAGAGAGATGTTCTTTTGGGCACAGAAACTGCATTAAAGAATAATATACTATCACTGCTCTGGATGGATCTGCCACAAATTGCCATTTCTTGCTCTTTGCTGGAAGGTGGCTTCACTTTTTTTGTTGTATGAGGTTGGTATATATAAGTTCACGTGACAGGAAGCCTCTTGACTTCAGCAAGAAGGCATTGCAGGGAATTCTGGCTTAGATGCTAAAGACCTTCCCACTCTTGTTGCTGCTCCTATGAAAGAGGAAAATAAGTATTTCTCAAAAATAAAGCAGATTTGACCTGTAAGTGGAGAGGATAGCTTGGTAAATGGCAAGGGAGGAAAAAAAGGATCAGCACTGGGAATATTATAGACAAAATACCACCTGATTTCTGTATACTTTAAAGGCAGCTCTTTGCTGGGACTCTGTCTCTGCACAGTTCTCTGCCTCAGTCTGTGAGTGCTGAACTGAGGAGTCCTCCAAGTCTGTGTGAGCTATGATTCCTCTACCCCAAGGGATGGTGACTACTCTGAGCTACTTGACACACCCCTGCAAAGATGTTTAGCTTCAAAGACATTTAGCTAGTCATTAGCAAAGAGTAATTTTCAAATACTCTAGGAAGTAAAATTCTACAGATTGTGAAGATACTAAAAGTCGTAGATCATTATTACCTGGTATTAGGAATTATGTTTCCCATGTCTGTGTAGAATGGTCAGGCACATACTGGTAGGTGGAAGGAACATCAATCCTGTGTAGCCTTAGTGCCCTGGTTCAGAATATCCTGGGCATAGTGGAGTCAGGAAAGACTCTTCCTCCTTTCTATGCATCATCTCCAAGCTCGTCATCTCTGAAATGCTGTTTATCTGCTGAAGGGACAGTCTTCTGGGGCAAGTCCCTGAGCAGTGTCTTCCTGGGCAAAGGACTATGGTGAGATCTGCCAGCACAGCACCTGGACAGCCCAGGTCCAACCTGGCACAGAGGCTGGGCAGTGAAGCAGGCACATGCCACTCACCTGGCATCCTTCAGAAGCACACAGAACCTCGGGAAGAGCAGGGGCAGCCAGCCTCCTCACTGATGCACCTGCAGTACTGTTTCATTCCAGTAAGGATGCTGAGAATAAATGTAGGGCTTGAAAGCACCAGTTGGAACCACAATAGTAATGAATGCTGGATCATAAATGCAGCAGCAAAGCTGATGTGGTTCCTGTCAGACAACACAGCTGTATATCCCCTTTCACAGAGCTCTGAGGAGGCACTGCAGGTTCCCTCCCTCATCCAGTCAAAAGAGCCTGAGCTGCTTTGAAAGCCTGCATTTTTTTTCTAGAATATCAAGGGTCTGGTTCCTTTGGGCTCAACTGCAAATCCAGGAGCCTTTGTGTGTATTCCACAGGGCTCTGTCACTGCAAACAGACTCCTTTGGTATCCAAGTGAGTCAAGCCCAGGACTTGTTCTGTGTTCTCTCCCTTTATATTTGTATCACTGTTCCATTACATACAGCAGGGTGCTGCAGAGAGCAGATGAAAAGAAGCTTGGAAGTCTGCTTCTATGAATGCGTGAATTTATTTTTAAACCTCTTGAATTATTTACTTTGTCTGCCTTTTTCTAATGACAGGTGAATATGTTTGTGACTTGTTCTCTTTCCCAAGGTAGCACTTGGATGAAGCAAATTAATTACTTGTAGAGTAAATGCAGCTGATGTTAATTTTCAAGTCAAGTTTCGGCTTTGCTGAAATTTCAGAAAGAAAGTAGTGTTTTATAAATTAAATGCTGCTTTGTGTGCTTTCTTTTTAAAGACGGCTTGGCATCTGGAAAGGCAGCAGGAAGAGAAAACAAACATACTAAATGATGGAAACCTGTCTTTAAGGATATACTTCATCAGCTGTGAGAGATCCATGCGGCAGCCCATCAGCTGTATGTTGAGTGTAACAGGCTCCAGCAGCACCCCAATACCTTTGGCAGGAATTGGCTTCAGTGGCAAATTGCTGGTCTCAGGCAGGAGCTGCTGCTTTGACCTGACAGGGTAATTAGACTGGTTGCTCCTCTCTGTGACAGTACATGCCATGTGCTCTACCAGGGAAACCTCATTCTTCTTCAGAGTGGCATAGATTCTGATCCCACGAGAGCTGAACTGACAGGATCCTGGGCTGCCAGGTGTTGCCAGTAGGATAGGTGAGCATTTGTTCCATCTGAGGCTTTAGTGAGCTTTTCAGGTCCTCCCTCCAGAAGCTTGGGCTGATCTTAGAATAACTCCTGTGGTGTGAGTTGTCTTGGGAGCACAGTACCTAGCTGGATTGGTGCAGTGGGCTGAGACAGTGGCTCTGGGTCTGGCTGGACTCTCCAGAGGGCAGGAGATGCCCCGCAGGTTCCCAGCAGACAGGCCAGTTGTGAGAACGATGATTGTGGCAGCTACTTGCCAGCCCTCAGGCAGCTAACATGGAAAGGGTCATCATTAATTAACTCTGTATCCATCAAGCCCAGTTTCTGTCCCTGGAATGACAACTCATATGTGATGCTTTGCAAGAAGGCAGTTCCAGCTAGCCTCCACTGCTACTGACAGGCAGTGGTGCTCTGTACATCTTAGCTGGGAGCTTATCTGTTTTAAACATACTCTTCAGATTTTTTTGGGCTGCAGTATTTACTGTCCAAATTCTTAGGTCCCAGATTCCCAGCTACTATGTTTAAATTTGATGGAGATTACCCTATAAGCAGAGGGAGAAGCTCTGTTAGGGTAAAACACTCTGAGCTGAACTGGGTGCATTGCAGTGGAATCCATGAATCATCAGTATCACTGTGTCCTCTTTGAACAAGCAGACCGTAGTGTGCCTTGAGTGAATTGATTTCTCTGGGCCTTCTGAGAAGCAATGACCACTGTACCCTGTTATGTTTTAGCTCATATATGTGTGAAACAAACAGAGAGCTCATGTTTCCTGTAGCTTAAGGCCCGTATCTGATAGTGGAATGTAAAATTAGATAATGATTTGGAAGTAGAAAAGGTTAACTCTAAATAATAATAAAATGTATTACTTAAAAATATTAATGTATTACTTAAAAATATTACTATTAATTAAAATAAAGTTCCTCTAATTTTTATGGATTCTACATAGTTTTGTTTCCTTCCCTGAAAGACTTAGTATACCTCAATGAGAAAATTGCTTTCAAATCCTGTGGGCTGATCTGCCATGCCTGAACTGAAATTAGGGGACATGTACAAAGTAGTTTTACAGAAGCTGTTTGGATGGATGGCTTCAGGAGGAGGCATTTGGTGTCTGGGCTCTGCTGTCTCTTGAACAGGCCAGAGAGGGGACAGCAGCAGGCAGGACTTGTGGCCCCAGTGTTGCACTGATGGTCCTGGGGAACCTGAGTGCCCAGTGGCCTCTGCCTGCTGTCTGTGCCCCAGGATGCTGCTGAGAGTGAGTGGGAGGGAGCAGCTCTTCAGGCAGCTTCTTGCTTGGAGGGTGGGTCTCATTTAGATGTGTTGTTGGTTTGTTGATACCAACTTTACCCACCCAGGTCTGCTCAGCATCCAGTGCTGTGCTCTGAGGACTCCAGTGAGAGACTTTACAATCTAACCCAGAACCACAGGAAGTGCTTTTGTCCCCCTCCTTAGTCTTGCTTTAGGTGTTTGCTGAGCTCCAGAACTTTGTGGAACTCCCATGAGCACCTTTACAACCAAGTTGTGGCTTTGCCTGACCCTACACATTGTTGAGAACACCATAGAAGGCTCCTCCTGTATGCAGACACAATGCTTTTCCTCCCTCTCCTGCAGCACACATCTGAAAAAGTCTTCCTGAAACTTGAGGCATTCTTAGCTCTCTGTTTCTTTGGGAACAGAGAGATTAAAGTGAACAGGTAAGTGTGTGTCTCTGCCCATGCAGGGCCCTTGGGAGGGACTTCTGCATGAGAAAGACTGCTGACACTCAGCTTGCAGCACACGCAGCCCTTGCAAGGTGTGTGACAGAGCACAGGACTCTGCACAGCTGGTCTGGTGCTGCAGCACGAGCTCTTGGGGCTGTGAGCACCAAAGGACTGGGGTTGTTAGTGCTGACACTCCAGACATGACTAAGCCATTTTGATGAAACAAGTGGAATCTGACACTTCTGCTATTTAATTGTTTCTCGTAAATTTCAAATGAGAAATAAATTGGCTTCTTTTAAAAGAACAAACTGTGTAAAAGGTTTGCTGAGCAGAAGCGAGCGGCCCCTGAAGCATGACAGGCAGCTCCATGACCACGGCCAGCTAACAAGTCTTCAAGGTGCAATGCACAGGAGGCTGGACTGAAAAGCAAATGCCTCTGCAGCTCTAGCTTCGCCTTGAGGCACTTGGGGATAGAAATGTGCAGGAGGAAGGGGAGGAGGTTTTGAGGTCTGAGCATACCCCAGCCCTGAGCTGGGCTGCCCTGGCATGAATGTTGGCTGGGGCAGGACTGCGACATCTGTGGCCACTGAACTCCTGGATCCTGGGGCTTTTCTCAACACTTTTGTTCAGGTGGAGGCCGCAGAGTCTGGCAGTTCTTCTCAGGCTCTTTGCACCTTTAGCTTTGCTCCTAAAGCCTGGTATGTTGCGGGTATCTGGGGTATCAGCTGCCCTCTGCCAGTGAAAGCATGTTTTGGATTCTTTGGAGGACTTTATTTGCAAAGACTCTGAGATCCATCAGCAAATGGCTGTAAGGAAAATGCCTTTCATCATTCAGGTTAAAGAACATCACAAAGCCTTGGAGACAACACTTCACTCGGGAATTAAATTGCAGGAGTCATCTGGTGTCAAATAAGTTTCATTTAATAGGTTACTCAAATAAAGTTTCTGTAGAAATCAATATCACTTTCTCCTGCAATTGACAGCTCAAGACACTCAAAATGGCATTTTCCACATAAGGTTTATTTAATTTTAGGAGGAAGAATCCCTCCTATACTTTCTACTTGGCCTACACAAGTCTGCAAGGATATCAGCCTGCTGAGTTGGAAACCTGCCCTGCACTTACCCAGGGGGACAGTGTGAGGTCACTAACGTGGACTTGCCAGTCTCAGGGGCAGCAAGGATGCCGCTGTCAAAGGGCTGTATCAGAAGTGTGTTCGCAGCTCACTGAAGGAAACAGGGACAAGTAATTTTGTTTCTTCTTACAGGTGAGCTTGGCAGGACAAAATGCCCCATTATATATGTCTTAGCAGACAGGACTTTCTGTAGAGGTAGGGGTCTGTGGGCTGTGAAGAGTGGAGATTTCAACAGCAGTGCTTCTGGGTCCAGGGTAGGTGAACCCTGAAATTTCTGCCTCCCTTAAGAACATGGGACACCTTTGCTCTGTGTTTTTTATTTGTCTGATGGTATCCCATGAGGAAGGGAAGAGACTTTGACACCTTTCTGCACCATCTCCCTTGAAAAGGAGCGCCTTTTCTCAGACCTTCTTTGGTCACGTTGGCACCTGCTCTGTTGCTGTACTGTCTTCTGACGTGCTGGTTCTGCTCTCCACATCTGTTTACAGTGCTGGCAGAGCCTCTGTGATTGTACATCCAGCAAGGGCACATTACTGCTAGGCTGCTTAAGTGTCATGAAGAGACATTCAGCTCTAGGAAAGGACAAGTTCACCTCTATCTAACATCCTTAATGCTTGTAATTCCTACAAGCAGTAATATTGATTCCTGGATCTATGCTGACTATAGCACAAATGGACAGCAGCTGGTAGGAGGAATTTCCCAGCCCTGTGGTATTGGGCTCCCTGAAGAGGCACCAAGTGATTTGTATGTTCCCAGCAGCTGCAACCCAGTAAGGACAGAGCCTTGTGACCTGCATGCAATCGGGTGCATTCTGGCTGCAGGTTCTGTGGCAGAAGCTGGGCGGGGAAGTGGCTTCATACCATCAGTGCTCTCCAGTCTTCTGTTGTAGCCCAGTGCCAGGGACTCTTGTGCTGTAAGAACATTTCATGTTTCCCATCTTTTCATAGCTAGAGAGCTTTCAATAATATAAAGTTGATTTTTATTTGAGCATGTTTGTGCTATTAACCTAAACCATGGGCCTGGGCTGCGGTTTGCCCATGTGATAAACAAGGATAAACATAACCAGTACTAGCTGAGAAAGGAGATCTGGCAGTAAATAGAGTGTTATTGAAGAATTTATTTTCAGAGATGCAGTTACTTGTCTCTGACAAATTAAAAAGGGAAACATCTGCAAGGCACAATGGGAAGAAAATACTTCAGGAGAGGTTTTATCAGGAGTCAGAAGTAATAGTCCTATGGAGACAGTCTTCTGGTGCTCTGCAAAGTATTATAATGCTAGATGATAGCATACACAGAGCCAACGTAGGCATTTGTATGCATTGTGCCACGGACAGTGTGTCATTTAATCATGCTTTCCTCTAAGAGTCTGTGTTGCCTAATTCTCTGTCAGTAAATATGAAGTGTTTCTTTCAAATGAGGAGGGAGTTCAGCCTTCAGTGCTTCTGGTAGGAGGGAAGATATAGTGATCATCCACGTGTGCCTTCCCCAGGCTGACGCCAGCCCCTCTCACTCTGTGATTTTGTCTGGACATTTTAATAATGGACCAAAGACAAGCACAGGAAAACTCCTACCAAATAGCCCAGTGTTCTTGCTCCCTGTGGCACACCTAAGAAACACCTCCTAGGGTCGCTGCCCCGAGCAGGATGAGCTGATGGTGGGAGCAGGTGACTGCAAATGAAGTACTCTGTCTCCTGCTGTCAGGTGTGTGGTGAACATGTCTGTTATTGAAAGGAGTATTCATGCTTTGTAATGCAGATGTGTCTCTCCTGGAGATGATCTGTAATGCATCAGAGAGGAACACGCTGGGGGAGGTGTGGCGGAGGTACAAGACTCCTGCTGTTCCACACTTTTCTTTAACAAGGTGAGCTTCAGAGATTTATAGTCAAACAAAAGGTGAAGATGAACCTTTTGTGAATGGTAGCACTTAAAATTTCTGCTGCTTTGAAGCTGCAGGCTGAGCAGATGCTGCATGCACAGCCATTTGCCCTCATGAGACATGGGTTTTAATTCACCTCCATTTATGTCATCTGTTCCCTGTGTGCTGATGTGACACGGTAAAACACATTCAGTTCCCAAGGTGCCAAATGAGCTTCTGTTGTAGCTCGTGCTGCTCATGTCTCACTCATCCTGGTGTTGGGCAGTACCAGCTGTGGCCAGGCTGAGCCAGGCATTCTAAATCAGTCTCACAAAGCTATTGTCTAGGAGACTCTTGGTTATCTGTCCATGTTTTAACACCTCCTGCAGCACATGGTATGGGGGTCATCAGGGACGTTAACAACAAATTTTCAGAAAAAGGACCTTTCTGGGGGTTCAGGCTTCCTTCCTGTGTGAGGAGAGCACTGACTGCAGTGATGCCTCTTTGTGGAAACCCCCTTGCATGGGGAGCAGATGTCATGCTCTGAGGACTTTGGTGTGTTTGTGCTGGAGCTGGCATTGCGGATGACACAAGAAGGTCCTTAAGTCAGATCAGGCTTGGCTCTGCTACTTTGCTGAGTGCCAGCCAACTCCTTGGGTGGAAGAGAAAAACTTGGGGAGCAGGCAGGAAGGCAAGTTCCCTGGTCACCCTGGCAGAGGTCTTGTCATTTGAAGCCCTGAGCAGTGTGCTGCAGAAATAAGTTTTCCAGCTCTAGGGTGAATGTTAAGCCTGGAGAGAGATGTGGTTGTGAGCACCCAAGGAGCTGCATTAAGCGTCTCCTGTGGGACTCCAGGGAGAGTCCCACAGGAGAGAGGAGCTGGAGTGCCTCATGGGCTCACTATAGCTAATTTTTGGCATGGTTTGTGATTACTATAGGGCTCTTGAATCTGCTTATTGCCCCAGGGGTGTGTCTTGCACCTCTTGGGTGGAAAGACTGTTGCTCATGAGCACAAGGCTGCATCTATAGCACCAGGATTCTTGGTTCTGAATAAGAGAAGAAAGCCAAAGGCTCTCACTTTTGTACTTGTGGTGAACAGAGAAACAGTATTTTGTTGAATTACCTCTAATTCTTCAGTGTCCATGACTCATTCAAAGGGCCAGTGAAAGGGTAGCACAAGCTCATATTCCAAAGAAATGCTGCAGGGTGTCTCAGGCTGACTGGGCTAGAGGTCTGACCCTCATCTCTAGGACCACAATCCTCTACAGTAGTTATGTTCCCCTGGACAAATCTGGTGAGATGTAGATGAACCTGAGCTAAATACAGTTTCTGTAGTCCTTGGCACTTCCTTAGCAGAAGAAAGTTAACCAATGTAGTTTATTAAATGTCTTACAGTTCTTGTTTAGTCATGTTTATCCATAGGTGACCATCTATTTCCAATATGATTATACTGGAGGGAAATGGCAAAGTTTGATGCAGCAAGTTCTTTCAGCTCCTCAAAGCTAGGTCTAGGGCTTGGTGCTTAACATGCTGCTGTGGTACAGACACATCCTTTAAGCATCAAGAAAGAGATGCGGATTTTTCTTTCTTCAAAAAATGACATTTTGAAGTAGGTTAAGTCTACTACTTTTCCACATTTTCTCAGAGAGAGATTTTGTCTGTGTGGTGTACGTGCTTTCCATGAGAAATTATTTATGAGATCCTCCATCCCTGGTCTAGTCTTCTGGATATAACAATAGTAGATCTGAAGGAACCACCAAGGTTAGTTTTATGGTCTCACTTCAGATGTAGTGCCAAGTTATTCAGTGCTTCGTTTTGTTAGTGCCTGAACCAAAAAGCAATTTATCTCAGCAACATCCTTCAGATTATACCTATATACCATGATACCAATAAGGCATGCACCTGGCTGCTCCAGTCCCAGAAGAAATCAATGTTTCATTTCAAAGATGCCAGTTCTTTCCTCTCCCTCCTTCTACCATTCTTCTGAAGAAAAGCTTTTTTAGGGGACATGGGAAGAAATACAGAAGGATTGTGGGAAAATCTCCTCTACTTCAGCTATGCATCCTGTTCAATTATGAATCATAAAGAAACTCACTGAGGGCATAGTTGTCAGGGCTTAAATATATGGTCAATATATGTGAATGAGAAGGGGCATACCCTTTGTTGGGGTCCATATGAATGGGTTGGGGCACACCCTTTGTTGGAGTCCCCTCCAAGTGATGGGCCTAGACTGCTGCAGTCCTGTAGGGATGTGTTCGGTGTGACCACAGCATTGCTGCCTTTAGCGGGAAAATGCAAAGCTGTAGCTCAGTTCCTTGCTCACAGCCAGTTATCTATCCTGGCACCAGTGTAATTATGATACATACTTCATTGCTTGTCAATATTTTAACCTTTCTGACACATTATCCCCTAGGGCAACTAGCAGCCTTAATAATATAGCTGATAATTATCCTCCTGGTGAATAAAGTTATCACTAGGGTCCCATATAAATCACATGGAAAACATGATGGATTTCAGTGGCTGGCCATCACAAAAATGGGAAGAGGCACAGATTGTGACAGCTTAATGGAGAAGGTAATAAAACCAACAATAAAGTCATTTATAATACAGGCAATGATTTTCAGGCTTTTCTTTTTGTTTTCATGCTAATAGAAGATAAATGTAATATTAGAAACAAGACTTGAAATTTCTATTAAAAATATTTTGGAAATGTCATTAAATATCAGCAATTCTCAGTGCAAGAAGTGGCAGCATGGGTCTTAATTACCTGTCTTAATTATCTGTATGAGATCCTTAGAACCAAAGTGTCCTTGTGGTCAGCAGCTACCTTTCACTTCTGTAAGGAGTGAGATGTGTGGTGCCTCAGTGGGAGGAAGCCTCTTGGCCACTGCTGGAAAGCAGGACAGCAATCCTGCCAGGGATCCTGAGCTGGGTACATCATGGCTGTTTCACAAGGCTACAGGTTTCCTAAGAAATCCAAGCTGTCATTATAAGCAGAGAACAAGACTTCAGCACAGATGTGAGTCAGCCCTGCAGCAGTAGTGGAGTGGTGAGAAAGGGAGGGTGCAGTACCATGTGGACAAAGGTCTGAGATACGCTCACTGGAAACACATGAAAGACGGGTGCTGGCACCTGTAAGTTACCTGTCAGTATTACTGGTTGGTCCTCTGGATCACATGCTATGAAAGTGAATGTGTGCAGCCTTCAACATTTATACTTCACACTAACTAAAGCTTTTGGGGAGTGAGTGAACCATGGTGGGACTCTGGAGTGAGCAGGAGTGCTCTGGGGAATGGCTGCAGCTCCCTGTGTGAGACCAGGCCATGACCACCTGAGAGCAGTGCTCTGTGCTGAGCAGGTGCTGGGGGCTGAACAGATGGAGGCTGGTGTGCTGCTTCCCAGCAAAGTGGGGTGCTGGTCCTGTGCACTGGCTGCTTCAGAGACAGCACTGCCATGCCTGGGAGGGCAGGAACAGCTCTTCCCAGCCTGACCTGGGCTGGTCTGGCTCTGGAGGGTGTCCTCAGCAGTGGCTAGTGTGAGGAATGTCTCTGGGATGCAGGCTGGGGAAGGGATGGGGAAGGGAGAGTGGTGGAAATTGTATTTGTGTCTGTGCTTAACATTCTTAGCTCATTCTCTTGCATTTCTTTTAAACAAGCACTTTGAGGTCTGAGCCCCGGTGCCTCTAATCTAGTGAGCGCCTTATTGATCAAGTCTTGCCATTTGGTCCCCTGAGCTGCCTTGTGTTGCACAAAAGGGATAAATTACTCCTTATACTTTAAGGAGTTAGGATGTTTTTAGTGCATGTAGACCCATATGATAAATACAGAGGCACAGGTGGAATGAGAATAGCAAAAAGCAGAGGGATAATTAACAGCTGGAACAGCACAAACCAGTTCCCAAGCCCAAGCCCTGGAGGAACACAATACATTCATCATGCTGCTCTCTGGGCTGATGCTGCAGCTCTGGGGTGTGAGGTATTGAATTACAGTCTCTAGAAAATATTGTTTGGGGAATGTTGAGGAGAGCTGGTAAACAATGTGCTGGAAGGTGACAGATATGTTTGCAGCTTCATATAGGGCTATCACAATAAAAAGATCCATGAGGGGTTTTCCCATCTCTGCCTACCTGTCAGGCCTGGCAGCAGGCAGGCTGCCAGGCTTCGGTGGGGGATGGCAGACCCAGAAGCCAGTGGACTTGCTTTCTTCTAATGCCTATTTTCTTTAAAATATTATTTTGCTACTCTGTGAAACACTAGCAATGGCTGATGAATCTCAAGCTTAATGAAGCAGCATCTGTGATTCAGCTGCTGTAGAAAACAACTTGTAGAGGGCTCTTAACACTGGATTTGGACTTAGTCTGGCCTGGACACCTCACCTGCGCTCTCTTACCCTCAGTGTAGATGTTGCAGAAGATGGCACAGAGGCTCCCAGCTCAAAGCTGCTGCCCACACAATCAGGGCACAGCCAGTGTATCAGGAGCTGCACCTCAGTCACACAGAGGTGGGGAAGGTGAAGGCAGCTATAATCCGCTTTGTAAGATGCTTCCTTTTCTATCCCGTTTCTTCACAAGAAGTCACTCACAAGACTTTGATCTAGGATGACACTTCATTCCTACAAACCTGTGACAGGTGATGGCAGTGTCCCTGAGTCGAGCTCACAGCATGTCAGGGGCTGCCTCCTCTGGAGTGCCCTGTGTTACCTCCTCAGTGGCCCGAGTGCAGGGCATATCTATGAGCCAGCAGTAAAGCACACACCAAGTTAAGGAAGGAGGAATACTGTGTTCTCTCTCAAATGTCACATTCCTCTGGCAGCACAAACCAAGTGCTTGCTTATTTCATTGAGTAAATGGGAGACTCCCACAGCTGCAGTAACCAGAGGTGTATGTGCACAGGGGATAAACAGGGGATTAATGGTCAGATTTTGTTTGTGGAATGATGAAAGGGGAAGTTTTAAGGTGGTCTACTACCTGTTAAAAAAACTCACAAGAATCAAAAAGAAAGAAAAGGATACACAGAGTCTATTACATGGGAAAGTCTGCAACAGCATTATGCTGCTTCTAGAGGAATGTTCCTGCCCATGGAGTGAGCGGGCCCAGCAGCATTGGAGCACATGGATGTTTGGTAAGGATGCATCACATGCTTTCTGCAGATGTGGCATTTAGGGTTATTCCATCCTTGCCAATGTGTCACCCCCAAGGGGTATATCGGATGACAGGTATGGCAATAGAAATACTGCTCAAGAAATCCTGACTGCTTGTGAGGTCCTGATCCAGAGAGCTCCGAGTCACCTGCTCTATTAGCTACCGTTTGGCTTACAGCTCCTGGGCTCCTCATGGCAGTAGAGTGGGAGAGTGCAGGTCTGCCTGTCCAGGCTGGCTGGCTGCCAGAGGGGAGCTGTCCTGGTGGAGAGCTGGCCACCCACCCACCCATGGCAGCCCAGCAGTGGGCAGCCAGGGTTGTTTCAGGGGGCTGCAGTGGGGCAGCTTCTTCCCCTCCAGCACAAGCTGACTAAAGGCAGCATCAGCTATGGGCTCTGCTCCTACTTCAGAGGAGTGCTGTGATTACAGGACAAACATAAAGTCACGAAATCACCATCAAAACCTAAAGTAAAGAATTTGGCTCATAAAAAATGTGTCGCCTGAAAAGAGAAGAGTTATGGTTTTCCATTCTCCCTCTTGGAGTCAAGGGGAGATTGTGCCACTATAGAAGAAGCCTGAGGAGCGGACAGTGGCCAAGGCAGAAGATTTCACTGCCCGTGGAGAGGTTCTTTCAGAGTTATTAGTTATATGTTTGTATTTAATGTACTGATTAGGGCCAGGACTTGTAGACAGCCACTAACAGTGCATGTGAATTGGCTTAAGCATAATTATGTACAACTATCGTCAGCTCTGCTCCCCGGGAAGATTGATACACTGAGTGAATCTTTTCAAGCTGCTTCTGAAAAGATTCACGACACTGCAGTGAAAGTGGCTTCCAATGGGAATCTCTGTATACTGATGTCAGCATATATTTTATTCCCCCTGACTGCAAGGGCTGGTTAGGTTATGAGCCTCTCACTGAAGTGGACTGCATGCAATTGCCAGATAATTGGTTCTTTTCCTCGTAGGCTGATGAAGTTATGATTCACCCCTTACTCCCCCAAGAGCAGCAGGCACAGCACCATGGCTTGCTTATCTCTCGTCCATGTTCTCAGCCTTGCTTTCCTTTCCACCTGGCATGTGCAGGGGGATGCCTCAAGAGCAGAGGGCAGGAAGCAGCTGCTGAGCATAGATTTAACCCCGGGCTCACTGCCTGAGCCAGCAGCGGGACTGCAGGACTGTGCAGGTTTGTAGGGTGCTGGTCCAAGCAGGCTGGGGATGGTGTGGCCAATTCAGCTGTGGAGTGATGCTGAAATCAGGCTGCTGTAAGCTTTGGTCCTTGGCAGGTGCTGCATCCCAGCTTCTGGCCTTTGTCCCTTGGACCATGTAGTTTTTTTCTGCTATGGCAGAAACATGTCATAGCTGCTGCTTCTGCTGGCACTGCTTATTGTGAAGGACGTGTGGAACCCTTCAAATCTCAAGCTGATTGTATCTGTCTGCAATGGAAGACTCAGGAAGCCTTGGGAAAGAGTGTGCCTCTTTGCCCCTTGCTTACCTCCCTGTCTGATTTGATCTCACCAAGGGGCCATGGTGGATCGTGAAAATCTCCCTGCTCCCAGCTGAGGAGTCACAGAGAAGCACTGGATGTCCATCTTCCTCCGCTGGCCTTGTCAGCGTTTGGATACTGACCCTCTCCCCAGCACATAACCTCTCTCCTTTGCTAGACGTCCTTGGTATGCAAATCATGGCTCCTCTGTCCTGATATTCTAGAGTGAGAAGTGCTGGTGCTTGGAGCCATCCTGTTGCTTGCTTCTCATCTCCTTGCAGGTTTGTACAGCATCTTCACCCAACATGAGAGGATGCTGCGGGGGAAGCGGCACAGGATGGTGGGAATGCTGCTGCTGGGAAGGCCATGCATGCCAGGGAGCAGAGCCTTCAGTGATTGCTGCTGCTCTGCACTGCTGTTTGGCCATGTCAGCATCAGTTTTGTTATCTGTTTACATTTGCTGGTTAACATTTTCTTTTAGGTCTTTCCTCTAGGAAGAAAATCTGTTCACTTATCCTGTGCCCTGAGTGTTTTTTCCTGCTGTGGGGAGGGCAATGCTGAGATGCTCTGGGAGGATCTGTGGCACTGCTACCTTGTTCCTTGTCTCAGCTCCCCCTCGCCCCATTTGCTCCCTTCTGCAGTGCTCCCATGCACCAGTTTCCCAGGAATGGATGTGAATGCAGCTGTTGGAGGAGTTGGGCTTCTGAGTGCCCACCTGCCTGGGTCGAATGCTGTCGCCTGTGGGGCAGAGCCAAGATGTGAGTGAACACTTGCTGTTCTTCAGAATCAGGCTGGGATGTGCAAGTTCAAGCACAGGTAAATGTTTAATGAATTTTAGGGCTTTAGCTGTTTTGTTTTGTTTTTAACTTCAGATGCATAGCCCTCTAATTAATTCAAATTTAAAAACTAGTTACTAATTAGTGTTATAATGCCAATGCCAACTCTATCAGAACTGCAATTACCAGTGCCCATAGGCAGTGGTCACTGTATCAGTCAGAAGAAAAATCTTTTTGGATACACAAAAAATAGTTCCTGTGAATAGTTGTATTTAAATCAGCTTTTGAGAACGCTTTCTTCTGTTACAGCATCTTGAGAGAATCCATCTTTAATAGATTATAATGAAAAATGAAATATCACCTGTCTATTAAGCAGTCTGCTTGTTCTGTTTATTAACGTAACTCTAAATAATCACCAGAACTATGGGCAAGGTACTTGCCTTTCACAGGCAACAGCTTCTCTGTCAAGTACGAAGTAGGCAAAGGAAGTGCAGTCCCAGGAGATCCATGGGAGTGAAACCAAGTTAACTTGTAACACTGCTGCTGTAGCTTCTCTTAGGGCACCTGGCAGGTCATGGATAGGTTTGCCACAGCAGTTTCCACCCAGAACTCCATCCCAAGGCTTGCAAGTCCTGCTCAGAAGGAGCACAGCAGGCTTGGGCAGCATTGCAGCGTTTTGCTTCAGGGAAACATGGATGAAACTCATGTTTTTAATGGTTTCCATTTTTCTGCCAATTAATTTGCAAGACACATAGACATGAAGCTGAAGTATTCAAGACTGAATAGAAGGGCATATTAAAAAACCAACTCTGACAAGAGAAGGATTTCCTTCTTTGGTCCATGATAGCTTCACTGGTGAGCCAGACACTCCATGCTGGACATACAGCTCATCCTATGGATGTGGGAACATTTCACCTGCATCTGAGGTGACTTTCCATGATTTATATGATGGTTATGGTGCACAGTCCCTTCAGACTAAAGCCAGCATTTTCAGCATTCTCAATCACTTCTATGATATCAACCACAAAATATTGCACTTGCTTTTTTCCATCATGCACAATGAACAAGGAAATCCCTTTCAGGAAGACCAGCAGAGTCCTGATCTCAGATCACTTCCCAGTGAGTACACCAAGGACATCTTGATTAAAGCGGGAATCTCACAATTTTCCTTTCCCCTTGAGGATGCAATTTGACGGTACATATTGCCACTGCAATACTCTGCTGATTTGTGTATTCAGAGTGTGTGTGTGTGCTCTCTACAGCTAATGAAAGACATAAAAATTTTCCTCTGTTGCATTACAGGACATGTCTCACCAGAAGCAGGATAATTCAGGAGAAGATTTGGAGTTCATTTGTATCAGACACCCTTTCTTTATAGAGAAACAATGTTTTTTTTCTGGCCAAATTATATTTTTTAATAATTGTGCATATGTGCCTGTGTGAGAGTGCCATAGAGATGCACGGTAAAGAAGCAACTAGTTCCTAAGTTACTGTAACACATCCGAGGAAAGGCTGGTTTATCTTGTTCACCTGTTCATCATCCCATTAATACTTCCTGCATATCTCCTGCACAATGTTTGACAAAAGGTATAAAAAATGATCACAGCTTGCTTTGCTGGAGAGTTTATCATTTATTCATCAGACACACCACTAAGCCCTGCACTGTCCCCACAGCCTCCCTCCCCTGCGTGGTAAAGAGCATCACCTGACCTGACCTGTCCTGTCCTGTACCTCAACAGTGATGACAACACTGTATTACCTGTATTACCTGGTAATTACCAACATTATTACCTGTATCTTGCAAGCTGGAGATACCCGTTGTCATGAACTTGGGGTTTGGAAGTGCTTCCTGGTGGAGATCACTGGAACACAGGGATTTATTTGGATGGCAATAATTGAGAAGCTAATTTTATTCCAGTAAGAATCTTTCAACTGCAGTCAATCCACATGCCATCCCAAATAATGGAGGTCAGCAGAGCACAGTAAGTGCTTCAGCAAGCGCTGTTGACAATGTTAAAATGCAATAAACCAAGAGCTGTGGCTCTGCATGAGGGGGTGCACATTAATCCTTGTTTGGAGAGTGTGTGATTGGCAGACTCAGTTGGTTTAGGATCTTTTTGATGGAAAATGCTTCATATTTCTTTAGTTTTGACTTGTCTACTTTTCTTGGCATGCTGTGGTGGCAATACTGTCCAGGACTGCTGGCACCTTCTCAAGACATCTCCCCAAAATGTGTCAGGCACCTAAAAGCTGAGTGTTCTTGCTACTATTCCTGCTAAGGCCTCCTCCTTGTGCTGCCAGTGTGCTCTGGAATATAAAACATAGAAATAATTAAGTAGATTAATTAGCTAATGTTTGCACAGGACCTGGAAAATACAAAGAACTATATAATTGCTAAGTACAGTAGATTAATTAGTTAATGTTTACCCAGTGCTTTGTAAATGTAAAGGCATCACAGCAGAGCTTAGTGTTATAATTAAGTTTTCACTCTGGGATGCCCTGCTCCAGTTTTGAGGTAGTACCATGGTCTTCTGTCCACTGGAGCTGTGTGCTGCTGTTGCTCTGGCCCTGCTCCCTCTCTGCCCTGTGTGCCCAGGCTTGAGGCTGTGTACGGAAGTGTGCCAAAAGCTGTGCTTGGCATGAGCCACTGATGCTCTGGGTAGTAAATGTAGAGGGAACAATGTTACTTTGCTGAGCATGTGAGGAGCAGTTCATACCCAGGCAGCGCTGAGCAAATTTGTGCTGCAGGGCCACGGTCTGACCCTGCACTGCTGCATCCTTCTTGAGTGGTTGAGGAGCTGTTCCAGTGCCTGTGTCTGTAGCTTTGTGGGAGGAGGCTCAAGAATCTGCTGTGTCCCTGGGAGATCCAAGTCCGGTGGGTGCTGGCAGCTGGGAGTCAAGGCAGACAGGCAGGCTGCTGTAATGACTGCCTTTGACACATTCTTCATCTGCCACAGAGCAGCGCCTCTGCCATCTGCTGCATCTTCACATTTGGAGATGGGCTTCCCAGTGCCTTCCCCCACTTCTGCTCATCTCTCTTTTTGCGCTTTGGTCTTCGCAGAGAGAAGAAATGCATGCAGAACAGGAGGCTGATAGGAAGTGAATGGGAAGGGAGTGCAGTCCTTCCCTGAATGGCAGCCAGGACCTCACAGCTGGCACTGGGGAACTGCTGCCTGGGGTCCATGGGCTCCCTTCACAGGGAGCTCTGCTGGCCTGGCCACAGGCTCAAAACTGACAGGGTGCACAGGAAAGAGCCAAGAGTGTGGAGATTTGTGAGGAATTTTGAATGAGCTAGAGACAGGACTTCTGAGCTGTTTTAGATTATATGATTTATTTTTCATATCTTCTACATAGGCATGAAGGTGAGTTCGGCTCACATCTTCACTGCATGGCTCAGAAGGTCACAAGACTTCTAGTTACAAGACCTTTTAAATATTTATTAACTAATAAAACACTGTTAACAAGGATATTTATGTTTTTGACTTAATCCTTAAATATTTCATCTTATGGGCTCATGCTATAGTGTAAGCTTTCTTAGCTAATCATGTTATGACACAGAAACCTACAGTACTATACTCTAAAACTTTAAACTTTCTTCTACATAGCTTAACATGTCTCTGCTTTAAACTATAAATTCACATTCTCGCTTCTAGCATCTAAGTTTGGAAGCCTTTTCCAAGGTCTCAGATCAAATCTTGTGTTTAATTCTAAGCTTTGGCTTACAGGCCCAAACTCCTGAGAATTCCCTGCATTTTGGATTCCAACATCTCCCCCTTCTTTTTGTACTAAGGATACTTTTTTGGTAGTTTCGTTAATTATCTTTCATATGTATTGGAGTAAGTAAGGTATTGTTCACTCCATCTGCTAGAAAGCAGGTCTGCCTTCAGCTGCTCGTGCAGGTGCTTGGAGGACTGTGACTGATTGCAGGTTTGGGCAGCTGTCCTTGCCACATGCTGGGCTGTGCTAATTCATGGACACTGCATACAGGACCATGAGGTTTTCTGCCATCGACTCCTTGGTGAAAACAGGCTTTGTGAAACAGCTGGGAGGTGAAAGCATAGAGCTTGCCTATTAGCTATATCTTTGATTTATTCCAAAACTTTCTTCCTCAGGTTCAGTGGATGTAGGTGTGGAGGAAAACTGAAGCAAGGAGGGAAGCAGAATGCCAGGCATGGGAGGCCTGGAGCATGCAGGCAGTCCCAGTCCTGCTGCTCTGGGGATGCTCTGTAATGCCTGCATGCCAGGCAAGAGGGAGTGACTTCAAAGCATATCTTTATTAGGGTACACTGCTTAGCATCAAAGAAATGTCAGGGCTGCTCTACACTGACTCTCTGCCTGCAGCAGTAAACTAGCCTGTCATTCAGCAGTCTGAGTACAAACCACAGCTGCTGACAGAGTCCTGGAAAAATTTATTTTTCCACATCTAATTGCCCTTTTTGCTTTGTAAACATAAAGGTTGAAGCTTAAACTCTGACAGCTCCAGTAGCCTTTTGCTTAACTCCTTAAAAAATGACATTCAGCATGTTAAATTTTGCTTTTACTGCAGCTTGAAATCTCACAAAATCTGCACAACATTTTTTTTAAAGATCATTGAAGCATTTCAGTAATCACTTTGGGAAAAACCCTTCAGCTCACAAAAAGACAAAAGCTGGTGCCTGAAGAGCCAAGACCTTTCCCCATAGCAATTCAGGATAAAAACGCTTGACCAAAAGAGGCAGAGCAAGCAATCGGTGTTCCACCTTTCCTTGGCAGCAGATTAAAGAATGCCTATCTGCTCTTGTTATTGTTCCAGAAAGAAATGAAAGACCAAAGACAGGACAAAAAGGAAAGCAACTATGAAAAAGCAAAATTGGATGTATCATAGCAGCCTGAAAACTTCCAGTTCAGTTTCTTCAGTGAAGTGGGTTTTCTGCCTTGGAGAAGGGTCTTCCTAAGTGGGGTGGGGGGGATGTGCTGTTCCCCAGACTCTGCGCTGCCTCCTCTGAGAGCATCGTGCCTGCAGGAGCCTCCTCGGGGTTAGAGCTTTGAGCTGCTCCTGCTGCAGTCCTTCACCATTAGAGATGCATGTCCTGAAACACTTCAACCTCAGAGAAGTGATTTTGTAGCCACAGCTCTTGCAGAAAGATCCTGTTTTTCTGGGAGGTGCTGCCCATTCCCTCCATCTGACAGGAAAACAGAGTCGTTGCGTCACCATCGCGGTCTCTGCAGAGACCCTCCTGGCCTGGGCTCTGCTTCCATCCTCCCACAGGAGATGAGGACCAGACTGCCCTGCCTCCAGCCTCCAAACCTGCATGACACAGACACTGTGCTCATCCCTGTCCCTGCAGCCAGCCTGGCCTGCATCCAGCTACCCCCAGTTTATGGACCTATGTCTGTGAACAAGTGACAGGGTGGTCAGCATTGTCCTGAGCATCAGAATCTCCCTAAGGGGTAGCTCTAACAGGCCATGGGGCTGAGCTGGGGAAAGAGGCACTGTTCTTTCCTGTCCTCCCTGGTACTCTTTCCCTTTTGCTGTGATCCATGAGGCTGTTCTGTGTTGCTGGAGTTAGCCATTCATCTTACTTAATTGCAGCATGCTTTCTGTTTCCCTCAGTACTGGGTGTATTGACTGTATCTTGGCCAAGACCAGCACACAGGATTCATGTTTGCTAGTGGAAGGCTGTAGGTGTGATCCAACACCGTGTGTTTAATGGTACCTGTGTTACTGCACTACCCTGAATGCTGAAGCTGTCTGAATCTAGGCTGTTTTGGAAACAATTAAAGCTTCTTACATACACAACAAAAATGCAAAAAAATCCTCAAAATACCTTTCAAGCAAGTCTTTTGATTCAAACAGCAAGCTTGAAATGAAAAGTGGAAGAGACATTTCAGGACAATCTATGACTGTTACAGATCCCAGATGTCATCAATAAGGAAACAACAATGATGGGCAAGTTCTACATTTCCTGTGCAGAGCTGAGCACAGGCAAGGCTGAGCTTTGTGCTGCTCAAGGAATACCTGTTGTACCATTACAGCAAATAATGCCTCTGTTAAGTTTTTCACCTTTTTTATCTTCCAGTTTGCCAAAATTAAATTTCATGTTGTTTGGGTGTGGCTTTCAAAGAGGCATTGAAAGATGACAGTTTTGCAGCAGGCCAGGTCTAGAGAATGGAATGGAGCTGGGGAATGGGCTGGAGCACGAGTCTGAGGAGCAGCTGAGGGAGCTGGGGAAGCTCAGCCTGGAGAAGAGGAAGCTTGGGGGACCTTCTTGCTCTGCACAACTCCCTGACAGGAGGGCAGAGCCAGGTAGTGTTTGGGCTCTTCTCCCAGGTAACAAATGACAGGACAAGAGAAAATGGCCTCAAGTTGTGCCAGGGGAGATTTAGATGGGAATAGGAAATTAGGAAAAATTTCTTTCCGGAGAGGGTTGTTCACCTCCTGACAGTGGTGAGTCAACATCCCTGGAGGGATTCAAAAGATGTGTGGATGTGGCACTTGGAGACAAGGGTTAGTGATGGTCTTGGCAGTGCCAGGGGAATGGTCTTAGAGGGCTTTTCCAACCGGAATGATTCTGTGACTCTGTGACCCCAACTAGGATGTCACAGTAACTAGCAGTAGTGTATTGTTCCTTGACATTCACTATTTAGCCCAGTGAGAAAGTGACAGATTCATTATGGATTTAAGTCTTTTCACAGAGAACTGTGCTGGGGTCAGTTCCCCAGTACGTGTGGAGTATCCACATCCACAATGGCTGTGGATGATCAGATGCTCATGGGATAACAAGGCTCTGGAAAGAGATAAACACAGCAAACGTGTTTGAACAGGATATGTTGTCATGGCTTAATCCCAGCCAAAAACTCAGTCCCACACAACTGTTTGCTCACGCTCCCCCCTCAGAGGGATGGGAAGGAGAATCAGAAAAAAGGGTATTTTTCTGTAGATTGAAATAAGAACAGTTCAATAATTAAAATAAAGTAAAATATTGCTACTTCTACCCTGGAGTTCAGTAGAGCTGACTTTGGCCTCTTCAGGGATCTACTGTCAGTGTCCTTTTCACAGAACATCTTCCATACTTTCCCAGAGATTAAGTTTCTCTATCCAGTGCATGTTTTAGTTTCTGTCCTCCAGGGTTCACATGTAGTGCTTGGTTCCCATTTCTGCTGTAGGCTTTAGTTTTGTTCCTGCTGACATATTTTACTGCTTCCTGGCCACCGTTTCATGGAGGATATAAATTTAACCAGAAGTGTTGTGATTTGACACTGGCCAAGCACCAGGAACCCACAAAAGCCACTCACTCACCCTCCCCTGCCACATCTGGACAGCGGAGAGAAAAACATTAAGGAAGGGTTCATAAGTTGAGATAGGGACTGGGAGAAAACTCTTTAAGGGCAAAACAGGCTCAACTTAGAGGTACAAAGTGTCTAGGTGCAAGTGGAGGAACCTTGTGTAGATGCTCCCTGGCTATCACTGGACCACATCACTCTCCTCTTTCATTAGCCTTGTTTTAGCCACCCCCCTTGTACTTCTCCCTCAGTCTATCAGACACTTCATTCTCTCTTGCAGGGCTCAGCTGATAGGCATTTCTGCTCTTCACCAGACAGCGTGTGTTCTTGTCAGCTGCCAGCAAGCTGATCATGATTAGATTGTAGTTGTGATAGTGATTTCCTGTCTTTCAGGCCTGAACAGATGGTATGCTGCTCCCAGTCCAAGGTTTGACTTTCATAATGCTTCGTGGCTTGGCCAAATGGCAGTTGTGGAATCTGTGCACATGAAGCTTCTCAAGGAGACCCTTGTAAGGGAGAGAAGCAACTGTGTCCTCTAAGGACCCTGACAAGTTATACCCACTTCAGTGGAGTACTGGGATGCTTTTTTTTGTTGGATGGAGTCCTCCAAACTACAATTCTGTTCCCTAGCTTAGAAGTCTTTTCCTGTCTCAGTCTCTCAGTATCATATTTAGGCTTGATATTTTAGAGAGTAACTAGTGTTTTATCCAGTAAGAGATACTACTTTTTAATTTTATGTCACAGGATCAATAAGGAGCAAAGGAATGGGGCCCCATATGATAGTCCTGATAATGGATTTGCTCCCAGGATTTCCAGATTTCCTTTTTCCTGGGACAGTTTTCCATTCTAACATAACAGGTTTTCCTATCTAGCAGCTGTACAGGGTAACCTGATGTGGCTTCTTCTGTAGATGTTGTACTGGGGCTTGCATCAGTGACAGGAGCCCCCTGTGCCTGAGGAGCCAAGGAAGTGGGAGGGTGAGAGGGTCTGGTGGTGATGGAGCTGTTAGGAAGGGGCTCCCCTGCACAGTTCAGCAGACTTGGCAGTATTCTGACTGCCATGTGAAATGAATGATCATCAAACGTGGCCACTGCCTGCCAAAAATAACATTTCTTCTGCATCTCATCCTGTAACAAAACAGCTCCTTCTCATAAAATAATAAGCTTCCATCTCTTCATTTATTGCATTGCATGGGAACAACTGGCAGCTTGCTCACATGTGCAACTTATTAACTAAATCTCATTTACTAACTGGGAACACATTCTTTTTGTTGTAGCTGCTGAATACAAATGAGTTTGGGCTTCAGAGCTGCCCAGGTGCCAGGAAGCTTCCTTGGCCCATTTATCCCTGTGTCACTGACAGTTTCACTCTGCCAGTAAAAAACTTCTCTTCTGATGGGCCCTGCTATACATGAGAGGGTTGCTGAGCTCCAGGCTAAGGAATGCTTATACAGGAGGAAGACCAAGCTCAGACACCTGTCTCTGGTGCTGAGCTGCAAGAGCTCTGTTCTAGTGCAGAGGAACGCATCCCCAGCACTGGCAATTGTTTCTTCCAAGCAATAGCCCCTGCTCAAGTGACAAAGAGAGAGGGGCCAGCCTTGGAGCAGGCTGCTTCCAAAGGGCAGCCATCAGCCGTGGCCTGTGCCCCATGCTGACACACATCCCTGCAGTGACACAGCATTGGAGAGAAGGATGTTCTGAGAGCTGTGGGGGGTGCAGCAAGGTTTGTCCCGTTGCACACACTTCTGACAAGAGCCATCCCATGCACTGCCTGCCACAGCAGTGGCAGCTCCTGTCCTCAGGACAGGCCAAGGGCCAGCCAGGACAGGCAGAGCCCAGGTGGAGACTGAGGGAGAAGGGGCATCTATTAGCAGGTTTCCATGCAGGGCTTGATGGGTTGCCCAGGCTGCTCGCTTTCCTGAGCTCTTCCTCTAGCTCTCCCATAGGTAATTTTCCCTGGGTACACCCTCTTGGCTCAGCATTTCCAGTCGCTCCCTGGGGGAGCATCTCAGACACCCACTGCAGCCATCGGTCCTGTGCCTACATGGAGTTCCCAAACAGTGGGTGAAGTGACCCTCCTGAAACAGCCTGGCACTGCTCGCTCCTCAGGACAGGGTCACTATGCTGGCACTCACTCTCTGCCAGGAGACAGTTTCTGTGCAGAATATGGTGGTGCCTTTCAATGGAGGCTTTGGCAGGAGGCAAATAGCCAGGTTGGGTTTTGAAATCTCTGGGAAGGGCCAGTTTGTAATGGGTGTTTGCTTCTTCTTCATACCTGCCTCCAGGTTTAATGGTTTTTCCCAAGCAGGAAAAATAACAAAAAAGATAATTCTTTTAAAACTGTTTATCTGAGAGTCCAGGTTGTCAAGCTTTATGCTGCTAGATGAATCAAACTAACTAACTGCGAGTTAATTTGTCTGACCATAAAGTGGATTTAATAAGTGTAAAACAAAACTAATAGGTTTGCTTTCATACAAATTTAATCATACTATAAAATGTGATCAATGCAAATAAAAGGCATTGAGTAGGTTAATTATCAAGAATCTATAAAGGAAAAAATGTGCTTTGTTTCAGGAATTGAAAACTGTGGGTTTCCATCTCTATACTGATCATCCCATGATGCAGACCCAGTCCAAATCTGCTGGTGTCTGTGTCACGTGCTGTGTATCACAAGTAACTTGTCTCTCAGACTTCATAGTTTGTGTAATTATATGGCTTGAAGCTGTTGGTGGGGTGATACATGGGTCTCGGGGATGCTGTGTTTCAGCACCAACCAGGTGAAACATGCAGAGCACAACACCTGTCAGTGACCCTCATCTGTGTGGGGTCTGCCATGGCAAAAGGGCACCTGGCACCTCTCAGAGACCCAAACACAGATCCTGTCCTGCAGCTGATGCCAGGCTTGGGCTGCATGCAGAGCACCAGGACTTCTGCTGCTTGGGCTCTGCTGCACGCCTGCCCCCTTCCCTTCCCACCAGGGACTCATGGCATGACTGGGACCCTGTGTCCTTGCTGATGACAGCCCCTTCTCAGGGCTCTCCAAAATGACCTCAAATCCCAAACAGACACTTGCTGCTGATTCCTGCAGAAAACCTGACTTCATTGCCCCTCATCAGGGGACTGAGGCACTGCTTGGGGCTTCCCAGCTCCCTCCATACAGACCAGCTTCAGATGGGGAGGATAGGAATGCCATGCCAGTGCTTGGGCCCATGTGGGGCACCCTGTGCCCAGACCCTCTTCAGCTGAGGACAATTGCCAAGGCAGTAATCTGGTGAAGTGAGAGGAGCTGCCAGGAACAAGCTACTGCTCTGCCACAGCATCCTGACTGTGGCTCAGAGCAAACAGCACTCAGTCAGCAAACTGAAACCTTGCAAGGGCTGCTGTGAGAGTCTGACATGAGCTGTGGTTGTGGTGATGACTGGAGCGTGGCTGGGGTTGCTGCAGTTGCTGCTTATGCAAAACCTATTGCCTCTCTCCCATCTGCAGCTTGCCAAGAGCTGACAGCTTTTCTAGGCAGCATTGCCTCAGTTTCCCCATGTGGATGTCCAGCTTGGTCAAGATATGGAGGAAGGTACCTGCAGCTTGGCAGAGCAGAGAGACAGGGAGGGAGGGAAAGGAAAGGAGCAGCCTGAGACTTCTGGGAAACTAAAGGTTGATATTCCAACACGCCGAGTTCCTGCTGTGGAAATTGTTAGAGCTGGGGTGGGAGAGAGAGATGCCAAAGCTAAAGGGGAGGAAGAGGAGCTGTTAATAACACTTTTTTCAGCCCAGGATTCCCCACCAGTAGTGCTGGGACTTTGGTGGTTGGCTCGGATGGCAGACAGGGTAGCCACTGCCCACAGCTTCCTCACTGCAGCTCCCAAGTCAGGAGTGCTGGAGGCTCTAGGGGCACGCAGAAACACAGGGATGCTGGGGCCCTGTGATGGGCATGGCCCTGCTGCCCTCAGTGCTGGGGACAGCCCTGCCTAGGGACGCCTGGTACCTGGGAGCCTGCAGGCAGGGGCTGTGGGCAGGATCCTGAGAGGAAGCATTCAGCTTTCAGTGAGCTTTGAGCTGACTACTGCAGCACTCTCATGGAGGCCTCTGAGATCTCAGGAGGGACAGGAGGGCAGTCCCCAGCCCCCTGTCAGTCTCTGAGTCAGGCACAGTCCCTCTCCTGCTCAGGAAGGAGGACCAGAGAGGAGCACTGCAGAGTCACAGAGGGTGCCCTGACCAGAGGTGACAGTCGTGTTGGTTTGTCTGCTACTGCCCCACCATCAGCTGCTGCCCCTGAGCTTCCAGGAGAAGCACAGCTGGGAGCCTCTTGCTGTGTCATGCACCCTGGAGAGCTTGCTTCCCCTCACTCCTTTCTCCCTTCCCCTCAGATTTTGAGGTTAAGTTCTAATATCTCACAAAATATGGTCATGTCATAATTTCAGCCTGCAGAAAGTCCTTTTCCTGCAAGAGCTAGGATCCATATGAATTGCCCTGTTCTATATCACCAACTACAATAAGGAAACTTCAGATGCTGATAGTTTTTTTTTTTTTTGATAAATACCTAATATAGCTTAAATAATTATTTAATGCAGACAAATAGAAAAGAGAGCATCCTTATGCTGTGTTGTAATAAATAATACTGGCGACTTGCTGGGCAGTAGCAGCAGCAGCAGCAGCATGAACAAAGGGCTCTACCATGGCTAGAGGAGGACGGTCCAGCTGAGGAGTCACCACAGGAAGGCCCTGCTGGGTGGTCATGGTGTTGAGAGACAGACTAAGGAGGGATGAGAACCCTCCACAAGCCCAGTTAATACAGGGCTGTTGAACCTGGTGGAGTCGAAGGAGCTCTTTGTTCTGCTGCTGGTGCTAAGTGGGGCTGGTGCAGCCCGGAGCTGGCAGGGTCTGTGGGCAGAGGGGCAGCATTGCCCAGCAGGGCTGGTGGGAAGCAGGAGAGGAGTGGGTAACCCCACACTGGCTCCCTGGGCAGCACCTCTGCTCTCTCCAGCTGCAGCCACATCCCAGAGGTTCTGCACCACCTGCCCATGCTCTCTGTGCCCTCGGAGCAGGGCGGAGAGGTTCTTAGTGTGCTGGACTCACACACAGCCATGTCCCACAGGCTGGCACAGGGTCCAGCAGTTGCTGCAGCCTGGAAGGAAAGCATAAAAGAGTATAGGGAGACAAATGGCTCCTTGTGAGTGGAACAGACTCCCAACAAGGGTGCTGCTCTGCCAGGAGCAAAGCCTGTTCGCTTTTGGATCTGCTCCTCCACCACTTTCCCAGGCTGATGTTGTGGGTTTTGTGAGTATAGCTCTCAGTCTTTCTTTGAGCTCCACAGTCAATGACTGCTTATGGGTTTTTGCTTTGCTTTATAAGCTCAGTGGTATTTGGGAAAGCATCTGGATCCCCTCCATGAGCTTTGACAGATTACAAGGGCTGCACTTAACTGAGTTCACAGTGTTCCACCATGTCAGCCACACAGCAGCAGGGCTGTGGAGATGTGCCTTGGCATAGCAGAAGATAAAAACTACGGCAGAGATGGAAGATAAGTGGCAATAAAAAGTAAAATGTGGAGCGTCTGCCCTTTAAAATATATTAGGCAGTTTATGAATAAGCTCTGTGTTTTTAGGATGAATGCAGAATTGTTCAGTCCCTGAAGAATCTGACCTTGAAGAGAAGAAATGCTGTGAGCAGCTTTCAAAATGTTCTCAGAATGATCAGACAGGACAATTGCTCTTGCTTATTATTTCAGCAGTAGGTGGTGTGTTTGGCTGGTGCAGCTTGGGAAGAAACTTGAGCTCCAGCCTCCTCTTTCTCTCAGGTAACCTCAGTGCGCAGTCAGAGGCAGAGAACTTGAGTTCTGTTAGTTGGTAAAGTTACTGAGTGTCTGGTGAGATTTCCAGGGATGCGTCACTCCTGGCAGTTGGGACAGTCTTGGCTGGGTGACTTGTGTGCTGGTTCTGACAGCCAAGCTCTGAGGGTGTGAAGCTGAACCAGACAGAAGTGCGCAGCCTGGCTCTCGCCACCTCGCTTGGCTGCCATGTGCTGCAGAGCTCCTGCCTGGTGAGCTGAGCTGTGCAGGTCTGCCATGCCAGCAAAGCTCCTGCCTGCACCCTCCTCCTGGCAGAGCATCTCTGAGGATGTGGGTGCCTGAGCTGTGCTGTACTTCTTCTCCAAGGGTGGTTGGACATGTATCTCCCACGTCTCACAGCAGTGAGGTGGGGAGGACTTTGAGATGTGGAAGACTTTCTGTTGATACTGGAGCTGCTCCCCTTTGTGTTAGGTACTTAGCCTTTTGGTGGGGTGAAGTAGTGAGCTTGTGAACAGGAGGCTCTGTGGGGAGTGGGCAGAGGTGGGTTTTGGCTTTTGTTCTGGTAAATGCTGAGGTGTCAGATGCTTTCTCTGGACAGCTAGAGGTTCTGGCCCAAACTGGAAAAGGCTGCTGCTGATTTGGGATTCTTCTGCTTTCAGGCAGTCTAGGGTGAGGTCCAGGCTTCTGCTGCAATAGCTCAGTCTTGAATGAATGTCATCCTACCAGTCTCTGTTTGGGCAAAATGGAAAACAGTGGCCCTGCAGATTCTTTTAGGGGTATGGAGCAAGTGGAGCGGTGAGGTGAACCATAGCCTCCCTGTTTTAAATATGTTCTTAGAGAAAACAGAGATTATTCCCTGTGTGGAGGAATAACAAGCAAATTGATCCCTGCATGTCATGATGCAGGGAGCCAGAAGCCCCTTGTGCTCTGGGCTCTGGACGAGAAAATGTAAACAAACTCCAGTTTTATGTCTGACCAAGGAGACATAAACCAAGCATGTATTGTAGCCTTTTAAATATGTTGACATTTTACAATCCATCAAGGCCTTTAATTGTATTTTGAGTGAGTTGTTCTATATGTAAATACTAGTTAATGTTGAAATTGTTTATAGCCAAATTGTCTGTTTATGCAAATTATGTTCCAAGATCACAGAGCTTCTATTGTACAATAAACATGTCTGTTTTATTTAATGTTGGAAATGTTTCCTTTGGCTGCTGTAGCTTTCCAGTGCTGCTAGTGTGGGGGCGAGTGCCAGCCTCCCCGTGGGGCAGGGAGATGTGATGGCTGCTCCAAGAGCTCCTGCTGCGGATCTGACTCCCTGAAGCTGGTCCCATGGGATGGTGTTTAAACTGCTTTTCTGCCTGCATAGTTCATGGGCTGTGGTATCCTCCAGGAGCCTTGGGGAGCCCAGTGGCTCCCTCACTCGGCGCAGGCTGGGGTGCAGACAGAGCCCCCACAGGTGCAATGCTGCTGTGCGAGGGGAGGGATCCCCCACGCTCTGACATGCCTCAGTCTGGCTTGTTCTAATTCGACGTCTTGGTGCAGAAGACGGCCAGCACTAAAACCGAAACTGCTTGCTCCTACTGGGTGTGAAGTGCAGAGAAATCAGCATGCTGCTCCCGCCTGTGCTGCGCCCAGGCAGTAATCGAGATCACCACCCCGAGATAAATCTCTTCCTGCCATCGGACAGAAGAGAGCAGCAGTTACTGTAGGCTTTGCCTCCAGGTTTATTATCACGGGGAAACATATGCAAATGAGCGGCTCACCCGACACAAATCAGTCGTGCTGGAGCGTTCGCAGGCAGCGATCCCGACACGCGATGTCTCCGGCGCGCAGGCGAGGGGCGAGCCCAGCCGTGCCTCCCACTGAGTGCAGCCGCCTCTGAGCTGGCCTCTGTGCCCGGCCGTGCTCCTTTCCTCCTGGCTTTTCAGTCTAAGAGCAATGTTGATCTGGCCTTTGTGTTTGCTCAATGTCAGCATTCCTCGGGGAATGCTGCAGAGCACTAGCAGCTGCACGGCCCGAAGGTGGGCTCCCATATTATTTCTTCATTAATATTTGTTGTTCATAAATATATATTCACTCCTATTTATCACAAGAATACCGATTACAAACCATAAATTCTAACTGTAGGGAATATTTCAGTCCAGTTTTATTAAAAAGTGATTTTTTAAAATGTTGCCGAGGCTTTTAGCCAGTTACGTGCTGCTAAATATTTAAATCTGTATCTCTTGCGGCATGCTGAATTACAGCAAGGGGATATTTAATGTTCCCATTTCTCCAGCATAAATCTGTGAAAGATTGACTGGAAGAAAAATACAGTCAGGAACAGCCCACGTACTTGCTGAACGCTCTCTCATGCCATGCACCCGCTTGCACGTCCCTGCCGCTGACAGCAATCCAGCCTGGATTGGGTGATTGCCCCCGGTCATTCTGCGGTCACCGTGCCGCACTGAGCTGGGCTGGGGGCTGTGGGCCGTGGGCCGGGGGCTCTGGGCTGGGAGCCGTGGGCTGGGGGCTGGGGGCCGGGGGCTGAGGGCCGGGGGCCGTGAGCTGTGGGCTGTGGGCTGGGGGCTCTGGGCCGGGGGCCGAGGCAGAACCCTCAGTCGCTGGCCATGCTGGTGCGGCTGCCAGTGCTGCTGTCAGCGCCAGGAGCGATGGGCGCCGGGGGGCCCGTTACCCGCCCATTACACCGCGGCTTTATTGTCCGACCGTGTGCCTGCTTACGGCAGGAAAAGCTTTCGACAGTTAAATGGTACTAATATTAACCTCTCCCTCATGGGCTCTAACAGTCTCCACCATTAAAAGTGTGATTAACAAATTAAGTCATCTGGAAGGGATTGGCATGTGGTGTTAAACAATGGCATAATGAATTTTTTAATGAAATCTGAAGCCCTGGCTGCATGGAGAGAGGAGGCCCTGTTGCTCTTACATGATAGCTATGGCAGCAGCTAAACGCGGCGGGAGGACTGAGCCCTGGTATGGTGCTGGTTGCAGGTTCCTAGGGTGAGGAGGAGGCAGATCAGGGCAGCACTGAGGCTGGTGAGGCACACAGGCTGCCAGGGCCTGCCTGAGGCTCTGGGGTTTCTCACAGTCCTCACTGAGCCAAGGGCTCTCCCCTGCTGCAGGGGCACGAGCCGATTGCTGCGCAGCTTTGTGGCTCTATATGGTGCTTGTAACAGTCAGAGAGGCTTGGAAAAATGGCAGTTGAGGAGGCTGTAGGGCAGTGATAGAGAATCTGCTCTTGTCTGGGGCAGACACCTGGATGCGCCAAACACAGCCCCTGTGGGCACGTGAATGGCAAGCACTGTGATGTGGGGCCAGCCTGGGGCGAGGCACTCCTGGCACTCCTCTAACCTGCTGTGCTGGGGCTCAGAGGCTGAACCACCATGAGGAGCAACCCCCTCTCTTGCCCCCTCCAACTGTGTCCCAGCTCTGGCCCTACAGTGTCCCAGGTATTGCCAGCGTGGGGAGGATGGTGCTGTGTGTGGCTGTGGAAAACACGAACTGCCAAACCAAGCTTCCTGATTGAGGAAAAGAATCAGACAACTTCTCTTCACCGCTGGAAGCAGACCTGGAGTTTGTCAGGCTGGGAATGACAGACCCTCTGCATGGGGGCCGTGCTGGCCAGTGAGGCTGGCTGGGTCTGAGGCCGAGGGTGCTGGAGAGCAAGCTGTGTGCCTGGGACAGCACACACAGGCTGGCCACAGCAACACTCCTGCCTGCTTCCTATGTGCCATCCCGGCAGACTGAGCGAGGGATGCAGGGCACAGCCTCTGCCGTGGGGCTGCTGTGCTCCAAGAGCTGATGCTGTTGGAGACAATAGAGAGCCGGAGGCTCCTCCAGCCTTGAAGGAGTCACTGTTTGAGTGCTGGCAGAGCCATGTGCTGCGCTTCGATGAAGGCACAGAGAATATTCATATTGTGATTTATTCTGTTCTGTTTCTCCATTGATTTTAATTAAGTTCAGTCTCTCCTGCCAAGCCTGGGGAACACAAGCAAAAATTGAAAATGTTGAAAGTCAGCTTGCTTTGCACTTGAGTCTTCTCAGCCTTCCAGAGAACAGAGGGAAGGGGGCCTTACCACCACAAGGGTATTTCCTGTGCTTTGCTGGTCCCCAAATAATAAACATAAAATTAAAATCCTGTTAGGAGAGTCACAAAAGCTATTACAGCTCAGCAGCTGATATTGACTGTGATCAAATCTTTTATGTGATTCACAGCATTCTGGCTGCTCACGTTCACACCTTGATCGTGTTAACTCCGGCTTGATTTTTTTTTTCTCCCACACTGAAACAAAGTGAAAAGAATGATAAAAAAAGTCCAATCTAATCCTGCTATATCAGTTTGTGTCACACTTTTGCCATGAGCAGCAGTGTCTGGTGCTGCCGTGTGGCCTCTAAAGACAGAGTCCTCTTGAGAACAGGTGCTCACTCTGGCAGTGGATGTGCCATCCCTGTCCTACACAGCACTGGGGCTCCTGGCCTGGAAAACCCTATGAGGGCCCTGGCCAGCAAGGGTGTCTTTGCCTACATCGTGTCCATCACTCGGGGCACGCCAGTGATGCTGCTGCTGTCCAGGGAGTGGCAAGGATGCTCTGCAGGGCTTCTGTCATAGAGTCATGGGTGATGTTGTACTTCTGCAACCTACAACTTTTAAATAATCTTTGTGTATCTCTTGAATATTACAGGCAAGCAAAAGTAGTCCCCAAAAGTTACAATCCTTAAATCAGAAACTGGTTTAAAGAACCCAAGTTATACAGTTATCTATCTTCATGATATTTCTCAAAAGTTAGACTCATTCTTCATATCAGAGAGGGTGATAAAAGGGTAAGGGTGCCTCTTACTCAACTCTAATTTTAAGTAATATGGTCATCAAATTAGACATGAAGAGCTAGATCTCAGCAAAAATTCTGAAGATATATAAACCAGGGCAATTTACTGTTTGCCAGCCTGTGCTCTCCTCTAGTAATCGGCAGTCATGGTGATTTGGTTTCTGATAAACATCTGGAAATACCTGCACTAATCTCTTTAGAAAGGTTAATGACCTTGGGTCATTCACTTTTTGAAATATTTTAAGTACTAGAGAATAAAAATGGTAAGATTGTTGCAATGACACTCCAGGTCACATCCATCTCCCTTTGGCTAAAGGTCTGGATTCTCTGAAAGCAGCCCCCCTCCAGCAGGAGGTGAGCCCAGCTGGCTGAACCTGCTGTCCACCTTGCCCACCTGGTAACTGGTGAAATGCCAGGGAGGATGTTGTGTGCCATGGAAAGGAAACATGCTGAGGTTTGCTGTATTTGATCCTTTCCTCTCTGCGGTGATGGTCTGCTGGAGGAATGACCCTCATGTTGCATTTCATGTTTGCATTGGCCGTAAGACAGCGCTTCCAAACCAGGGCAAAGCCCAGCCAGTGTGGCTCACACCAGCGTGCTGTGGTCCTGTTGATACCATTGTCTGCTGCTGAGGTCCCTGGTACTGTTGTCACTGCTGAAGTGGCCTAAGAAGCAGGGCATCCCTGGATCATGGTAGTCCAACCAAACTCTGAGTGCTTTTGGAAAGAGCTGTCTACTCTGTGTGGTGCTTGACACCTTGCTGGCCATGGGCTCTGTGATGGCACCCACCACACCAGGGCACAGTGGCCACATCAGTGCCTGCAGCACTGAGCTCACCCTGCCATCATGGCAAATTGTTATTTATGCTTCCAGACCTTGCTAACTCACAGATAATTAATGTCAGGAAGCTGCCATGGTGCCGTGGCTAATAGCTCAGCAAAAGGAGACACACTGGTCAATTAGCAGCTATTTGATCTGACAGTAACAGCAAAAGGCAGATCTGGCTGCCAGCCCCTCTGTCCTCCTCCCTCCCTCCCTCTCTCTCTTCCTACTCCTGTCAGGGCTCCCGGCGGGCAGATGTGGAGACCCTTGGAGGATGGAAAGGGCCCACAGACACAGCCTTTGCCCTGTGCTTGCTGCAGCTTCATGGAGGCTGGCACAGACACCAAATGCCCGGCTGGATGCAGAGGTATGTGCTGGCATCCTAGCCATTGCCTCGGCACCCAGACAGGAACAGGTGGAACAGCAGAGTCCACTGTAGTGACAGGCCCCCTTTGCTGGGAGATAAACTGTTTTCCTCTGGAGAAGCCCACATTATGAATTTTGCAATATTGTTAAAGTATTAAATTAGAAAGAGACCTCAGAGCAATAGAGAAGTAATATCTGCATATGTGAGGCCTCCAACTCTAGGCACAGCAATATTAGAGGATTTGTGAAGTTTAACGCTATTCTTTCATCTTGGGGCTGAGGCCATCAAATGAGACCATGGTTTGCCTGAAAATAAAAATGTATAGAGGATGAGGCTAGATCTGTTCTATCCCCTCTGAGGGGATTGTCAGTGACCCAGCCTGCTGTTTGCTGTCACAGCTGTGACCCTTTCCCCAGCACAGCATCCATCAGCTCTGTGTGCAGTAGGGCTGGGGAGATACCCATTTGTTTTCAGCACCTGTGCTGCTATCGCTGGTCAGGGTGATCTGGGACCCAGCTCCCTGTGCTGGGCCAGCTGTGAGCAGAGCAGACTTCTGAGACCTTTCAGGGGCTTCTGTCTCTGCAGGCCACTCTGTCCTTGGAAATGCTAGGCACTGCCAGGGCTGTGCTATTTTCCTCTGCCGCTCTCTGAGGGACATTGGTGTCAGGAGCTGGGATTAGTTTTGCTTTTCTATAGTAAGAAACTCTGATTACCCTCAGTCTCTTTCAGAAAATTAATGCTTTAATACTCAGTCTTGTCCAATGAGGGCTATTCCTTAATAACATTTAAGTGCTCTGGCTCTCTGTCTGTGATGCACCACTGATCTGCACAGGTGCACTTACCTTCATCAGCTCTTTTGAAATCAGCTGCAACTGAAATTAGAATAAACTGTAACATTTATAGGCTGTTTCCTTCCTTTGTAATTAGCACAAAGTTAGTGATGAGAGGCCTCAGGCCAGGGGAAGGAGCCGTTGTTTTTTTACTAGTACCTGTCTTGATCTGCAGCCTTGCCCAGCATCATCCCCCCTAGATGGAGCTCTGCAAAAACATTTGGAAGCCAGGAAACACAACTCTCCGGTTGCCCTGCAGTCCTCGTGGGCTGGTCATTAGGAAATTCTTGATCTTTGTGCCAGGGTAGGCAGGAGCCAATCCCATGGTCTGCAGGCAGGAGAGGGAGGGGGCACCCTCGGTGCGGTGGGAGCAGGTGGGTGCTCCGGAGTGGCCACCCCATGGGTGACGGCTGAGTAGCTCCAGCAGAGAGAGTGTGGCACTGCAAAAGGCCGGGCTGGGCTGTGCTCTGCCAAGCAGAGCAGCCCTGTGGCCAGTGCTGTTCCCTCTGCTCTGGCCCTGGGGGACTCTGGGCCACTCCTCAGTTCCAGGGCTGTTTCCCTGAAAGCCCCAGTGTCTTTTCCCTCCTCTGGGCCTGCAGAAGGAGCAGGAGGATCAGCATTTGCTTTGTACAGGGTGAGATCCTTGGCACCAGAACCCCCCTTGTTATTTCTGTGAGTGCCCCCAGCACACCAGGCTCTGGCACTGGATGGCTTTGCTCCTGGGACAATGGGATGATGGCATCAGAGGGTGATGTTTGCTGGGGGTGGTGCTGCCTTTGTGCCTGAGCAGTTTTGGCTTCACTGTGTTCTGATCATCCCTCCTGCCTCCAGCCCACAGCTCTGACAGCCCCTCACCACCTCCAGGGTTCTGTGAAGGCTTAGTCTGTATCTCTGGCTTATGGATGGTTGAGCACGAGATGGAATTTGAGCTTAGGTACAAAATCTGGCATTTCGCAGGTCTCAGACTAGAGAAGATGACTCTGCTTATCCAACCTGACCTATTGCCAAATACATGCCAGGGCAGGAGGGGTGAGAGGAAGCAGCTGCCCAGAAGGATAGGCAGCAAAAGAGCTAGAAGGGAAAGCTAAAAAATCCAAGGCACTTTGGATATTTGAAAGCCCAGCAGGTGCAAGAGGCAGTCAGTTGAGCAAAGTGGTGGGGATGTCCATCCTAATGATCCTTCTGATATCAGCCAGAAAATCTTAGTCTGTAAAGTAGAAAAAATTTGTAAATGACTGAAAAGAAAGTATGCCTGTGTCATTGCATAAAAGGGAGAAAAAGAGAGATGAAACCCACAGCAACAGCACAGTTGATAAGCCTGTGGAGGAATGAAGGAGAGAAGCCAGAGGGGTGGGAGCACAGGTGGGGGCACAGGACTGGGGCTAAGGAGAGCATGTGTGATGTCACCATGGTCACTGCTGGCTCTCCAGACAATGAGACGCTGCCAAAGGCCTGGACAGTGTTGCAGACAGCTTGGCATTAATGCATCCAGACAGGCAAGGCTGAGGACAGGGCTGGAAGCAGGAATGATGCTGTGGTGTGCCTGAGATTCTTCCCAGGGCTCCCCAATACTCGTTTCCCCTGGAAATGACGAGCGGTACGAGAACAGAGACTACAACAGGGAAGGTGCTCTGGGGTGAAGGAGAAGGAGAATCAGTTCTTCTCACACCAGTGTAGAAGTATATTAAACAAGTTGTGCCTTTCTCTTTTGTTGCCTCTTGGGACATTTTGGGTAACCACTCTGGAGATGACTGGCACAGCTGCATGAAGCTTCCTTGGCATCACTTACAGCACACGCAGACTGGTGCAACCAACTTCTGTTTTCATGAGTCTTGCACTGAAGCTGGCGGAGATTTTCCTCCTGAAGTACTGAGTCCCAGAAAGTGGCCAGTGTCTGATCTGGAATACTTGGAATAGGAGGGCAGTTGCCTTCCTGGTGTGGTGCAAGTGGTATGGCACATGTTGCTCAGCTAGCTCATGACCCAAGTTGCTGGCCACTCTTTCCACTGTATCCATGGCCTGTGCTAGTGTGATTACTCCTTTGGTTTCACAAACACTAAATTAGCTCACAGATTTTATATACATAAAAAAGACATACTGTCATAAAATCAGCTAGTTGAGTAATCCCTGATGAAAATGAACTGCTGCTGTGCCTCAGAAGTGCTGGCTCTGGATCATTTCTCCATTGAATATTTGGTGAAGTCTGACTGAAGCCCTGGTGTCCTCACTGCTCAGCCCTTTCCAGACCCTGGATGTCATCCTGTTCCTGAACTTACGAAGGCAAAGCATCCCATGCAAGCAGGTTCTCACTGTCCACTGGAATCTGGGCTGCAAGTCTGCAGGGCAGAGCTCCCATCAGCACCCTTGTGTCCTTGGGGTCTGTCCTGTGATGATGCTTCTCATAGAGCATGTATCTGCTGCACCTGGGCTGGGGGACTCGGAGTGTTTATGAATCCAAGTGCTGAATTCACCATGTGGTGAATTTTGCTGCTTTGACAGATAGTCAGGAAGATAGCTGGATCAGCTGCTGACCCTGGGGAAGTGGTAGGGCTCGATGCAGTGCTCAGAGACTCCTCAGAGGGCTGGAGTTAATGCATTTGACTTGTACAGCAGGAGCAAAATGTTTCACTGCCTCAGAGCATGGCTGGGGGAGCGAGGGCCGGGGAGCTGTGTCTGCCCTGTTTAACAGGCAGGAGCAGGAACGCGACTATCACTCCAGACAGCTGCTCCTGCTGTGACTGGTCCCTTCCCTGCTGCCCTTGCCACGAGCTGCAGGTCAGCCTGGTCTCCCTGACTTGGGTGCTGTGCTCTGAACGGGGCACGTGGCATGCTTATCCCTGCCTGTTCCCATTGCAGCTCTTCTTCAGCCTGAGCTGACAGCAGGACTGTGCACAGTCCAGATGCTCACAACCCCCTCCCAACACTCCCTCGTGGAATTTTGATGGGCATATAACACAGTTCAAGGCTTACTATACTCCTAGAAAGAAGGAAGCTTTGAAAGATCCTCTCAAACCAAATTCCAACTGCAGAACAGTTAGCTCTTGTCAGCATTAGTGCTCCTGAGCAGCCGCTGGCAAGGACACACGGGACAGGGTTTGCAAGTTCAGCTCTTGGCCTTTTTGGGGCATCTTGGCTGCTGTGCCAAAAGGAGGAGGAATGTTATAGCTGAGCCTGGAACATTTTGCAGTGGCATTTCTCTTAGCAGGTTTATGATCTTTTCTGCCTCAGCTGGGAAGACAGCAGGACTGAGTAAATCTCCAGGCCAACAAAAGCCTAGGATGCTTTCACAATTGCCAGGATTTTATTAATTTACAAGTACATTATTGCATTTCTTCCTTCCTAACAGAAGCTTCCACTTTGTTGGAAACTCTTTTAGTGTATTTGGGTCGCAAAGCCAGTAAAACTCTGCAAAGGGTCACCTGCCAAATATTTGTGCCATTAATGCCAGTAACCTGCAAATGTGAAAAGGTGAATTTGACACTTTCTTTTATCAGGTATTCCAGTTCTTTGCAGAAGGAAGAGACTGCCAGTCACATCCATGCCATGGGAGGCCCTGGCTCTGGGAGCAAAGCTGACTGTGTCACCTGGCTGGTGGGACATAAGGCTCTTGTACATCCTGCAAGTTGGTGCAAACACAGGCTCTTCCTCCATCACATCTTTAAGTTCTTGATGTTTCTGGCATGAATACATACTGGCACCTTCTTTGAAAGGATCCAGTTGGCATCAGAACCTGAAAAAGCTGGCCTATTACTGTGATACTTCTCACTGCTTCTGGAGTGAAATACCTGTATTTTTATCAATGTTTTAGGACCTGTCAACCCCACCCATAACAACAGTTAAATGAGCTGCAGAGGCCAAAGCAGCAGGGCAGGGGTGGTTCTGGGTGGCAGGTGGTATGGGGGATGCTGGCAGGATTGCAGCTCTGGCCTGGGCAGGCATACTTATTCCTCAAGGAGGGGAGAAAGGCCAGGATCTGAGCTGTACCTCAGTGGCAGACAGCACATAAAGCAGTGCCTGCGGGAACCTGTGGTGACAGTGGCTCCATCTGACTCAGCAGTAGCTTCACCACCCACGTTTCCATACCCGCCTTGGCAGGGTGCTGTGCCCTACAGGCAATGGGCCAAGCATGTCCTTCACTGACACCTCTAGGTAACCCCTCAACTGAGCTGCTTTCTATAGCCCACTGCGTCAAGGTGGGCATCAACCTGAGCTTGTGTCTGTGTTACCATTTGGGCCCCTCTGCTGTGACAGGTGTCTCTTCTCTGCAGCCCAAACGCCCCTTGGCCTTGGGTTCTGTGCCAGCTGTGGCTTTTGCTGCGCATCTGTGGGAGGGCATGGGGCAGCAGGAGCAGCTCGACAGCTCTCTGGGGAACTGAGGGGCCAAGGGTGGTATTTCAGCTGTTTTCTGTCTCTTAAGAGCTGCAGTCCCAGATGGATCTCTTTTGTCTTTGTGAGATGGACCGTGAAGGAGGAAGACACATGAGCACAACCTGACACCTGTCCTGTAGAACATCTCCTCGAGGACAGGCTGAGGCAGATGCCACCCTGGAATGCTGTGGGGACCTGGGATGTGGGATCTGGTCCAGAAGTGGAGTGTGGCCATGAGGCTTCCCACAGCCCATTCCTCCCTCTCAAGTCTCCCAAAGCCAGTGGGTTTGTGTGGCAGGCAGGGCTCCTCTCCACCAGGTAACAATAACTGGGAAATATCTTCAAGTGATTAAAAAATTTAAGCAGGTTAATTATTTCCAAAAAGAGAAAAAAAGGAATTAAAATAGCTTATGTGGGTACATTTAAAATACAATTAATAATTTATCAGAGAATTTTTGTTCAACAATGAGAAATTAGGAGGCTTGAAACTCTCCAAAATTTTGTCTGCTGGGGAAAATGTTTAAATTATTTCTTCTCCTTCCTGTGACTGGTGTTAGAGGAGCAGCATCACCAGCCAGGTCCAGGCCTGCACATGTTGCCCTGTGGCTCAGGAGCAGGGTGAGGGGCTGGCAGAGGTGTGGGGCCTGATGCAGATTGGGTGCTGCTGGGCAGGGTCCACCTGGCAATTGGCCCAACAGCCCCCATGTCCTGTGAGGGCTCCAGAGACAGGTGACCTCGACCCACCTGTGTGACACTGAGGACCTCCTGCCCCAGTGCCCTGGCACGGGGCTGTGCTTGGGGGGACTGGGCCAGAAGGTCAGGGTGGAGGGTGGCTTTGGGCAGGCTGAGTGCCAACACCAGGAGCCCAGCCCCGGGATGTAACTAAGCCCTGGGGAACTTGGAAAAGGGGGAAATGAAAGAGTATCAGCTGGAGTTCATTGTCCACCCCATGAAAAACTCTGTGTCCCATCCATACATGAAGGGGTGAGCAGTACGAGCTGCTCTGAAAAATCCTTCACTGCCTGTGGAAATGTGCTTGGTTTTACAGAAAAAAAATAGTGAATTGAAAATAAATGGCATTATTAGCAGAAAGGGAGTCCCTAATTAACCAGATATAGTCCATTACTGTAGCCTTCAATTCATTAAATTGCATAATTACATAAAAACACTGCTGATGTGCTATTCAGTATATCTGCTATTGTCTTCCTAATAATTAGCTCCATAATTGTCACTTTGACAGGGTAATTAAAAATGTTTAAAGATGTTGTGTCAGCCTGTTCTCCTTTGCTGAGCTCAGTTGGATGTCTCTGGAAGATGATTTTCTACCCGACTCAACCATGGTTTTGTATTTGATTTATGCCAATGTGTTACAGGAATGACCAGGCTCATGGATTACTTTGATGTTCCTGTTAGGCTGATTTTTAAGAGTAGGAGAAAAATAACTTCAGATGTCATTTTCATTTACTTTTAGGAAATCTGTGATCCCATCCCCTGGTTCATGCTACTGGTGAGGTGACTTTCAGTTTTATGGGCAGAGTGTTGTGAAATCTGACATTTGTAGCCCTAAATCTCAGTTCTGTTTGCTGTGTAAAACCTTTCATTCAACATCTATTTTTTATGAAGGGATGGGAAAAGGAGGAAATGAAGGCCGTGGCTCTGAGGTGTGTGCTAGGTGTGGAACAGGCAGCTGTGCCAGGGCAGGTGGCTGTGCCTGGCTGTGACAAGGCTTCAGCCGTGCTGGGCTGGGGCACAGGTGTGACACGGTGGGGGGGGAATGCCACAGAGAGCACAGGTGGGTGCGTGTGCCACCAGCGGAGAGCAGGTGACATGATGCCCTGAGTGGTGGGGAGCAGGACAGGAGCCTGGAACTGATAAACTAGCTGTGGAGACAGCCCAGGAACGGTGCAAATGTCATCCCAGGAACAGAGCCTGGTGCTGGGAATGTGCTCTTATGGACATGGTTTCTGGAGTCTTGCATGGCAGACACTCTTGGTTCTGTGTTTAACAGCAGTGATTGCCACTTTGGATGGTCAAAACCCTGACTGGTTTTAATTTTCAACAAAATAAACTCTAATATTCCTTGCTGAGAAGTGATAAATTAATCTATCCTCACACCCAGGAGCTTTGCCAGCTGGATTTTGGCTGGATGAGAGTCTGTTTGTGAAAGCTTTTAAGGATTTTTGAAAATAACATGTTTTGAATCATTGAAGTGATCTGGTCTTCTGGAATAAACAGTAATCACACGGAAATGAAGTTTAAACTTCTTTCTTGGCAAAAAAAAAATCTGACACTTCTCTTTCTTATTTTTACATTTGTATTTGTATTTATTTTTGTTATTGGACTGTCTCTTACACCATGTATTCTCTGCCCCAGCAGGCTCTGTGGAGACCGTACACATATCCCAGTACCTACAGCACTTGGAGAGGGAGTCCCCTCACAGCTGTGCACGTGTCCCCATGTCCAGATGGCTCCGTTCCACCACCCTCCAGCCATAGTCTGGATTCAGTGTTCATAATTGCTTCACTAACAGAGAAACTTTACAATCTGTTGCAGGCCATTATGTGCAAACCCATGCCCAAATAATTGACCTCCTGCCATCCAAACTGCAGAAGTGCTTGAGTGATTTGTAATCTTACAAAAAATGTTTGTATTCAAAGTATTTCAGACCTATATGAAAATTTAATATGTGAGATAACAAGGTGTAATTTTGTGGTGGCTCTGTCAGGAGGTGATCGCGCACCCATCCCCGTGCTCTGGATGTTCTGCAGCTGGCAGCGGGTCCCTGATGTGCTGTCTGGAGCCCAACTGATGCCATTTACTCCTCGGATCTTTCTCAATTGCCAACCCCATCTCGCCCCTCGGGCATTCGCCACGCAGCTGGCAGAGTATCGAATGCTGGGGCCTGAGAAGGGGTCTGACGCTTGGCTGCCAGCGCTGGGCTAGCAGGGCTGGTCCCCAGGAGCCACCAGCCCTGCTCTGCAGGACGCAGATGGCCACCCAGCGCCACGTGCCCGGCGGTGGCTGTGGCTGCTGGGGACGAGCACTGGGGACACCCTCTCCAGCACGGCCTGGTGGCTGTGGCTGTTGGTGACACCCTCTCTAGCACGGCCTGGTGACTGTGGCTGCTGGTGACACTCTCTCCATCATGGCCCGGTGGCTGTGACTGCTGGTGACACTCTCTCCAGCATGGCCTGGTGGCTGTGGCTGCTGGTGACACTCTCTCCACCATGGCCCAGTGGCTGTGGCTGTTGGTGACACTCTCTCCACCATGGCCCAGTGGCTGTGGCTGCTGGTGACACTCTCTCTGCCACGGCCTGGCGGTGGGGCCGGCTGGGAGCGGTGCCAGCCTGGGTGGCACTGGCAGCGCTGCTGGGCCGATGCCCGGTGTCAGAACGCCTTGTTTATAATAGCCATGCACGTGAATGAATCCTTAGGACAGGAAGGCAGGGAATGTGACATAAAACTGTTCAAAGGTGTCTAGAGAACCAGCAAGGTCTCCTGTAGGATGATAGATCTGTCTTTAAGTCATAGGAGGAAAGGCTCCTACAAAGAGTAATAAATTCATAAATTTCCCTAGTCACCAGGGTTATTTCCAACAAAAGAATTTATTGCCTGGCATACATTTCTCTGCTCACAATAATGAGATCTGGGCTCCAACACGTGACATTTATGACTGACATTATTTTTTAAAAAAAGGAAAAGACATAGAGTTTTCGAGGAAAATATGTGGAACAAATCTGCTGTTCACATGTATAGTACATTCATACTCCACACACTGCAGGCTGAACTAGGCTTCAGCCAGGGAACCAGCAATACTTTTGTGGATGTTTTCCTAGGAAAATGCACTGCAGTGGGACTGCTGACCCTGGATGGTCTCCAGTCTGCTGCAACCCCAGCCACCCCAGAAGATTTGAAGGTGTCCTGGGCTCAGCCATGCCAGCAGCCAACGTGCAGACTGTACATGGGGATGCTCGGTCCCCTGTGCCAGATGCCAGCGAGAGGCAGTGGCAAAGGATGGGCGTGCCTCTCTGCAGCATGGTCACTTTTGTGTTAGATTCGTAGGGAGAAGGCAAAGGCACTACTGCGCAGCAGGACTGGTTGTGCAGCTCCAACCTGGGGTAGTGTTTACTCAGTAAAACAGATGAAAACCGTGTCTGCAGCAGCAGCGAGCACAGCAGCAGCGGCAGCTGCAGGGCCGGGCCGAATTATGCAGATATATCTGCTGGAGGAGGAACTCAGCCTACCTTTGTGTCTTGTAATGAAACTTTACACTTGCTCAGTGCATTTTAATTAACTCTCTGTGCCCCTCCTGCCTGTAGGAGGCATCCAAAAGCTCTGCGTGGCGCTGGCAAGCTCGCGGCTTTCTGCAGCCTCTGTAGTGAATGCTTCCAGAGCTGCCAGGCAAAACCATCATCCTCAGGCTCTTGCTGCCACACGCCGTGTGCCGGGAAGGCACCTGCCCGGGGCAAACTGCCCGGAGAGCATCCCGCTCTGACTGACGGCTGCAGGGAACGTGCCCTCCGGGAGCTGGATGCCAGCCAGGCAAGGGAAAGGCCAAAGGTTGTGCAGGGAAAACCCGGGTTTTGGGAGAAGGTCAAAATGTGACCCCACTCTGATCAGAAGGAAGATGTGACTGTCTGGTTTGGGGCTGGGGGCGATGGCAGAGCGTGCAGTTGACCTGAGGTCTGACATGGACTACCCCCTCTCAGCTCCCACGGTATGCAGGGGATGTGACCCTCCTTGATCCAGTGTGTGCATGCAGAGAGTCCAGTCCCATGGGATGCTCAGAAACTATCTGCAAATGTGATTGTCAAATGTGCTCGCTGTGTTAATCCCTCATGTACCTTGGTTATATGGACCTCAGTTATGTCAGAGAAAAAACCTAGGAATTACACTGCAAAGTTGTTTGCAGGATAAATGCATCTAATAGGATAGGATTTCTAAAATGCAGTGATGGAATTTGGTATGATGACACCTCTCCAGGAGCACTTTGATTAGTGAAGGTAATATTTCCCCAGGGAGCACTGCATGCTCTTGTGCTCCAGAGGGACATGTTCTGGGAGTTAATCCTCTGATGGGAAGGCTGTCAATTATTGATACTTCATGTTTAGCTTTCCTACAAAGCTAGAAGTCTTCTGGAAGCCTTTAGATTAGCAGAATGATTGAATAATTGATATTACACAATTTATAGGATTTTGAAAAACTCACAGTGAGGGTTGTCTGGGGAGGAGCCTAATTAAGGTGCAATTCAGCCAAACCACCCCTCCCTCCTTGTTCTCCACCCCCTCGATCTAGGAAGCCGCAGATACAGAGGGAACACACGGCATTTGCATTCTCCATTGCAGAAGGAGTGAACAGAGTGACAATGCTTCATCTGCATTTTTACTGAGCAGAATAGAGGTAAGGAGAAAACTAAGATAGACAGCCCAGACCACAGCATGAGGTGTTCCCTACATGGGGTAGGTGTCTCAGAACCCTCTTGCAGACTGCCAAGGAGATGCCATGTGCTGCAGGTGATAGGATGCTGTGCAGGTGGTGGGAGCTGCACTCTGGACCAGGCTGTGTGCTTGCAGAGAGGTGAGGATGGGATCACCCCTGAACTGCACTGACACTGGACAAGAGCTGTGTCTCTGCACCCGCTCTGGAAAGAGGTCTGTGGCACTGGTGCTGGGCATGGCAACACTCTGCATGCTGGAGGAGCCCAGGGGTCAGTGGCAGCCACTGGGCTGTCTGATACTGGCAGTGCACATCACTGTTCTGCCTTTTCCTACTTCTGAGCCTGGTATTTATCTCTTGGAACTTTAATTCAGCTCAGCAAACAAGCTAAGTCTGGTTTCCTCTTCATTATTCCTCATGGTATGCATGGTGTCCCTGTGAGCACCGGTGCTGAAGGCAGAACTGTTTAGGGTGGGGGCACTCATACAGCACCTGCCAGCCAGCACTGCTCTGCGGCAGGCACCGAGGCACAAAGGCTCGGTCAAGGTGTCAGGGCTCTTCCAGTTGTTGCCAAAAGCCACATGTGCCAGAGGAAATCTGCTTTGCAGGACCATGCTGGATCCCCCTGAAAGAGCCCTGCAAAAGCCTTGTGGGTGGGCACTGTGGCCCCTTCCAGAGGATTCCTGTTCCCACAGTATTGGGGCAGACCCTGGCAGTGCTGACAGGAATGTTTCCTCTGTGGTCAGAGGCCAGAGCTGCCTGGTGTCTGCAGTCTTCTGGTGTCTTCTGCCACTGCCTGGACAGGTGCTGCCAAAACAGAACAGGTGGGGTGCTCCAGGCTGACCCACAGAGCATCCCGGGACATAGCCCAGGGGGCATCAGCCTTCCCAGCCCCCAGAGACCCCTAGCCCCAGGCACAGCTGTGGTGCCTTTGAAGAGGGGAGCCCGGAACATGTTACTATAGTTACTGCAGGCTCAGGGCAACAAGCACAGAGATATTTAAAAATTGATTGTTCTAGCAACAGCTCATCCATGTTTGGCAACATCAGGCACATGATGTCAGCTCGCTGCACAGGGCTGCAGCCTCTGATATCCCTGTCTGGGAATTGCTGATGTACAGGAGTGCCTGCTCCTTGGAGACCTGCACAGGGGTCTGTCAGAGGCTGTGAGCAGGCAGAGGCTGGAGGTGGTGGTGGGGCTGGATTGTTGGGGGAGCTGTGCCGCAGCGCTGAGCCTGGTGCAGGGACTGTGACTGCTGCCAGCGTGTGTGTGAGGAAAGGGCTTTTTATCCTCTCTGAATACATCACCAGTACTGACTACAAATGGATACTCCAGCAGCTCTTAGGGCTTTACAAGGCAGCTGCCTCCTGCAGATGTGGCCTTGTGTCCACCTGCTCATAGAGCCAGCAGCACTGTCTGCCCACCTGGCTGCCCCGTGTCCAGGGAGCCAGCAGTGCCCTGTACCTGCCTGGCTGTGGCCCTTCCTGGACACTGCTTTGATGTGCCAGGGCTCTGCTGACTGGGGCTTGCTGGGCCAGGAGCAGCTGTGGAGGCTCGGGGACAAAGGAGCTGCCCAGCCCTGGAGCAGCACCTCAGCACAGCCTGGCCAGGGCCCCTGCTGGAGTGTCCCTGGGGAGGGCATGCAGTCAGCAATAGTTCAGCAGCACCGTGGATATTGAAGAGCACTTCAGAGCTCTTTCTAGGGCAGGGAAAGACTGGCTGAAAGAACAACCAGTACTGCATTTGTTTTGTGTGTAGGAAATGGCTGCCACAGTGTTAGGAATTTAATATAAAAAGTGTTTTTTCATTCCATGCAAAGTGTTTTACGTTTCATGTAAATTAGCCCAAGAGCTTGTCCCTCCCAGTGCTTCTTGCAGAGCTGAGGGCTGGTTCCCTCGGCACTGGGCACTGTTGCTAGGTGCAGGGAAAAGCTCCAGTATTTGGTGTGTCTTCTTTTCCAGGTGCCAGCACTGACCACTGACAATGTGGCTGACCTCCAGGCAGGTATCACCTGGAGACAAACAGCTCTCACTGGGCAGATCTGATTTGCTTCACATTGTGGCAGCAGTGACACCAATGTGTGGGACATGCCCTTCTTACAGGAGCAGGGGACCAGTTGTTAACGAGGTCTTGTGGGCTTCAGGGGCTTTTTTCCTGCTCTTCCTTCCATGGGACAAGAGGAGCGCAGAGAGATGGGGTTGGTGCTGGTGCTTAGTGCACACTGAGAGGGGATGAATGCCAGAGGACTATGCTGCTGGAGCCAGGAGAAGCCACAGAAGCTCCCAGCCACAGGGGTGGACCAGCACTACTCCTATCCGCAGTCACACAGAGCCTGGAGAAGAGAAATGTTTCAATCATTTGTATTCTGTGTGTGAGGGGGTTAATTGCAGTGATGGTAAGGACAGGCATTGGCATGACAATTTGATTAGAAAGGAGCTCTGGTTCTCAAAGAGATGTACCAGGGGCAGAGGTTCTCTCTGAAGGAGCAGTTTTTACCCCGAAGGCTGCATTTCCTGTTGTGAGCCAACTGGGGAGAGCTTTGGTATGATTTCATGCACCAGTTGGTCTATCTTGCCTAAGTTGCTGCCTGTGCTTATAAATCTCTGGGCAGGGGTGACAGGATCTCAAGGCATTCCTGTCTATGCAGTAAGAAGTTTGAAAAGATACATTAACGAGGTTATTTAATTGCTGTGTCTCAATGCCAGGAGCTTGGCTAATACACAAGGAGATTTAGAATTGCTCTTTTATGAGTGTCCATTTCAACTATTTGTTGTGGCTGGGACCTGCTGGGAAAGTTAACTGAGAAGTTACATTGGAAAACCTCTAGCCAGAAAGCTGTTGGAAGGGACTGGGAGGCAAAGCTGGTGGAAGGTCCATCAGCAGAAGTGCTCTTGGTCAGGGGTGCTGGGTGTCCTGGTGTGTAGGGTATGAGGAGGGGAGGTGGCTGATGTTTGCTGTGGAAAACAGAATGTGTGATGGAGGAGGAGGATAGCTCCATGTGAATCTATGGGAAGAGGACAAAAGACCAGGTTTACATAGGATATTTTGCTTGGAGTCATGTGCCTGGAGGTCTCATGCTGCCGAGCTAAAATGACCCCATGTTTCCAAACCCAAACATGACAACTACCCAGTTTTGAGTTCATCCAGGAGTTCTGTGCTAGCCCTTGTTTTTCCCAACGAAAACCAGCTGTTAACCCTTTGTTATCCTTGTAAACCCTTCTGCAGCAAGGATATGGTCCTTGAACCAGACCTTCCAGGTAGCTTTGAAGGGAGAGCTAGGGGGTGTTAGGACTCGACTTGTTTCTTTTGTATGAATACAATAAAATCTAAGTAGTCATCCCCTCACAGACACAGGACAGAATAGGTTGAAGCTGGAGTACCTGTGCCTGGTGTGGCTGGAGCAGAGTGCCTGGGTCTGCCAGCTGTGCTAAGGTGGAAGCTGATGTCTAAGGGAAGAGTTGAGAAGAGCTATGAGATTATGGAGAATGAATTCATGCTGTGGGGTGGGAGCCTGCAGGAAAGGATCTCTTGTTCCTTGTCAGAGACAGGCTGTGGAAGCAGCTTCCTTCAGCCCCTACTTAGGGGACAGAGCTTGGGTAGCAGACACTGTGTCTGGAGGACAAAGGTCTCTCTAACTAGATGCAGCTGAACACAGACAAGTTTAGGTTAGAGAGAAGCTACACAGTGGGAACTGAATGTAATTAAGCACTGGAACTATGGACCTCAGGTCTCCTCCTCATTTAGAAATGCTAGCTGTGAAGATCAAATGTTTTCTTTCTAAAAAAACCTTCTGGTTGCTCAAACTGGAGTTAATCCGTGGTAGTCTGAAGGTTTGTGGTGGGGACAAGGTCGTCCTGGGTGATCATCACCTCTCTGTCTTGCTCAGGTGAGATCCCACCTGCAGTGCTGCATCCAGCTCTGGGACCCAGCACAGGAAGGACATGGAGCTGTTGGAGCATTCCAGAGGCGGCCAACGAGGAAAGGGATAGAGCACCTCTCCTATAAGGAAAGGTAAGGGAATTGGGGTTGTTCAGCTTGGAAAAGAGAAGGCTTTGGGTGGCTTCATTGTGGCCTTCCAGGACCTAAAGGGAGTTGACAAAAAAGATGGAGAGAGATTACAAAAGCATGTAGTAACAGGATCAGGGGGAGTGGCTTCAAACTGTCAGAGAGTAGGTTTGGATTAGCTATTAGGAAGAAAATCTTCCCTGTGAAGGAAGAAAATCCGCAACTGTGCCCAGAGCAGCTATGGATGTCCCATTCCTCTCAGTGTTCAAGGTCAGGTTGCATGGGGCTTGGAGCAAGCTGGTCTAATGGAAGGTTCCCTGCCAATGGGCAGGGATTGGAACTAGTTGAGGTTTAAGGTCCCTTCCAACCCAACCCATTCTATGTTTCTATGATCAGGTCCTTCCTGGCTTACTGCCCACAAATGTTTATGCATGTAGGATGGTTCTGTCATCACCCTGGCAAGGCCTGAGTGCAGGGCTGCAGATGGGCAGCTGCAGCAGGGTGGGCAGTGTCAGAATGAGATGTCTGGAGAAACACGGTGGAGAGCTGCCCTGGTCTTGGTGATGGGCTTGGCAGGGATGGAGTGGGCTCTGGGGAAGCAGTGAGGGCAGGTGACAGGTCCAAGCCAGGTGTGAGGCTCTTTAAGCATTGCAGAGCAGCTGGTCTGGGGACGGCAGTGTCTGCTTGTGGGGGCTGCACGGGGCAGCACCTTGGGCTGTGTGTGCTGCTTGGACAGCTGCTCTTCCTTGGGAAAAAGAAGGGAAAAAGAGCTCTTTGCCTTCAAAGAGCTCCTCTCAAAGAAGACTCTGAGACTTTGCTTCAGATGGCATTCTTTGTTGATTTTATTTTTCCTTCAGCAGTTCTTTTTCAGAGGGAGAAATCAAAGTGTCAACACTGACTTGCTCAATAAGCCCAAACCCATGTGGTGAATTGTGGTTTCATTGGCCTGAGTGCCCAGGAGGGCTTTCCCCATCTATCCAGGGCTGACTATTGGGGTATTGCCCTCAAAGGTTGTTATCTGTGTTTGTTGTGGTCGTGGCAGGCTCTCTCAGCTGTCAATTTAGCTTACAGCTGCCTAGAATGGATTATACAGAGTCTTATTTGCATGGCAGAAATATTTGAATACATCAACATGCCTTGAATGCCTAAGCTTTAAACCACACAGTGTGCAGGTTCAGGGTACAGAGGCAGTGTTGTTGCTACTCAGCTCTTTCAGTCAAGTTGAGCAGTGTGCAGCCTTGGGGACTCCTGGAGGGGAGGTTTCTGTGTGCACTCCTGCTGCCTCCGGCCCATCCTGGAATGGCTGAAGCAGTGGGTGAGCATCTGCAGACCTGGTGCTTCCAAGAGACCAGTCCAGCACCTTCCCCTCATCTCTGCCAGTTGCCAACATCTCTTTTGATAGTCCTTTTGTACATCTGTGTCAGTATTTGTACATGCTGCCTTTTCACTGGCCTTGGTTTGTGAAAGCCTTTCAGGCACAGGCTCAGTACCAGCCTGTGGCACTGCCCTCTGAGCTTGTGCATCCCTGTGCCTGCTCCTTTAGCTCTGGCAGGAGTAGAGGCAGGAAGGCTTATGGGGCCCTTAAACAGGTTTCTGTTACTCTACAGCCTTGTTTAGTTTTTTGTGCATTTTCCTTCCCTGTAGGTAAAAGCAGACATCTAGGTAAGTAAAGCTGTCCTGCTCCAGCCTTGTACAATGTATGGTGCCCTGTGTAAATGGCTTTTTTCCAGACCAAGTAAGTCCTTTTGTCAGATTTTCCTGCCACTCTGTTCTTTGTTTGACCTGTATTATTCCAGCTCCAATTCAGATAATTCCGATATCCTGTCAGATAATCCCCCACTCTGTTCTTTGTTTGACCTGTATTATTCCAGCTCCAATTCAGATAATTCCGATATCCTGTCAGATAATCCCCCACTCTGTTCTTTGTTTGACCTGTATTATTCCAGCTCCAATTCAGATAATTCCGATATCCTGTCAGATAATCCCCCACTCTGTTCTTTGTTTGACCTGTATTATTCCAGCTCCAATTCAGTTCTACCTTTGTGTAAATCAGGTGACCAGACACTCTCCTGTGCTGATTCATGGCTGTCACCACAGCACCCTCTGACAGATGTAAAATGTTTCTCTGTGCAGAAGCCTGGCTCTTGCTGACCTTCCAAGCAGCACGTGTGGATCAGGATACAGACAGAGGTGTTGAGTTAGACCTGTACAGTCAGTGACTCCTGTGCCATGCTGCCTTTTGCAGTGGCATTTAAGCAGCTTGTAGTATCAGTTTTTATTCCCTATACCCCCATGTAAAACTTCTTATTGCTGATAACTTGTGATGCATTCTAAGCTCTTTGCCTTTTCCTGGAGCTGGATAAGTGGACCCAGACAGCAGAGTTTTCATCTGGAATGGGCAGTTACTGGACCTGTGGAGTGGTGCCTCCACTCTGGCTGCTTGACAGCTCTGCACAGATGTCTCCTCCCAACCTGGGCTGGCAGTTCCAGTTCCCTCCTGCTTCCCTGAAAAGGAGCTGCCAGTGCCTGCACTGAGCAGGACCCCCCCAAATGCTGAAGATGTTTTGAACATGAATCAGCTATTTGAAATTATTTTGGGGGAGGGAGGGGCTCTGGATACTATAGACTGAGGAGCTGGACAGAGATCTGAGGCACAGAGGGCACTGCCTATAGCAGCTTGTGTAGCCAGTTGTCCAGAGAAAGCCATAGTGCCAAGCACGTCATAGTGCCAGGACCTCCCTTATTTGGGGACAGACAAGGACAGCACCCCAGATGATGCAATTGGTCTAAGACTTCTGCTGTGCACTGAGAAAGACACTTGGTGTCAAGTCCCCCAGCCTGGTGGGAGAAGGACCTCCAACAGGGAGGTGGGAGGGAGCCCACTCTGCTGGGCAACAGGCTGGCTGCCAGCTGTGTGGAGCTTTGTCACTTGTGGGTGGGCTGGTGGGCATCAGAGAGGCGTAGCCTGGCAGATGGGAGGGAAAAGGGTCCCATGTGCAGTGGGGGAAGGCTGCATTTGTGTTACCCCACCCTGGCAGGGGTCTGGGTCCAGCCCAGGCTTCATGGCATGGAGACACCCCTGGGAGTGGCATGGGGAGCAAACAGCAGCAATGGGATCTGTGACCAGCCAGCGGGCCACAGGTACTTCTGCTGATGGGCTCCTTGCAAGAGCTTGAGTCTGATCCTTCAGAAAGACTTTGTTTCCTCAAGGGCTGGTCTTGGGCAGCTCCCTGCTGCTTAGCTGGGAGCAGGGAAGAGGAGCTCATGGAGCACTGGTTTTATTTCTGCAGTCTGAAGTGATGTTTGGATGGTTTCAGTATGTGTTGTCATTAGGACTTATAGGGGAGAAAAAAAAACCTTGTGCCTGTAACTGGAAGGTGAAAGCTAACAGCTGGTCTCAACTATTATTATACATGCCAGAGGCAGTAATGATTAAAGGGACTGCACTGTGAGGTAAAGAGATGCCATCCCAGAGCCAGATGACTGGGTGATACAATTAAGATAAAGAAATCACATGTTGTTGGCAATAGGGAAGCAGGAGTGATGAAATGTGTGATTGGGAAGTGTGGGAACAAGATGAAATTAAAGAAAAATCACAATATGAAGCAGAAAATGAGCAGGACTAGGAACAAGAGATGCAGTTGCTGAGAAGATAAGAAGAGCAGAAATAAATTGAGAGCAAACATGCTTGGAGTAGAAGTGAGGACATACAAAAAGAAATCTTTCCAAACTCCATAAAAAATAAGTTGCTGTGCTAAAATGAGTACATTGCAGTCTAAAGGAAATAGCACATTAAACTGTTGGCTTCTACAGTCAGTGCTTGGGGAAGGATAGAGGAAACCCCTCACAGGCTGAGCTGTGCTGCGGGAGACACTCTGCAAAGACCCAGCTGTGCCACTGTTGCACCTCTCAGGAGTGGAGCGTGAGGGGTTTGTCAGCAGGGACAATGCAGCGAGGGAGTTCTGCAGAGGGGCTGCTGGGGAGATGGACCAGTGAGCTGTGCACAGGTGGGTGCACACAGCTCCAGCACACCTGCTGACATGAGGACGGAGCCCGGGGGTTTGAGGAGGAGCTTTCAGCCAGGTGGAATGGGGTGTCATAGCAGCAGCCCCGGCCGGTAATGATTAGCATCGACCCCATACTTCACAGAAGGCTGATCCATTAATCCATCTTTTTAAAGAAACCCACTGCTCTTACAGACAGTTACGAGACAGGTAGACATAATTGGTCCTCTAATTAAAACACCATCACCATTGGCTAATTAAGAAACCACCCTTTGGTAACCAAATCTCCATAACACATTCCACATGTTCACAACACCAGGTGCAGCAAGTTAAGATAACTATTATTTATCATTCTTTCTCTGAGCTTCTCACAGCTTTTCCCAGGACGATGTCTGGGAAACTATCTGTTGCTCTCTGAGGCCAGTACCACACTGGGGTGCTCCTGAGCTGTCCTGGAGGGATGGTGGAGCAGGGCCTGGGGTGTATGGCCGTGGCTGCATGCTGTGTTACAGCCCTGAAAAAGCTGTGGAGGCCTGAGCTGTCCCTGCAGCCAAACGTGTTCCTGCCTTTGCTCAAACACGCATGGTAAGTGGTGCAGCTGTGCAGTTATGCATCATCAGGAAGGGACTTGCCATGCCATGGAGTGTCTAGGAGCAGACTGAAAATGTCAGAGGGTGTGATGGCACATGGGGTGGCTGGGAGGGAAGTGCCTGTCCCCTCTGGTAGAGCCATTTGCCTGCACAGCTCCTCCCTTCAGTGCTCCCAGACACAGTCTCTCAACTCGGTGACACCTCAGCAGGAGCAGCAGCACAACTGCAGGCAGTGGGACTCTGCTTCTCACAGAGCTGCCACGGGGCCAGACTCACAGCTGTGCTTAGAAGTAGATGCAAAACATCCTTGGCACAACTTTGCCCCAGCAAGGCGTATCTATGTATGGGTGCACAGTCTGGAGAAGCTGCTCACATAAGGAAGAGAAAGGACAAGGCCTTGTGGTGGCTCCTTCTAAATCCTGGGGAGGCTCTGGGACATGTGGTGGTGGGGCTGAGTGAGCAGCACTGGGAGGTGTTGGAGGAAGTCTGTCCTACACCAAGTACAGGCTGCACGTGCTGAGCTGTAGCTCTGGGACCCAGCAGAGCTGATGGGAATATTGAAGGGAGCTGCTGCTGGAAACAGCTTCCAGGGGCAGCTGACTACAAATGTGCCTGCTTCCCTGACCCAGACTGCCTGGGAGACTGTGGTTCCAGAGCATGACAATATGTTTGCATAGGTAAATCCCCAGTCCTGTTGGTATAGGGGAGTTATTGGTTGCTGCCATCCTCCTTTTCTGATGCTTCCAGTCACTCCTCATTTGTTTTGAGGAAGTTCTCTATTAATAAGCAGGCCCTGTGCAGGGAGGAAATTTATCTAATTACTAAACTTTTGAGTTTGTTAAATCTCTGGGGTGGATGACAAGTGAATTAAGTTCATTTACAGTTCCTAGAAACTGCAAAATGGTGCTCTGTTCACACAGAAAATAACTGTCAGCTGGCTGCCTGGAAATACTGGGGGTGCTCCTGAAGCAGCTGGCTGGCACCCCTGCCCAGGTGCCGTGGAGCAGCTCCCAGTGTGCCTGCACATGGGCTGTTTGTAGGGGCAGGGGTGAGCCCTGGGCTGCTGCAGGGCTGAGGTTTGCCTTGGGCACTACTCACTGGGCTGGTCTGTTTGCCAGACAAGATGGAGCTTTCTCTGTAACATTAAAATTAGGTTTGGAAGGAAATGTTTCCAGACTAGTGTCAGGATTGTGCCCCTGCACCATCCTGGTCCTGCCACACTGGGCTCACTTCTCACCTCCCACGCTGCCGCTTCAGTCCCCAAGCCCTGCTCCTCTTCTCTTGCTGTCTGCAGAGACACACCAGGGGATGAATCTTAAACCTCCAGTTGGTGCTTCCAAGAAACATTTTTCCACATGTCATTTTCTCTCTGACCTCTGTAAAGAGTTATGGGGTAGAAGAGAAATTCAAATCAGGCAACTCCTATATCTGCTCCCCCTACATTTTCTTCCTCTCCAAACTTAAAATGAGGCAATATAATGCGACCTGAACAGATGGATTGAGTCAGGGTGAGGATTTTAAACTTTATTCAATAAAGTGTTGGAGCTAACCAGGAAAATATTTTTTCAACTCTTTAATGCAGTGATCTGAGCTGCTCGGGGCCTCTGAGCGATAGATCTTCCCCATGGCTTGCAGTGTTTGCTGCTGAGTTGTGCAGGAGCAGTGCAGCATCCCCGGCTCCGGTGGGAGCGGTGCTGGGATAGCAATGCTGTGGCACTGGGTGAAGGACCTGGGCACCAGCCTGGCTGCAGGGCCTTTGGCTTCCAATCAGCAGAGCTGTGTAAGGATGGAGATGTTCCAGATAGGATGGGGACAATCTTTCTCTCTGTAAAAGATCTCCATCAGCTCCAACAGTCCTCTCAGTGAATGTTTTGTGTAGTGCACAGAAACCAAAACTGTAGATCCATGTAACTGAACTTCAGATACATCCATGAGAATAATCTTTTGCATGTCTGAATCTGAACCTACAGCTTGGCTCAGGTCAGGAAGCTGTTTATCCTGTGATGGGCTAGGGTGAGGACAGGGCTGTTGGAATCCCCCCTCACTCTTCTGTGAGTTTGAGCCCCGTAGGAGCTCACAGGCACGTTACTGTGCTGTTAATTGCGCAGCTGCAAACACACAGGTCTTATCTAATTAATTTTTTTGTAATTAGTTGTGGATTACCACGTTTTCTGGCACTGATTTTTGGGAATCCCCCTTGTCTCCTAGGTGACCACATCTAATTAGTACTCATTATCAGGCACTCCGAAGCTGTTTTTAAGCACAACCTTAAAGTCTGTCAAGCAGTGAAGAGTGGAAATCCGTAGAGATCAATCCCATTCAAGGATGATTTCAACGGGAAACTCATAGCAGTGCTGAATGAGGAAGTGTAAACAGAACAAGCACTTTTACTGCTTTAAGGAGTTTGTGGGAGGAAGGAGTTCTGAGTACAGCATGAGTCCAGCAAAGTCGTGTGTCCCAAAAATGCTGTGGCACCACCAGTGAGGTACTGGTAGCAGGAATGATGTGGCCCTGCAGGGATCTCCTCTCCTGGGCAGAGGTGTTGGGGTGCTGGGGCAGCTCACCACCACCTTCCTACCTCCCTCCCACCCCTCCCCTGCAGCATTTCCTTTTCTAGGCTTTCTGAGCCTTTCTGCAGATTTTGTGGCTGCTGTTCTCTGAAATCAGCATTGAGTTTCCCCTCCCAGAATAATGGAATTTAATGGAATTGAATTCCTGCTAGGCTAATTTCTGGTCAATATAAATAGCCACATTGGTATTGCCTGTAGTCTATGGCCAGTGCCACCCTTGTAAGGGGAAATATGGCCTAGTGGTGGTGAAAACAAAAAACACGGTGACAGTTTTTGGGTCATCTTGGTGCTTCTGCTCTACAGAAGTCCTCAGAAGTCTGGTTTCTGCTGGGGCAAAAGTCATGGTGTGGTTGCCCAGCGTGGGGGTATTACCCCAGACTGGAGCCTCATGCGGGTGGGTCCAGGGCCTTCCCAGCACCCTGAGGTCCCTCTGCAGCTGGAGCTGGCTGCGTTTGGGGCACTGGACCCGGGAGTGACTGGGTGGGAGGAGTGCTGTTAACGGGTGTGGCTGCATGGAGCACCTCCACAGCTCCCTCCCGGCCGGGACCTTCCACCGCACCTGGCCACGTGCAGCCAGGTAGAGTGTGCTCCCTCGGGGGGAACTGCTCCTGCTCTGCACAGAGGGGAGATGAAGCAAGCACATTATTGGAAAATTGTTTTGTTTAATGTAGGAAATTGGGAGGTCTACTAAACCCTAGCTGGGGATGAGGGCAGAGCCTACATGCTTATAAACCTTGTAACTCTGGCCTGAGTCGTGTAGATGAGAGTCTGAATAGTCCCTGGGGCACAATTAGGATAGGAAAGTAGCCTGCACTGATGCAGAAAGTCCACGTTCTGCACAGAAGGGAAGAATAAAAAGCAAGAATACAGAGTTAAGTATTTATATATTCTGCTTTTGATATGTGAAATATCTGGCAAGGCAACATTTTTGCAGGAAAGGATGTGGGTGTGATGATGCCAAAAAGCAAAGCCTTATTTTAGGATACATTAACATGAATGTTGCCTGTATGGGTCCAGGTATAAACATTCCCCTTGCATGTAATATCACAGAATAAAAATATTTTATCTCTTAAAAATAATGAAATATATATTTCTTCTAAGAAAAAATACAGAGAAGTTGTTGAAGTACTGGAAAATTTTGAGAGAGCTGCTGAGATCCAAAATATATGACTCATGAGGAAAGGCTGAAAGAATTGAGTGTTGTTGACCTGAAGTGGGAAAATAAGAAGGGGAGAAGTGACAGTCTTCAAACAGAAGAAAGGTTATTGCACAAAGGACAGCATTCAGTTGTCTTCTGTCCTTCTTTGGCCTAAATTTCCATTATTTTGAAAATCTGCAGTGCTGGTTTTTTACGAATGAGGTTATAGATGAGGACAAACAATAATCAGTTTCTCTGAGTCTGCCATGGGAAATGCCTGCTCCTTCTAAAGGCATTTGTTACAACATGGAGAAACCCAAATGCAGGGACACTGTGTCTGAGCCAGCTGTGGCTGCTCGGGGCTGGGGTCCAGGGCTGGACCCCGTGCCAAGGATGCCACACGCCTGCATGAAGGCCTTGGTAGCCAAAGCTAGAACGAAGGTCTCCTGGAGAAGTTTTTGCTTCAGATGACTTTAGAGCTCTTTATGCAGTATCCTCATGCTTTTTGTGGGTACAGGTATCATTATTTCATTATGCTTTCATGTGAAGTGTGAAAACTATCTTTACCAATCCTCTTAAATTAGTTAAATATAATATTCAGTGAGACAGGAGATAGCAAAATGTTAATTGAAACTGGAGAGGTGTTTATAGGGTGATAGAGTGTGGCCAGCTGTGACTGAAATTAATGTTCAGGGTCCTTGATAGTGATTCATATTCTAGAGTTTATTAAATATTTTCAACAGCAGTCAAAGCCACGTGGTGTAGTCTACTACAGTTGTGAGAATCCTTGGTGCAGGTGCATGGCACTGTCAGGGAGCAGGTCATCCAGGGTTGTTTTTGACTGGACTGGTTGCCCACGGGCTGCTGTGAGTGCCTGTGAGTGGCTCCAGGCCTGTTGTACCCTGTGTGCCTCCTTGGGCCAGACCATGTCTGCCCCATCCCCTCCCCTCCATGCCTGGTCTCTCTAAGCACAGCTGGAGGCAGAGCTCTTTCCCAGAAAAGGGTCAGTGCTGCTGGGGATGCTGCACTGGGCAGAGGGTGCTCCCCAGCCCAGTGCCCAAGTGCAGTGTGGCCCCCGTTCCCATGGCTGGGCATCCCTGAGCTTGCTCAGGAGCTGCTGAGCTGGGCAAGTCAGGTCATGGGAATGGGATCTGTGACTCACTGTCAGCTGCTCATTAGTAAAGACAACCTGAGTCTTCACCTCTGCTTTCCCCTGCAGTCACAGAGCGAGGGGCTCTGTCCCTGGCTGCAGGGCACATCATTGCCTGGGGACATGTGAGCCCTCCTGGGAGCAGTGTCCTTCTTGGACATGGGAGGCAGGCTGGGAAGGTCTGTGTGTGGGCAGGCAGGTCCCCTCACCCAGGAAGATGTCCAGCTCTTTTAGGTAATTGGTGACTGTGGTTGAAGTACATCTTTTACCTTGCACTCACTCAGCTCTGTTGCTTTCCTCCATCTGGGACTGTCCTCCTGTCACCAGCAAGCCCTGTCAGCTCAGAGCCACCCCTGCTGTCACCAGCAAGCCCTGTCAGCTCAGAGCCACTGTCACCAGTTCACTGCTGCATGGCTCCATTTGGAGTCATGTGCACTCCTGGGAAGGGAGGGAAAACGCAGCTTAGCAGGGATAAGTGATGGTGACATGTTACAGGGGACAGGCTCAGCACTTTTGCAAACCTGCTTGCCAAAGGCAGCAGAAAACATTTGAAACCATTGAATACTGCAGCCAATAAGAAGATACAGTAATTTATTGATGTTTCTAGCTTGCCTTTGTTCCTTTCATCTATCTTTGTGCCTGCCCCGGAAGGCTGAAATAATGAATGTTGCTGGTTTTTTAATGAAGTTAGGTAAGCTGTTCACCCTTTGCTCGGAGGGCCTGTGCTCTTGTTATAGGGTCCTGACAGTGACAGAGGTCATGAAGGGACCATCCTTTGCTCTTGCTGGGTGTGTCCCTCCTGTGGGAGGGAGTGCTGCTGGACATGGGTGGGCTGACCAGCCTTCCAGTGCTCTTGCTGCAGGATATTCATCACTGTGGTGCTCTCTGTTATGCATGCTGCAGAAATCCCTGTCTGTGCTAGAAAACCCAGCAGCTCCCAGATGCCCACCTTCTGCTGGGACTGGACTTTTCTGCTCTGAAATACCGAAGATGTTCAGGCTCTGTGTGTCTTTTCTTCTTCATGACAAGGCTTTGGGCTCAGATCACATTGTCTTTGCAGTTAGGGCTGTGCAGTCTTGTACTTCCAGCATATGCCATTTCCCACAGCTCCTGAACCCAACAAAATGATTCTGCGTAATCCCACGGGCAGCTTAAGCCATCAGCACATCCCATCACTGTGGAGAGAGCCCGTGTCCACTGGAGGAGAAACCAATCCCCCACATAGCACCACCCCTGATGATGCTGAGTGGACTCCTGCCTGATCAATCCCCACTGTGAACTCGTCCCTGGCAGGAGCTGCCAGGGCATGGAAACTTGTGCTATTTGTGCTGGTTTTCCTCCTTTGGAACAGATGCTGCTGTGCCACTTGCCATGTGTGGGCCATCTGGTCTCTGTTAATACTGTGGTGCTTGTTTCCGAGGCTGTGGACTGTCCTGCTTGGGCTATGCCTGGTTCATTTTCTTAAAAACATCAAAATGAATTATCCTTGTCATGCCAGTGAATCAGGAGGCCCTCAGTGGAAAGAGGGAGCATGAGCTTGTTGTGCCAGGGATTCCTGTCCTTCCAAATTTCCAGGTGCAGGCTGAGTATTTGGCTCCCTGGGTAACGTCCATAACCCCCGATCTTTGACTGGCAATGTTTTTTCTTTCATGAAGCATTTACATTACCTGAATTTGAGTTATTTTGTTACTAATGTACAACAGTAAGCACAGACAAAAGGAGTCATCAGCGGTTCTCAAATTCCAAGGCACTCGTCGCTAGAATATTTGCAGATTAGCTAACAATAGTCCTCAGAAATCAGTAACTATTTTCAGTGTTCCTTGTGAACTTGCAAATACTAATGCCAGCTGCTGCCTGGTCCCAAGAGTGCCAGGAACAACAGGAATGTCTCCACTGCTATCCTAGACAGTGAATGGGGAGTCTCCTCCAAGTTTATTGTGAAGGCAACTGTCTGCAGACAAGGCAGGCTACTGAAAATGTAGCTTTTCAAATGTGTGCAAATGAGGTCTACTGATTATTTCCTTGCAGAGAATGGGAGACATTTAAACTGTTTTAGGAGAAGTCTTAGTCTGGATCTGAGTGCTGCCTCGTGAATCGAGGTCAGCTGGTGTAAGCTGTGCAAATGTTCCAAGCCTCTTGAGCTTAGGAAGGAATTTAGACGACTTTGAAGTGCTCTTGATCTTCAGAAGGACATCTGCAGCTAATGGTCTGTGTGAGCACACCAAGAGCTGCGAAGTTATGCCACTGCTGTCTTGAGCCTGCTCAGTCCCACTAGGCTTCCAGGACCCTTTAATACAAGTTCAGAGACAAGCAAGTTGTAAAAAATGCACTCTTGTGCCAACAGCTGATAATCTGGTGCTGGTTAAGTCAGGTGTAAAATGTCATACTGGGGCTTTAACTATGGTGTTTGACTGTCTGGTGAAGTATGACACACAGTGTTAAAAGGATTTCAATAGAAAGGTGAGTGGGCAGAAACTCCAAGCTCTTTGCTGTACAACTCAAGGTTTATTTTGTAGTTGTATCTAAATAGAAAAATGTCTGCTTTTTAGATATGCGGAGTAGCAGAATAGTAGTCCAAATTGTTTTAATTCCAAACCTAATAAGCAGAAAAAAAAAAGCTTTGCTGTGAATTCAGGATTGATACTGGGTTTTAGGAACAGCTTTTTCATCTGTCTCTCTTCTCTCATTAGCTGATGGTGCCCGGAAGTTCTGTGCTAATGAGTGGCTACAAAGTTCACTGCAAGTCCTTCAAATGAAATATCCACAGGAGCACAGCAAAGGATGCAGTCACCTCTCAAAGGATGCTGTGTGCTGCCAGCCTGGGCCTGGAGGCTTTGCTGTGGAGATATGGAGCTATGATCATCTCCTGGGACTGGGAGAACGTTTTGCCTTCAGTCCTGGAAGTTGTGTGTCTAGCACCCAATGGAGCCACACCGATGTCCTGGACACAGATGCATTTATTTGGCACAAACACTTCGCAGCATCAGCACAGGACGAGAAGCCTCTGATCTGACACAATTCAGCCTCCGAGTCCCTGTCTGCAGTACACATCTGCTGCTGAATCTGGCACTGGAGCTAATTAGTATCCCCTGGCCTCCCTCCATCCACGCAGCCAGCAGTGCCCTGTTCCTCAGGCAGGACTCACTTGCGATCTCCTCCCACTCTGAAGCTCAGAAGTGAAGCAGAAGGTATGAGCCGAGCTGGGGTCTGTCTCACTGGACCTTTTGCTCTGCCTGGAGGTGGTAGAATCCATGCCCAGCTCTATCTGAGGCAAGAACAGATGCCTTTGTGACAGCCTCAGCAGGTGTCCTGGTCAAGCTAGGAGGTGTTTTTGTGTGGCAGTTTTGTTCCTGTCCTGATGGGTTGCTCTGGTGAGACGCTGCAGCATGGTGGGACACACTGGGTGCCAAGGACAGGGATGTGCTGTGACAGAGATGTCTTCCCAGCTCCCCCAAATTCCAAAGTTGTGCTTTATTAACGAAGGAGAGCAATAAAAATGCACAGAGTCACTGTGCTGAGCATCACATGGTCCGTGACAGTAAGACAAATTGGACAACTAATAGGTTCTGTGAATGGCAAGTTTAGGTGACAAGCTGACAGTGTGACACAGCAGAGTTGCAGCAAACAGATTAGGGGTGGTTCCTGAAAGGCCACGTTGTCAGTGTCTCTGACAGTGGGACAATGGCCATTCCCCCCTGCAGAATGGGAATGACAAGGGGTTTCACTGTTCAGTTCTCCAGTTACTCCTGGAAATGGCAAACTTCTTGGTGACATTTCTGGAGAGCTGCTTCAGAGCTGTGGCAGGTGTCCCTGTGATGGGTAGGAGGGGGCTTCTTCTGCTCCCCTGGCATGGGCTTGCCACCAGAACAGGTGGGCAAGCCCAGACAGCTCTAGCTTTGCCATGGTTCTCTGGGTCCAGGACAAGAGAAGTCAGTTGGGTGTCCTCACAGCAGAGGTCCCATGGCAGTGGCAGGTCTGTAAGTGGATCCTGCCCTGGTGAGGCACCAGGGCCTGTCTCTGACCCATCGCTGCTCGAGCACCGTGGGAATCCTTTGCAGGGGACAAGAGCCAGGTCCTCCCAGAGCCCAAATGAACCTTTGAACCATCTTTGTTCTCCCACACAGAGCTCTCTGACTTCCTTGGATATCACTCAACACATGCTGTGAGTGAGCACGATCTCTGTTCACAGCACCATCAGAATGGAAGTGGAGTGTGCAGGCTGTGTGACCAAGAGTGATCTGGCTCAGTGGGAGAGCTCAGAGAAATCTCTAGACTCTTAATTTTTTTTGTCAAATGGTCACTGGAGGGTTAATGTAATTTTGATTTTAATTACATTGCTGGAGGGCACACTTACGCAAGGGAAAAGACATAATTACCAAGACATTTTATTAAGATATTATTTAATTTTATTGATGTGTCACAAGCAAAGGCACAGAAATGTTCAAATCAATATATACTTACATCAATGTTTAATCTACTTTCAGCATTTTTGCCTGTTATATTTATGCAGTTACTAGTTGATAAATTAAATTCCCGGAAATACGCGGAACATTAATGAATTTTCAGCAAATTCATGCCTTGTATATTTGTTCCAGTGGGAAGCCAGCACATGAACAGGCTTTCATTTTCTTTCAGCAAAATTGTATGACCCCTCTGCCTTGCTGCTCACCATTACCAGGTCACACGTGATCCTTTTTTCCTTGATCACCTTTTCCAGAGCAGGATTCAGACCTCGAAGGTCAGGATCTCCTGCCTGGAGGGCAGACTCAAGTGAGGCAGGCTGTCAGCCCTGGAGCAGAGCAGGGTTATGCTGTGCAGTGCAGGTGCTCTGGGCCTCTTCCCAGCAGTGCTTTGGAGTAACAATTCTGGCTTTTCTGTGGAGCACCTGAGGCTGCCCACTGCTAATGGCACAGAGGCATTTACAGGATATGAGTGAGCAGCTGCGTTTGTCTCTCATTCCAGGAGACAAAATCTGCTTAGATCTCATAGGAAAACCCCAGCCAGTCTAGGGGGCTGTTGCACAGGACCAGCTCCTGAGCAGCCTGTGGTGTTGTCCCCACAACAAGAGTGACAGCAGCACGAAGCCAGGCAGCCTGACAGAGGAGCAGGATGGGGTTCAGAAGGAAAGCAGAGTTGGAGAGCTCATGCACCAGGCTCCACAGAATCCTTCTTGCTGTACTCTGATGCTGAGGCTGACACAGAACAAGGTTGCTTTCAGATACAGACGAAATCAGGTTCAAGATAGATTGCAGAGCAGTGAACTACATTTTCACCCATATTTGCAGCTGGGAGAAGAGTAAATGTAGCCTGAATGGTCAGAGATACATAGTAAGAAATTGATGTCTTCATCCCTATGAGATTTCTGATCTTCTTCTCTAGCTTTTTCTCCCCCTTTTTCTGTTTGGGAAGTCTGACTTGCCTTCTCCAGGCCTAAGGAGCAGGTTGTGCATGGCCAGCCCAAAGATAGGCCTCGCCATGTGATGGTTTTGCCTTTCTTCTCCTTGCATGGGCAATTGCCTTTTCATCTTTCCACTCTTCAGGCTCCTGGTTTTCACAGGGCTGCACTGCTCCTGTGCATTGTACCTTACACAATGCACCCTTTGCACCTCTCCACTCACTGCCATTTGCATCCAGCTGCCCGTGGCTGAGAAATCTGTGATGGAATCTCTGATCCACACAGCTGCTGAACTACCCTGACTTCAGACAATTTGTCAGCAGTGGAAGGATTGATGTTGGGAAGCACTTTCTGAGATGCCTTTTATTTTCCCACATTCACGGTGCTGCAGCACAATTCCTCAGTTGTCTTCATCTATCAGCTGTCCCAAGTTCATCTATTTTCTCCTGGTTCCGCTTCTTCTGAGTCATGCAGGTGCCACTTTCAGTGACTGGTTTTGCCTTCCCCCTGTACAGGTAGGTGGGTGTGTGCTCCTGGGCTGATTTTCATTAATGCCTTCCAGATGCTGCCTTGCCTGGTCAGTTTTGCAGGAATTCTGGCATGGCCCTTCCCTGCTTCCCTGCAGAATTGAGCCATCTTTTTTCCCAGGCAGTAGCTGCCATCTGCACCAGAAGGTTAATTTGTTCCTCTTCCCTGTAACTGCATTTATCACATGGAAGTGGTTGTTGTGGAAAATATTGATCAAACCCTGGCTTTTCCCTGGCTGGACTGAAACAGAGCATTTCAACTACTCAATTGCTCAGGATTTCATGTTATGTGCAGCAGGTCTGGAGAGTGCTTGCATGGGTGTGTGTGTGCACATATGTTTTGTGGTGGGGCAGTGCCCAGTGGCTGCTGCTGTCTCTGTTTCACCCTCCAGCATTTCCAGCAGTGACTTTTCTGGAGCTGGCTGTGTGTGGCTGACACCTCACACAGTTTCCTGCTGCATTCAGCCCCAGCTGAAGGCTGGTGGCAGCAGTGGTAGACCCCCATGCATGGCCAGGAGGAGAGAGGGAGGCATGGCTGGATGGGTGTGTGTGGAGGGAAGTGCTGTCCCTGTCTGGGAGCAGAGAGCAGGGGTCTGTAACTTGGCACTACATGCCCACAGAGAGTATCTTTGGATGTGACCTGGTCAGTGGGAATGCTCTGCCTTAGTCTGCTTGAAAGCTAAACTCAGCCCTTGGCACGTGCCTGGTACCTGTGGCAGCCCTGGGTTGTTTGGGAGACTGTCCCAGCTCCCTCACAGGGCCCCAGCACTGCCACAAACGCCTGTCATGGCCTGAGCTCCAATGCTTGTCTCTCTGTTAAAGAACAACACAATAGCACAACAGCTCCTGGCAGTAGCTGCACAAACCTGGGTTGTTTTGACAGCACCTTATTTCAGCCCTGTGCTCTGGAAGTCTTGTGGGAATGTTTCCTGCAGCAGCTCGTGGTGGCAGAGCTGTGGCACAGGAGAATGTACAAGTCGCCCTGTGGATGATCACAACAGGTTTAGTGTGAAGACCTGTCCCTGGTCTCCACTGGGTGCTTTTCAGGCACTTATTTACCAGGGAAATAAGACAGGGGCTGGGGACCACGGCCCTTGGACACCTTCAGCAGTGTGGCAGTGGTCTCAGCCCCATGCTGGCCGTGGCATGTCTGTGGGGTGGGCTGTATCCAGGTGGGAATGGCACTGGGCTCCTGGTCCCCATCCTGTCACAAGGAATCAAGGGCATTCAGATAAGGGCTGGGGCCATGGCAGAAGTAACAAGGGGCATCCAGGAGCAGTTAGCTTGTCTGCTGGGCTCTCCATCTGTGTCCTGGTGTGCAGAGCAGCTGAGCAGACACCAGGAGAGTCAGAAGCAGTTTTTTCAGGAAGGGTGAGCCCAGTGTGGAGCTCTGACCTGGCTGTCAGCCGCAGATGCAGGGAGCCTGTGTGCTGAACGGTGGGTGCTGCTGGGGGAGGCCAAAGTTGGAGCACAAGGAAAGCAACTGCCTCGATCCTGGCACACGCCCAGGGCACTGCCAGCTGGGGCACCGTGTTCACCTCTGCCTGAGCAGGGTCAGCCCTTTGGGCTGCTATCTGCCCCTTAAAAACGAGCAGAGGAGCCACCAGAGGAGTCCTTCCTCTGCTAGGAAGAGAAGGCCCCTGGGCTCGAGATGCCGCCTGCAGCAGGCAGCGGAGAGCCGCGGGTGCTCCCCGAGCTGCAGCGAGCGGCGGCTCCGCGACCGCCGCGCTCGGGGCGCCCCACGCCAGCCGGAGCTGCCGAGCCTGCTCTTTTTCTGCAGAATCTGGCACACTGTCCAATACAGATTCACTACAAGAGCTGTACTCTGCCTGTATATGAAGATTTAATTAGGCAGCAAATGCTTTCTGCTTCCAAGCCCTGAGGCTGAAGAAATCCAGAATGTCTTTGAGTTTCTTAATGGCACAATTGTCCCCTCCAATAGGCTGCGAATGGTGTTAGTGACATTGGGCAAAGCCTGCCTTCTGCATTACATTTGCGCACTTGCTGACCCGCCGGTGCAGCCCTGCATCCCCCTGAATGCCCCCGGGGCTGTGGGAGGGACTCGGCTGAGCCTGAGCCCTCTCATGGGCCGCTGAGGACACTGCTCCTCTACTGCAGGAGGAGCTCACAGCAGTACCTGGTCCAGGGGCTGTCATCGCAGCTCCTCTTTGGAGCGTCTGTGAAGGCTCCGAGCCAGGACGAGGGCAGCAAACCCATTCTCCCCATGGTGGCACCCCTCCTTGCTGGCACTGTGCCACCCTGCCCTGAGCTCTTGCTGCGAGACCCCTGGGTGAATGGTAGTATTAATGTTTGCCATTCCTTCACTCTCTGCACTGTGCAGGAGCTCACAGCTTCAGCAGACACAGATTTTCTGTCCTGGCTAGTGTGTACTCTCTCCACACTAAATTGGATATAGTCTATTCCTCAGAAAGCTCAAACTCTAAAATAAACTATAATGCAAAATAAGGGGCTCCTGTGCTGTGGAGAACCAAGTTCTGCTGCAGTCATGACCCCTGCCAGTGTCACAGCCTGGCTCTGCTGAAGTCAGGGCTTCCCTTGTGGCTGCCCTGTTCCACAGCTTGGACAGAAAGCTTCACCACTGAGCAACCTCTGAGAGCCCGGTTCTGCTCTTGAGCCTCCTCCCCTGGAGAGCTATTTGTACATTCTCAGCATTGATTCTGAAAATGCAGATTGTCCTTCTAATTTAAAGAAAGCAAGAAATTTTTAAGCACTGAGAAAGCTCCCAGTTCTTTAAAATCTGTTTGGCTTAAAGTATGAAAAAATGAAGTATTTTTTACATGTCTCGATGTCCCTTTGGGTGAGGAAAAGGGGGAATTGTTTGACACCTTTCCACAGGAACCCAAATGATGCATATATTGCAGGAAACTCATTAAAACACATTTCCAATATCAAAGGACCATTCCCAATCCCTGGCAACCTGCTGCTTCAAACAGCAGCTCCAGCCTCCCAGCTGGCATGTTCAGTTCTAGGACAGCTGCTGCCCACTTCCATGTTAGCCCTCCTGCCCCTCCCTAAGGCTGCAGTCACCCACGTCATTCACATCTCCATTTGGAATGCAGGAAATGCCTCAGGAACGGACACTGAGCAAAAGGTAAATCATGAGCAACAAGGAAGCTGCTGCCAGGAGCTGTGCAGGCACCACGTGTGTCACAGGTGTCACAGCACCTCTGTCCAGCTGTCACCCCTCTGCATGGGACACTGCTGCTGTCTGTCTGTCTGCCCACACCACTGGCCCAACACCGAGATGGGAGCCAGCAAATCCCAGACTGACAGCTGAAAAATTGGCACTATTTTTTTCTTTTATTGTAATGCAGAAAATAAATTCATCTTGGGGTCTGTGGCAGCTCGGGAAGTTCCACAGCAAGCAGACCTTGGAGGCAAATACTGCTCTTCACCCTGGCACAAGCAGGAGTGGTGTGAAGGAGCTGCACTCCCTGGACAATGGCATCTGCTCAGAAACCTTCATCCTTCTTCAAATCTGGTGCCCACGAAGGGCGTTGGGAAAAGCCTGTGCTTGATTTCCCTGGCTCTGACTAGGCCCTGGCTCTTGAGGCCATGCAAGTTGCTGCTAGGATCTCACTCCCCCTATTTGTTCCCAAAACTTCAAAAAGAGTCTCTCTGAGCTTTTACTCTCAATGTTTGAGACACTCGTCACTTTATAAAATGTCTTCATTATTTTAAAATGAGGGGTTTGAGAGAAACTGTTGTTATTTATAGATATCTGTCTGCTATCAAGGTGCTTATCACTGTCACACCCCAGAGCCTCCAGTAAATGCCTGTTGATGGCCACTCTGGAGATGCAGCTGGACAAGGCAGGCTGTCACCCGTGCCCCCCCACCAGGGTGGGTCTGTGTCACCCTTGGTTTGGGGCTGCTCACTGGGAGACAGTGAGGCAGCCAGCAGAGCCTCCGAGAGGGCGAATTCCCCCGGACAGCCCTGGCCCTGTCCCTGTCCCAGGACAGCCAGGCAGAGCATTCTGGTGGGCACAGTGCAGCTGCCACAGCTGGGGGTGCTGGGTGGAAGCCTGCTGGTCACACTGGGGACCCGTGTGCCTGTGTCCCCACCTGGTGCCCAGAGCTGGGTCCAGTGGCCAGCAGGACTGGGGTGGTGTGACTGGGGTGAGCTGGGGCCGGGGGTGCCAGGTGCTGGGCACAGGCAATTGTTTTTCATTCAGGGGGAATCAATACTCCTCAGGAAACAGCCTGTTAGTCACTCACAGCTCTCTGAAACCCACTGCTGGGAGGGTGGCTCAGAGGGTCCTCACAGCTGCTGGGCCCCTTTGGAGCAGGAGCCTTTGCCTGCATCTCACCACCACATCTCCCTGGGAATCCATCTACTCATCTCAGCCCTATAAGAACTGTTAACATACAGGGAGCAATAAACATCCTCTGGCTATTATTTTCCAATTGCATGGTCAGCTCAAACAGACAGCAGCTCACAGCAGGGTTTGATATGCTTATATTGATTTTCTTTATAGATTAGAGTGATTCAAGCAGTTATAAGGTTAATTTCAGATGATTAACTTCACCATATTGTAATATTTGATTTAGATAGGCTTTCAAACACTTTCCAGCTATTGATTTTCAATATCACACTTCTAGCACTGCAGCCAAATGTCATTTAAATAAAAGGTTGACAGAGTAGAAAATATCCACATCAGTCCAGAAAATTCTGCCACATCCAGCCTGGATCAGCCCTGGCATTCCAGGGAGAGGAGTGTGCTGCAGGGTGGCACACACGTCTCCAAACCAGGCCTTGGCCAAATTGGTGCTGGGCTGATGCAGCCCCTGGGTGAGGGTGGCTCTGGCTGGGCAGGGTCTCGCCAGCCATGGTCCCCCCTTCATTGCTGTGTCCCTGTCACACGGGCTGTGGGGACTGTGGTGTCACTGCTGTTGGCAGGGCTGCTGCTGTTTTGTTTGTGACATTAAAACTCCCTTATAAAAATCACCCATTAAATTGTTGGATATCAGGAGAAAGTTGACTTTCCTCGTGGCTTCAGGTAATTCCCCCATCCTGAGGAGGTGCAAGAGTTGTAAAATGGGTAACAGGTTTTCTTTACATCAGCTGCAAGCAGCTGGGGATTTGGAGACTGTAGGAAAATTACATGTATGTGATTTTATAGGAAGCTTCCTCTTAAAATACATGAACATGTATTTCATGGGACATGAAATCTTTCCTTTTTAAGGGGCCCTCATTCCTCAGAATGTGCCAGCTCAAGGGAAGGTCAGTGCTTATGGTTCTGATGAAGGCACTGGAGATGTGGAATGTGAGCAGGAAGGACTTGTGTCCACCACCCCCTCTGGCAGAGCACATGCAGGGAGCTTTTTCTTTTTAATGGCTTGTGTCTCCTTCTGTCTCACACACTTTTATTTTCAGGGGCTATTTTCTTCCTCTCGTTTTGGTGATGTGCTGAATACAGATGAGACTTAGAATACATAGAGCTACTAGACTGACACACACTCATTTTGTAGGTTTGGAAAAAATAAACCCCTGCTCAAGTTAGCTTGGCACAGTTAGAAAATGATGTGAGCACCTGGCTGGCAGCATGCCCTCACTGCCCAGGACCTCAGGGCACTCACGAGGGCCTGTGCAAGGACGTGTCCATGCAGGGTCCCTGTCCCCACCAGCCTGGGGGGTGCTGGAGCCCAGGGCTGTGCCCTGGGGCTGCTCTGGCCTCTGCCCCCGGGAACCTTCTGGAACCTGCCTTGTCTGGAGTGCCCAAGTCCCACAGTTTATGTCCAGGCCATTGCTCTCTGTGCCTGCACCTCCTGAGGTGAAGGGATATTGCTTCCCATAAATTTCAGGGATTCTTTACAGAGTGCCTGGCTGGCCACAATGGTTCAGACAGAGCTGATCAAATACTTACTCGTCAGATGAGTTGTCTGATTAGTTTTGTAATTTCAAATAATTTATTTATAAGTCATCTGCAATAACTAATATTTATATTGCTTCATGACCAGCAATGGCTTGCCCTTTCTGATGATAAATCCCCATACACCTGCAGCAGCTGATGCTGATGGCCTAAACTTGGGAACAATAATCCAAGCAAGTAAGGAGTGCTCTGTCATCTCCTCAGAGGCTGCAGAACATGTGTATTATCTTCAGCTCTTTCCCACAATTCTTCCACATACACTTTTTGACAAAAGGAGACTGTACAGACCCCACAAAGGTCAAAGCTATTAAAAATCTTTTCAGTGAGCAGTGCTGCATATCTCTAAACACTCAGAGCTCTCCAAGGAAAGTCAGAACTTGCATTTTTCACCTCTAGCTCTTCTAGTCCTGTCCAGCACCCACTGAAAGAAACCTGTGTGGAAAATCACCTCCTGGAGCCCCTGGGTTTGTCAAACCAGGCAGATGAAGCAGCCATTGGCTTGTCCCTGTTGAACCCAGGGAGATAAAAGCATCTGTTCAAGTAATTCATGTGACTAGAAAAATACAAGATGTGAGATTCAAGGCATTTTAAAATACAAAGGAATATTTGTTCAATAGTTTTTCAGGTATCTGTTGAATCTGTATTGCCTAAGAAAAACATGTGGCTTAAATAGACCTTGCAGTCTCTGCTCCAAGACCACATGTTTTGGCAGGATTTTGTTGCTCACTGTCTTTACCTGCTTTCACCTCACTGTGAGATGCCTCAGAAGCTCCTTCCAGGAACTTCTGGATTTGAATGATGTAAATAGTTGTGTCATCTGTGTTCGAGGCTAAGCTGTCTGCCTGCCATCCCACTTGTATGTTAAATGAAGGCAGCTCCTCTACAGCCCAGGACAGCTCCCTGCTAATTGCCTTAGTCCTGCAGACATCCGTGATTTAAATCTGCCCCCTGTTCCTGCTCCTGGGCCCAGCTGGGAGGGGCTGTATGTCCTGCACCACTTGCTGTGTATGGCCAGTGATGTCAGCCTCTCACTGGTGAGGTTTCTGAGAGATGATGTGAAGATGACATTGCCTGCAGCCTCTCAGTCTGCACCAATTAAACAGAGAAATTAAAAAATGTCTGAGTCAATTAAAAAGAGGAGTTAAACAATGTGATAAACAGGAGACAATGGAGACAAAGTTGGCACATCTAAGGAAGGACAGACAGTACAACAGCCCCAAGAACAGCTGTCTGTGTCAGTGCAGCAGTGCCCTCCCTGGGCCTCTGCAGCCCCCTGTCTCACGGGGCTGGCACCTGGGGCTGCTCAGAACCCACTTCCTAGGGAATTTCTCCTCCTTGGTCTGGCCTCTCCTCCCGGCACCTTCTCTCCTGTGCCAGCAGCAGAGTCCAGCAAATCCCTTTCCTCTGGGCACTTGGGCAGATGTTTTCTGGCCTCAGGGGCTGGGTGCTTTGTGAGGAGTGTGGGGACTGCGAAGGACCCACAGAGCCAGCTCTGGAAGGGCAGCATCCCTTGAACTCAGCCTAATGCATCATCTCAGCCTAATCCATCATCTCAGCCTGGAGCTCAGAGATGAGACAGACCAGCCCAGTAGTCAGAGCTGCTCTCTGTGGTGGCAAACATGGCATCCAGCTTAACATGAGCCAGAAATGAAGTCTGAATTCCTCCAGGGAGCTCGTGTCTTTGGACGAGCTAGAGCATTGCTCGCTGAAGGATAACAATCTTCAGGATTCCTCACTGCTGCCCTCAGTATGCTGGTAGAGGGGAGAGGCTGTCTACAGGCAGGACAAGTTCCTCCTGGAGGCTAGGAAAGTGCAGCTGGCATGTGTTTTCCAAATAACTTTACAGAAAATTATAAATCAACACCATAACTACAGCTGAGCTTGGCTCAGTCAGTGGGGAGCAGCTTGAAGAGGTGGCTGGAGAGAATGGTGCTGTGGGTCAGCCCTTGATGCCTTGAGAAATGTCACTGGCACACTGAGACCTTGGGCATGGTCTCCAGAGTCACTTCCACAGCCTGCCTGCATGGCTCAGCCTCAGTGTTGTGGGTGATGGTCGCAGGCAACTGCCCCCTGTCATCCTCAGCAGAGGATGTGCCGGCAGCTGGGCTCGGCTCCTGGCTCTCCTGGGGCTCCTGCACCTGCTGGAAGGGCCTTTGGGTCCCACAGCCAGCGGCTGACTGGCTCCCCAGCTCACTGCAGCACAGCCCGAGGCGTGGATGGTGAGAGTGTGACAGGCACAGAGATATCCTGTGTCTGTACCCTTGGAGAGGAGGAGCACGGTCCGTCACAGCGCCCCTCTGCCCAGGCTGGAAGCAATCCAGCTTTCACGGGGTTTTTCCTACACTCAATTGAGTGACTTTTCTTTCCCAGAGCTGTTAAGCAGCTAAGCCAGACTCTGTCTTTGCTGCATCTAATTGGCACTTTCAGCTGTAAGTAAGGTGATCTACAAATCATTTTGATCTCTGTTCAGTTCTTTGATCTTACTGTTGTTCTCAGGTGCATATAGTGACAGCACAATTAATTAATTGCAGGCTGATAATTGTGCAGCTGCAGCATGCTCTAGTTCATGCTTAGAGTTCTACTAGTTGAGTTGCCAGGGTTTGTCATCAATTCTGGCAAACAAGAGTGATCTGAAATAGCATTCGTTGACCTTTTCAACATGGGCAAGTCCACAGGCAGAGTGCACGTGCTGGGGAGGAGCCCCAGCCCCCTACACGGCAGGCACTTGGCGCCCGGAGCTGACAGGCACGAGTGCCCTGCTGCAGATTGGCAGCTCCTCAGGCTGCTGGATTATTTATTGGTGAATGCTACATCCAGCCTGCAGAGAGAGGAGAGAGCTGCACGGCACTTTGGGGAATAAGCCAGAGACCTTTGCTAGTATTAACTCTTCTGTATCCTTCAGTCTGAAAGGGAATTAATTAAACCTTGTGCTGCAGGGTTTTGATCCATCCCTGCTGCAGGACAGGATGAGTCCCAGGAACAGAGTAGGATAGTCTGTATGGGATGCTCTGCTCTGAAATGTCTGGCAGGAAAGTAAAGCAGATGTGATTTGTTTGTGCTGGTCCCTTGGCTTATGCTGTCCACACCAAGGAGGTGACATCACTATCCTAATTCAGTGCCACAGGGCTGGTGACCTGGCACTAGGGCAGGCATCAGTGCAGTACCTGTGGGTGTGGTGGGTCCCCTTGCAGGAAAAGGCAGGAGAAGCCATTTGCTAATGCTGGTGACTGAAGTTCCTGTGAGGGAAGCCCCAGTCCTCTGGGCTGGGCACACATCTTTTGGAGCCAGCTTTGCTGCCATCCGTGCTCTGGCAGGGCTTGTTCAGCTTTTGCAGGCTTGTGCTCCATGGGATGTCAAACCTCTGCCAGAAGAGCCAGTGGACAAAAGAGCCTTGTCTGTGTATTCTGCTCCCTTAAAACAAGGCAAATATTTCAGTATCTGTTCAAGAATATTTGCATTTTTATGGATAAATTCAAGAAAAAAGGCACAACAATCCCAATTTGCATCCCTTATTTCCATAGAAACTACAGGAGCCTTAATTGCTTTCATGTGCTTTTGATGAAAATTGAGTGGAGTATCTTTATCCTGCCATAAGGTGGGAAGAAAAATTGGCATTAAAAATAATATCTAATGGTTCAAAGGATACTTTTGCAAAATAACTTCCTGTGATTTATTAAATAACTCGGTGTTTTTCAAACAATTGGAAAAAAAACTTTCTAGAAAACTTGTTGCAAGCCTTCACTAAACTGCTGCAGATTGACATCTGCGGTGTGGAAGGAGGGCTGTGTACCAGGCTGTGGCTGGTGACATCGGGGCATTCAGCTCCTAATCAAAGTTCAGACTCTAGCAGGGAACGATAAAGAATTTGGATATTGTAATCTGTGCAAGCCTTTTTAACTGTAGCGGGGGGGGAACGAGTTATTTTTCTGCATGGCAGCAGGAGAGGCTGGGGGTCAGGAGCAGCCCCGGCCGGGGCTCCCGGCGCGGGCGCTGTCGCTGTCGCTGTCGCTGCCGAGCCGCGCTGAGCTCCGCGGGGTGAGCCGTGCCCGCGCCGCTCCGCCTGACTCGAGCCCATTTATATTTGATGGTGTTTGGATGAATTATGCACATAGCCACTAAGAGAAATTTAATGATGGGTTTCGTCTTATTTTTTATAGATTTCAGCCTTTGAATTAAGCACCAGTTCACTCTCAGTGCTACAGGCGATAAAAGGGAATATTCCGGTCCCTTTGTCCGTCACAGCTGCTCTGCCGAGCAGAGTTAACAAGTAAACAGTAATCGCCCGCAATTATTGCCCATTACGTGCTCTCTTCACCTGAGATCACACAACAAAGCCCGAGTGTGCCGCCGCAGGAGGAGTCGGGTGGCAAGGAGCTGTCAGGATGAAATAACAGCAGAGACCTGTCAAACGCTGGCTCCTGAAAGACCTAAATCCTCTCTCGGTGCCCCTCCGTGCAGCGTAGAACAGCTATTGCTGTGTAATTATAAATTGTCTGTAGGCTTATCTCAGGTTCAGGGTTGACATTACAATAATAGGGTGGGCGAGCTTTATTTAAGGGATGATGCGCGGTGTACACGGCAGCAAAGGAGTGGGGTGGGTGATTAACACCGGCACGGAGCCTGGGTGGTCCCTGCAGAGGAAAAGGAGCTTGTGCGGCCATGGGCTCTGCTGGGAGGTGGGCAGCGTCCCGGGACAGGTGAGAGGAGGGACTCCTGTCGCCCAGCTCCGCATGTACCAGTGCCACGTTTCCAGGAGTGTTCCACTCGGGCACTTCGTCACCAGCAGAGAGGGACGGGCGGGTTTTTGGTGTTTTACCGACTTAATTCAGATGCTTACTTCAGGGATGAATTGAATTATTCTCAGAATTGCCTTTTCTTTCCTTTTGCTATAAGAAAAGCAGAAGGTGATGATCTCAGATGTGGAGCTGTTAGTCAGGAGGGATAGATCCTGTTGGAAATACCTCATTCATTTTGCCCAATATTTTCCTAATGTGCTTCTCTGGTTCTACTTTTTTTTTTTAAGGATGAATTTTCCCAGGATGGATCTCCTACAATGTTTCCAGGCAAGTAGATATGTTAGAAGGGGAAGACGTAGAGAACAAGCCTTGCACATGTATGTTCAAGGTAATCTTTTCTTGAGCCAGGTTTGCACTGCAGACAGGTGGTCCTGAGCAGTAATTGTGCCCTGCCAGCTCTGCCTGGGAGCCTCCTCCTGTCCCCCTGCTCCCTCCTGCAGCGAAGGGGCAGCAGTGCTGGGGATAGAGGGGCTGCTGAGAGCCCGGCCAGACGGGGAGACCCACGCAACAGCACGGTGGGGCTGTCTGGCTGCAGCCCTGGGTGCAGAGCAGCCCCCAGAGTGGGTTGCCTTTGGAGTCAATGCCTGAACCTGGCTTTTTGTATTGGGGTAAAAATAAAGAAAAAAACCCCACGTGGATCCACATTATCTCTTAAGTTCCAATATGCCTGAACTTTCCGTGGGAGCTCAGCACCCGAGGCAGCCCTGACTGTTGTTACAGCTGGCCATCCTGGGAGGGCAGCTCGCCTCTGGGCTGGCTTGGGCAGCAGCCCCTTCAATCTCCATGTGAACTGCTGGGCTGCAGGAAATTACAGGGATCCACTGCTATTTACACAGGAAAGGCAGCGCGAGTGCCTTGGCCCTGAGGGTGCAGGCAGGTACTACAGAGTGAGATTCCTGAGGATGAGGAAGCCTGGGAACTGCCCCAGAAGCTGTGGGCCTGTGCTCGTTTCTGCAGCCCCATCTCAGTCAGTGAGATTGGTGGAGCTGGTGCCACTCGGGGGAGTTAGTAGTGGTATTAACTGGAGGAAATACTATAGAGTAAGTATTAGCCTTGTATTATGTAGAATTTTAAAGCGCTTCATTAATTTACAATTCCACTTTTTATTAAATTAATTTGCATTTTAATGAAAAAAAGTAAGTGGAGCTAGCTCTCTTCTTGAAGTGGCGATAACATGCCACCTGTGTGTGAATGAGCGTGCCTGAGCTGGCTGAGGTGGTCTGGCATTGGCAAGTTCACAGCCCTGTGGGGGACTGTCCCCAGGACACGTCCCTCCCTTCCCTGTGTCCTTGAGCAGCCTGCATGCTGGGGCTTCCACGAAGCGTGGGGGAAAGGCTCCAGGAAAAGCAGGAGCAGGATGCAATGATCCCACCTGATAACAGGGATCTCTGCAGTGTCCAACGTGCCACCATGCCCTTCTGGACAGGGCACCACGTGTCCCTGCTGCCAGGCTCTGTCTTCTCCAGGAAACAGGGACTGGGACAGCACAACGCCCTGGGACAGAAGAGCCCCAGCACCCTCCCCTCTCAGCATGCAGGGCAAATGGAAGAGCTCAGCTAAAGGTCACAAAAAGTAAAAATTCCCATTGCTAGGCACCCTGTGGGATGTGCAGTTTGTGTTTCCTGACAGATGCCTCTGATGCTCAGCGTCTGCTCCTGATCTGGGACTGCTGCTCTTCAGGGAGACCAGCCCCATGGCTGGCAGGTATCAGTTCTGGAGTGAAGCAAGGCACACTCGTGCAAAGTAAATAGCAGACATCATTCTGATATCACTGTCAAGAGCTGTATTTAAAGTGGGACAAAGGTGGTATGTTTCTCTGCAAGTTTCTTTTGTTGGGGTTTGAGGTTTTCTGGGGGGCGAGGGTTGTTTGTTTCTGGTTTTGTTGCTGTTGTTTGGTTTGTTGTGGTTTTTTTGTAGTTTGGGATCTTTCTGTTACTGTTCTTTGCTTAGAAGTTTTTTATGTTTTGAGGGGTTTTATATTTCTTTGGGGTTTTTTGTTTGTTTGTTTCAGGGTTTTTTTTGGATAGGATTTCAGGTGTGGTTACAGCTAGGCAAAATAAAAAAAAAATTAAAAATCCACTAGCCTCTTTGCCTTCTGGCTCTGGGATCAATAGGTAACATCTGTGGTGCCTCCACAGCCTCCTAAATTCTTTACTGGGAAACAAGCACTCCTCTTCAGGGTTTCATAATATTATTATTTAATAATTGTTGTTGAAATTATTATTACTGTTGTTGTTATTAGTAATATTACCATTTGAGTTGACTGCAAATGAGATGCTCTCCACCAAACCATCATTACTTCCAACCTTTCTTATCATCAGTTCTGCTGTTGACTTTGTGGCAGCAATCCCACACAGTCCTATGGGTTTTGAGACAGGTTAATTTTATAAGTCTTTTAATTTTTAATTTTTTGTTTCCCCAATAGCATCACATGTCTGCTAAGGGAACTGGGCTGTGTTCCCTCACACCTTGGTGTCAAGTGGTCCAGCAGCTGTGATCCAAGTGGATCTCCTGGCCTGTGCAGCCAGAGATGATGGGAGTTTCTAGGCTCCAGGAGCATAGCCCTGTAGTTCCTTGCCCCTTACAAAAGGAGTACCAGGGCATTGTGTGCATGTTGGCTTTTCTTAGAAAGAAAAATTAAGCAATAAACATCCACAGAAATGAGACATTTAAAATTCCGAGTAATTGATACTAGGAAAAAATATGATAGGATGAAATCTATTCCTGCAATAAACTGTCCATTAGTTGGGCCATCAGCATAACCCTAATCTAAAGTTATGAGGATCCATTACAGATATAATCAAATACAATTTTCTATATTCCATGAATCAAAAGCACCATATGTATTAAGAGCCTAGTTTGTCTTTGTGTTCCTGCTTTCTCCTAGAACAGTGTATATCTGATTTCTTGTGTTATATTGCTCTGATGTCTGCTAAGGGCACCATGCCCTAGAAATTCACATTAAATAACTGAGAGCGAGTACTAGAAATGAAAAAAGTGAAATACTATCTAGACAGCTGGAAGTAAAAATATGAAAAGTGTTGCACTTACAGAAGAAAAAAAAGCCTATTTTTATGACTTGAATAGACAGCCTGGTATAAAGAGAAATTTCTCACCCAAGATCAGACATGCAGCTGGTTGCAGCAGGCAGCTGGGATGCTGGGTGTGGTGCAGACACTGGCTCCAGAGAGCGTGGGGATGTGGCCACAGGTGCCAGGTTGCCAAGGCACCTACGTTCCCACACTTGCTGGGCAGAGGGTCACTGCAGCCCAGGACATGTTTTGGCTTCAGAAGGACATGTGCACTGAGCTTTTAAAGGACACCCTGCAGACAGGGTGAAGCTGTGGCCAGGTACATCTGCAGCTGTGAGCTCTCCCACTATGAGGGCTGTTCCTTCCATCCTCAGTGGCCTGGCTTCCAACTTGTCCTTCTTTCCCTTTGTTTCATTCATTTTTCCATTTCTCACCACTGACCAGGCTACGCCCCCCAACAGCCCGTCCCCAGGTCCCTGCCTGCCTGAGCAGGTCTGCTTCTGTCCAGCTCATGGACATACCCTAGGTCTGGCAGATGTCTCTGGGAACCAGTGGCCAGGAGACACTTCACCAGGAGAGCCTGAAGGGAGCTGCTGTGGTCTGTAAGGGTTGATGCTTCCTGCCAAGAGTTGCCTCCATCTCTGAACACAGTTTTCCAGAGAGGAAATTACCTGCCTGTGGTCCGGCACAGGAGCTCTAATGTGTTGGCAGGAGCCTGGAGCCATCTCCTGTCCTTGCTCTCTCATCAATTCTCCAGCTGTTCTCTAGTCCCATCTGAAAAAAACAAACCTCTTCTGTCTCCCCAGACCAGCCCCCGGTTTATCTGTGCTCTTTTCCGTAGGTGTCTGTCCATAAGAAGGGATGCTTTAATTTATTCATGACACACCACTTGCTGCTTTCTCCAGTATCACATACATGCCTCCATGGCTGACCTGCACTGTTTGGCTTTGCTGCTGGGAAGACCCTCCCCAGAAGAGCACTTGGACACTGTGGCACTGCTGGTGCTCTGGCTCTGCCGTGTGCCTTGGCTCCCTCAGCTGGGCAGGCTCCAGGGATGCTGGCTGGAGTCTCTTGGCTCCTGCCCTCTGCAATGTTTCACCTTGTGCCATGGGTGGCTGTGAGCTCCCAGCGGTGAATGTCCCTGCATGGGCTTGCCCTGCTCAGGGAACCTGCTAAAGCCTTACTGGGGGAGAGGGTTTGCTAGGCAAAGCTGAAGCCACAGTGGGTCTTTTTGTGCCAGCACAGGGGTCAGCTGTCAGGGCATGCTGCAGGCTTGCTGCTAAATTCTAGGGTGAGGAGCAAAAGATTGTAAAAAGACAATATTCTGTTAGTAATTTGGACAAAATAGTGGCTGTATAATCATCCTAAGTTAATCAGTAGATGTGAGATGAGAGTCCTGCACAGGGGCTAGGCAAGGTGAGCCTGCTGAGAGCACCAAGTGGGAGAGGGGTGACAGCTGAGTGAGATGCTGCCACAGCCCAGACAAGAGGAGTGAAAGCCGGTATTGGATTTCTTTGCTAAGAGCTGCGGATCAGCCAGCTAACGAGGCAGTGAGTTCTGAGGGCAGAGGAAGAGCTTGGGGCTCGGTTAGTGCTCATTAGCAGCCCGAGATGTGAGAGCTCTCAGCACGCTGGTGCTTTGGGCTCCCAGGCCTTCGGCTGTCCCTGGAAGGAGGGCTAGCACCCTGCTCCCGGTGGCACAGCTCCAGCAGCCGCCGGCCGCTCCTCAGCCAGAGCAGCCGCTCTTGGAGCTGCAAATGCTAAAAGCTTGAGAAATTAATTTTGCCTGTCAGAGATTCAAATGTACACGTGTGAACTGTGGTTCAGCAAGGTATGAACCCACCTGGCTGCGCTCCAGCTCCGGGAGCGCCGCTCACCGCAGGGGAGAGGAGGCCAGCGAGTACCTGCCAGTGTAAGCTGCTATTGTCTTCCACATAAAACATGCCCTTAATTAATAGCTAGCATGAACCTAAGCCACTATCTCTGTTATCAATTTGTGGATGTGGTTGGATTGTCTGTCTCCCAGGACAGTAATATCCCTTCATCTTACTGCAAATTGCTCACAGCATCCTTCTATTACACTGGCTTAATGCTTGAAAAATAGAGATTTAATACTCTACCATATCAGACCAAGTGAGGTCAAAGCAATTCATATTCACGATCCTACAAAGCTCCCTGATGGTGTTCCTGTGAGGAATGTGAGTGGAGGATGCAAACCAGTGAGGTCCTGCCCTGGCTCACAGCTGTCCCACACCAACAGGGACCAGGACAGCCCCCACGGTGGAAGTGTTGGCTCATTCCTGGGAGGAGAGCGGGTGCCCTGTGTGCCCGGGCATGGTGGGTGCAGCCTGGGGTCCCTTCTGGGCTGTGCCAGCCTCTGGCCCCACGTTGTTGCCACCCATTCCTGCATTTCCCATTTTGAGGGGTTTTGCTAGAGCAGAACGGCAGCAGCCCGTGTGTTTTGTGTGTGTGATAGGATCAGAAACTGCTTCTGGGGTTCCCAGGGTACTGGAGGTTCCCTGATGTGTTTTTAATGAGCTGGCTGAGCGTAACTTGCGTGCAAGTTTCCTCTGAACTGCTGGTTGTCACCGTGGCTCTGGGCAGAAAGCCTGGGAGTATCATGTCCTGTGTTCACACGTTTATTTTTCTCCTGAGAAGTGTATATATATTGAGAAAAAATAGTAGCTGGTGTTTGTACATTTCCTCCCCAGCAAGAAAATATTTATCTCCAGGGATGATGTGTATATTGCCAGGACACATCCCTCCTGCATTTGCTTTTATGTGTGTACCAGGACATGGATTTCACCTGCAACTTGTGAAGCACATAAAATGAAGGGGAAGTTTAGTCTCAGAGGGATTTATGCTGAGAAATTAAACGTGGGTTAGGAGAAATATCCCTTTGCCTTGCACAAATTTGGCATAATGAACATAATTCTCCTGTTGTGAGCTGAACGTCCAGCTGAATTTGCCAGCAAGACGCTGAACAGGGAGCACAGCTGTGCCAGCCCCAGAGCAAGGCGTGCTGCTGGGAAGCATCAGTGCTGCCGTGCTGGAGCAGGCTGCCTTCTGCACGGAGAGCACTGGGCAGCAGCGCTGCCCCTGAAAACACTGCTTCGCACAAGAAAGGGTTGTTCCCGAGTCTGAGGAATTTAGAGAATGAAACTGCTGGGCTAAAATTAGGCGGTGCAGCCCCCAGTGATGGCTGTAGAAACGCGCTAATCGCAGAGGGAGCGGCTGCGGCTCCTGCCGGGATCTGGCAGGATCCTGCCGGGGCCACGGGAACCCGGCAGAGAAGGATTCGGGAAGGGAGCGGCCGGGCCCGCTGTCCTCGGAGGCACGGTGACACGCCGATGAGTGCTGCCGGGTGGCTAATTGCTCAGGGCAGGCTGACACAATGGAGCAGTTCTGAGAGCACCTCAGCTGCGGAGGTCAGCAGTGACGCAGGAGGCTTAATTTTTCATAGCGTGCTCCTTGTATCCTACAACTCCTCCTGTAATGGACTAGCAAATTACCACACTATTTAAAAGGCAGCAATTTATAACATTTTGATAACTGCATGCTCCTGAGGGTATGCTATTCGTGCCTGCAGAGAGAATGTGGGAATGCTGCTCTCCCTGCAGCGTGGGCACGGGCATGGGGGCATGCACACACACACACACCTCTGCCATGCCAACACCTCCCCTCCAGCCCGGGTCAGAGACTCACCAGGCCTCCTGGAAAAGACCTCTGCCTCTCAGACCTGGGCTGCCTCTGTCCCATTCCTGCTCGTTTCAACAGGTTTCTGGTTTAGGGACCCTGGTGACGTTCCAGTGCCCACCCAGTTTCACTGTTCCCCAGTGTCACTACCTGGCGTCCATGTGTGCATTGTTCTGGGTGCACCTGGCTGTTGCCATGCTTGCACTGCCTCCTATCACAGGAGAATTACTTCAATCCCTGAGGGATGTCCAAGTGGTTTCTCCCACAGAGGAGCTGCAATCACGAGAAGTGGGTAGGGCTCATGGAACTGTACTGACCTGATTTACAAAGCCCCAAGATCAGCAGACAATTCTTTTAAAGATCTCTTCTTACCTCTTTGTGGGAAGGCAGCTTGGGGATTCATCCCAGGTGCAGCTGCCCTCGTATCTGTGAGTTCTCTGCAGACACACTCAGGCCACCACACATCTGGCTGTCCTATTCACAGTATTTCAGATACATGCTGCCCTGCTGCTGTGTTGCACAAGCATCACTTCTGCTGCATGCAAGGAATCTGCTTTCATTTCTCACTGAGAAGTCTGAAGAATTGGGTGCCCAAAGAATTTGCATGGAAACAAACATCCCTCTCAAGTAACTAAACTCCCATCCCTGGGTCATGGCAGCAGGCTAGCTCTTCCTGCACAAATTGGGCCCTCTGCAATTTCCTCACAGAAGCCGCTACTTTCCACAGAACCACCAGGTGCCGTCTGCTGGGAGGAAGGGAACACAAGATCCAAGTGCTGGCGTGAAGCCCAGGCACTGGTGCATCCCCTTGTCACACTGTAGGAGTGAACAGAGCGCAGGACAGCACAGGAGCAGGGAGGCACAGAGCTGTGTTCGGGTGGACAGTTCGCAGTGAATGTGCCCTGGGTTTGACAGCAGAGTGTTCCTGCATTAGCACCACAGCACCAGGTGTTAACTGTCTGCTTTCCCTCTGGAGTGGTGTAACTGCTCCGTGCAGCAGAGATGCATCCAATTAATTGGATGGATAGAAGTGGTTAATGCACCTTGGAGAAACATAATTTAATTGGAAATTATTATTATGTTCTGCTCCTATGTAAAGAGTGTGAGAATCAGCACTAATGGCTCTGTATGAACATGACTTTTAATTGCTCTGAGGTTCTGTGATTTAAGCTTCTTTCTGGTTATGGTTTTGTTTCTCAGAGATCTTCGGTGGGATGCAATAGCACACTGGGGTCCAATGAGGTACATTGCCATGAGTCAAGGCTGTCACTCCTCTTTGTGCTGATTGTAGGGTGGAGCTTGAGTCCGTGTTTTGCCTTTGAAACCCACAGGCATGGCTCCTGAGAGCAGCATTCCTGGCTGAATGCTGAACTTCTGGCTGAACTCCAGCCCACAGCTGCCCCACGCGGGGAGGCGAAGGCTGTTCCCTGCTGCACTGTGCTGTCCTGCTCAGCACTGCCTGCCGCACCACGCCTCCCATCCCAGCAGGGTCTGCGGGACAATGCTCCCCTCTCCCATCCCAGCAGGGTCTGCGGGACAATGCTCCCCTCTCCCGTTTCCAGCAGGGTCTGCAGGACAGTGCTCTCCCCTCGCAGGTGTGAAGGGCAGGTGTGAAGGGCAGGTGCAGCTGTGGCAGCTCCTGCTGCTCCCCTGCAGGACGTGGATGCCGTGGGGTTGCAGCTGCACGCCGGCAGCAGGAGTGGGGTTCAGTGAGTCCCCCTGCACAGGATGCTCACCCATGGAGCTGATTAGCAGTGACTGTAGGAGAGATGGAGAATGGGGCCTGTATAGCCTGCAAAGAAGACAGCAAACCAAGGAAGGGAAACTTTCTCTCCCACAAAGCTGTGAGCCCTCCCTGGCTCACAGACCACTTGTGGTGTCTTTTACAGCCCCTCTAGTTTAGCAGAGGGGTGCTTATAGAGGTGGGGAAAATGCAGTTTTGCAATGGCGTGGCAAATGTCTGTGAGGAAACAAGACATCAAGCTGCCATCAGCACAAATATATCTGTGCCTTGTTTTCCTGCTTTCCTGGCTTTGGACAAGTGCCACCACAACCAACAATTTTCCTGTTCTTTTTTAGCTTTGCTTTCACAAGTATCTTACACCAACTCTCTCCATCCCAGCAGAAACAGAATACGCTGATGGGTATAGAATTTAAAAAATCAGGATTTTTAATCTGTCAAAGAGAAACAGGGAGGGCCTTGGGCTCCTTCACTGGGCTTGTGGTGGCAGGCTTGGACACCATTGCCTGGCTGTGCACAACAGGCCTTGCCCATGCCCATTCTCCTGGCCCCTCCAGAGGGGGTGGCTTGGAGAGTGGTCTGGGCATTGCTCTTCCAGTTGCTTCTCACAGCAAATCCAGGTGAGCGAGAGTCTCCTGGCTACAGGCACATGGAGCCACCTCCCTGGGGACCCCTGTGAACATGGATGGGAGGGAAGGAGGTGGCTGCAGAGCACGTGTCCCTCCTGTGCTTGTGGCTGCTGTGGGAGAGGCCGGCGGGCTGGCCAGGTGCAGCTCTGGGTGCTCAGCGAGGGCACGGCTGCTGCTGCCTCTGGCTCTGCCTCTACCAGCGCCTGCCTGGAGCTTGCCCACCACAACCTCATCAACAGAGAGTCCTTTTAAAACCCAGAGCCCAGGCAGTAGAGCTGTAGCCCCGGGCACTGCCGGCCCGAGGAGCTGGAAGGAAGGTGTCTCCCAGCTGGGCTGGCTCAGCCCGGGGCAGGATGGGGGACAGTGCTCGGGGGTCCCAGCGCACGGCAGGGCAGCAGTGCTGAGCCTCAGAGGGCACTCGTGAGGGAAGCTGATTTAATAAACAGCAGGAGTGTTTTCCCAGGCCACATGCTGAGCTGTATTCAAAATACATTTGTACGAACATCAATTTTTAATGCAATTTATGCCAAATGTTGTTGCAAAAAGCAGCCGTTAACATGACATTAATTCAATCACTGGAAATACAGTACGTGCTGCTAAATGAAAACATGTTATTAGTCAATTAGATTAACTGGATGTAACACTTCCAAACACAACGTAATATGGTTTCTACATGGTTAATTACGTTGTACAAATTACATGGCAATAAGGCTTAGCACTGGACACACACATGCAATTAATACATATGCAGAAAAAGCAGCTTGTGATTCACATTTGAACTATGTAAAAATTATTTGAAATATAAATATCTTGCAAGCTTGAAATAAAGAGGCAGAATTATGCTGATACTATACTGGGCACAGGGTAATTTCTAAAATAGCCAGGAAGGCCTTTGTGAGAAGATCACAGATGTTTGTGGTTGCTTTCACGAGTTTTAATTTGCTTTGAAAAAACCATTTTAATTTTAAACAGGAACACTCCTGGCCCTGTTGGAGTCCCTCTATGCGCAGGAATCTGTCAGTGCCCACGCAAGCCTCCTCGTTTGTTTGTGTTCTAGGAAGAATTTGCACCCACTCACGGGGACGGTGCCAGCCCCTGGTGCCAGGAGCAGGCGCCATGCCCGGCACGCCGCAGGCGCCCCCCGCGCTCCCCACAGCGTGTCCCAGCACACACACCTCCGGGGTGGCCAGGCAGGGAACCCCACAGCTCTGCCACCTCTGGGACCCCCACTGGGGGGCCATGAACGCCCAGCCCCGGGGAGCTCTGGAAAGAGGAGGCTGCTCCTGGGAAGGACTCGGCTCTGTGTACCCCCAGACAGACACCCCAGGCAGCAGCCCCACACTGTTCCTGCTCTTCAGGAAGGAACTGCACGCCCAGACGTGGCTGTCTGCAGGCCCCCAGCCCCCAGGGCAGCTCTCTGCTGCTGGTACAAGGTGGCTGCCACCTTTGGGAGAGCAGAGCTCCAGGCCCTTGTTCCCAGGGGCTCTGGGAATGGGGCAGGGGCTCCTCCTCCCTGGGGACCCTTGGGACCCTGTGCTGCAGAAGCAGCAGACAGCTCATCACTCTGCACACGAGGCAGAAACAGGCAGTGGTAGAGCTCTGGAAGTGCAGTTTTATACCTATTGTTGCAATAATTATCACAGTTACGGAAATGTGACTTTTCCCCTTCGTGACTCCATCAGTAATCCTAACAGCATTCCAGCAGGGCTTGGAGGGTGGGGGAGCACAGACTGCCCTGCACTGGTGCCTCCATGGCACCAAAACAGTTTGGAGGGGGCAACAAGGGGCGTGAATGAGGGGGAAAAGGAGATGAGCCAGTGGTTGACACCCCGGGGTCCTGTGGCTGCACTGCTGGGGTTGGGGTGCTGCCCTGGCAGCTGCAGCCCCAGCTCCCGGGTGCCCGCCCCCACCCAGGGACAGGTGCTGATATTGGCAGCCTGCCCGTGCTGGGCTGAGGTTTAATTTGACATACCCAGGGGCATGGTCTGGCAGCCACTGTGCAGTGGAGTGTGGCTTATTGGTTTCACAGGGAGAGGGGAGCAGTCTGGCACAGACACACACCAGCGCACTGCTGCAGCCACTGACAAAGCAGTGATAGAGCTCTTGGAGATATTCCTGTCTCATCTGCCTCGAGTAAATCAGAGCTAAGCTGGAAACATCAGAGGACACAAAATGCAAAAGCAATAAAAAGCTCCTGACTCCCACTGAAGGCAGAATGTGGTCTGACATGACCACTGGCAGCAGAAGGATTTCACATGATCGGGGGCTGCTTCCTTGAGGAATTGTTCATTATTTAGTGGCTGCTTAAGGGGCCAGGGAAACAAAAATCAAAGCTCCTGCAGTTCTCTGGTGATGAAAGTGCTGCAGCTGCCCCACTGCAGTCACGTTTACCTCCAGCCTCACCTGCACTGGGAGCTGGAGAGGTGTCTGGCTGCCTGCTCAGAAATGAAAGCGCTGAGAATCAATCATTTGTTTACATTGTAGGACTTGTTGAAAATCAATTGGCTCCACATGCTGCAGATCTGATTGCATTTTGTTAGCGGTCACAGGGAATGGTTTTCCCTTGACATGTCTGTGTTCGTGGCTCCTCCAATGCATCAGTTGTACCAAGCTTTTAGGATAATTGAGACTGAGCAACAATCCCCTTTATAAATATTAACTCTGATATGCTTGGGAAACTCTGCCTCTCCTGGATGAATTCTTAACTAGCTTTTTAATCTATTGTTCCTTGTTAGAACAGCAGGAGCATTCCTTGGTGCCTGTTCCTGCCTCCCCAGCTGCAAGAGAGTGGCATCCCTGCCAAACCTCATTCCCAGGGCAGGGACCCAAAGCCCCTGGTCCCAGGGCAGGGCTGCTGCTGCCCTGCCCATGGAACAACCCCACAGAGCAGGGACACAGGGCTGAGAGCTGCCATACAGGGAGAAGGAGAAGTTTGGTTTCTCCCAAAGGGAGTGGTACACAGGGATGAGTTTCCATGTGGATCCTTGGAAGTTTCCTTAGGTGATGCCTGGGACAAGCAGAGCCCAGCAACAGGGCAATCTCTTGGAGCCTGTCCCTGTGCCCAGCCATCACAAACAGCCCAAGTGATGCAGCCTCAGCACCCAGGGACAGGCACCCTCAGGACAGCTGGGGAGGCAGCACTGTCTGAGCCATGGGAACTGCAGAGACCCCCAGCCAGCCCCAGAGCCCTGTCCTGGGGGGCCCAGGACACACTGATGGAGGGATGCTCCCTGGGAGGACATGCTGGGCCTGGGGAGCTGGAAGGCTGTGGAATGGGCTCCTCTCTCCAGCAGGGGCTGCCAGGCCTCTCTGAGCCCTCCTTCCTGTTGGTGTCTGGTTCTGCAGATCAGCCGGTCACAGGCCAACAGCTCTGGCCTGGCTCTGCTGAACTGTTTCTTTTCCCCCACAATCAGATGTTGCCCTCTTTAATATTATCTGAACATCTGTCAAACTGTGGATCTTTTTGTGAAACCTCTGTACAGGAAGAGACAAAAGGCAGCAGGGATGCTGTTGAAATGAAAGCCCTACTTTACATTTCAAATGCTTTAACAGATTTTTCTTTTCTTTTTTTTTCCTTGGATTTTTAATAAAAGCTTTAAACAGACCTTTTTTTTTTTTAAAATGGTGGTTGCTTGCCAAAGGACGTGTCAATGGGGATGTTAGGGAGCTATTGCACTCAGGGGTTGCACAAGTCACTGCCCCAGCTAGGCTTGGTGTTCCAGGCTGGTGCGTGCCTGTTCCAGTGGAGTGCTGCTGATCTTTCACGAGGGCAGGATGGATGGACTGCCTGGAGAACCCAGGCATGTGCTGCCAGCATTTGCCTAATAGGCACCTCAGAAATGTGTCCTGGGAGCTGAGCTTGCCTCCCAAGCAGCTGCTGTTTCTCTCCAGTAAGTATGTAAGGCTTAGCACATTCCCAAGTGCAGGAGGTTTCTGCTGGGGTCCAGAGGCTGCATGCTGCCACTGTGGCTGGAAGACCCCAGGGGGAATTCCAGAGCTTCATGATACAAACAGCATCAGATGAAATAGCAATTCTTGGGCACTCAGGCAGTACTTTCAGGTTTCTGTATCATGCTGTGGCTATTATTAAAATGCTCCTGTAGTCAGCAGCAGCTTGTTCTGAAGAGTGCATAGAGATTTAAGGCTAAGAAATCCATTTGGTGTTCTCACAGGCCAGGCTGGGGACAGTAGCATTTATCCCATGGGGAGCCAGACCCTGACACAGCTCTGCCCCAGTCTGTGCTGTCTGCCCCTGACCGGGGCCACAGGAGATGGCCAAAGTGGCCAGGTGCCAAAGGGCACTTGCGCAGCATCCCGTTACCTTCTTCTGCCCCCAGGCTGTGGTGCCTTGCCCCTGTGGCTGCTGCACAGCCACCCCTGGCACACTGCAGCCTAGAAACAGTTCTGGCTGCTTGGGGTGCTCCTGGCCCCTCTGCCCTCACGCTGGCTGGTGGCAATGCAGGGCACCTCCTTTGCAAGGAGGAAAATGAAATTCCTGATAGCAGGATGACTGCTAGCTGTTGGTAGCCATTCCTCAGCCAACACTGGCCCAGCAGCCGGGGGAGCTCTGGCTGGCTGTCGTGCAGCCAGCTGTACCCATATTTCAGTGCTTGGGGAGGGAGGGGTGTTTCCTGACTGCCTGGCATGGTTGCAAATTTTAGTGGAAAAGCTAAACCAAACAGACTGTGGAGTGTCACACTGTGTTAGTTCTGTGCAGAGAAGAGTTGTCAAACCTGCAAACAAGACAGGGGAGAAGCCTGGAATTGACACTGGGCTGGTGTCTGTGGAGCGGCCGCCGAGGCAGGGGCTGGGACACCTTCCTCACTGCCAAACTCAGTGTCAAAGTCTGGAGCTTGAACCGAGGCTGATGGAAGTGGGTTTATTTAAATTGCCAGGATAAATTAACTTTTAAAGTCACAGTGAAAAAGTCTGTGCTGTGAATAAGGGCCATGAATATTCAGGCACATGCACTCATTGAATTAGTTTGTTGCAAACATATTTGGAGGCAGCTGTTCATTTAATAATCAGGGATAATCACAGAAATAGGCGACCGGTTACTCCATCTAAATTGCATGGTTAAAATTATAATTTTATAACTCTATCTCAGCAATTAGATTTAATAGCTGTGGAAATCCAGCAAAACCCAGTTGAGGGAAAGCTGTTACTCCTTTAGTGCAGAAAAGCCAAGGTCAGGCTAGGGTTCCCCTCTGCCCACACCACGGAGACGCTGGGACTGGGGCTGTTTCCAATGCTGCCCAAAGCACACAGCCAGGACTTTGGCTAAACACTCTAATTCCAGCACTGAACCAGGCCGGGGTTAGTTTTCTTGGCATTTCCTGTCTTCATTACAATATTTGTCCCAAGAACAGATTAATTCCTCTCATTCTTTCTGCCTTTGCAGCCTTTTGTCACGGGAATGCATTTCACAGGACTGTAATGTGTGATACTTGCTCTGAGTTATGGCTCTGCCATACGCTGTAAAAGTTTGACTCTCTCAGTATTGTACATTTTGATTCTACCCCTGCAGGCTATAAACAACCCAAATTACCTCTTTCTTTAGCTTCCAAGAGGACTAATCCTCTGTCTAGTGCTTTATCAGTCAGTTGAGAAAGAGTGAGACCAACTTGCCAATCCAAACAGAATATATTGGGAAAACCATATCTCCACAACACGGCTCCTTGCCATAGCTCACCAACCAGCTCAGCCAGTGGAACCTGGTGCTGCAGTCACCTCTGGCTCTGTACCAGACCAGCAGCAGATGCACCACCCACCCACCCATTATCCTTCCTGCCCCATCAGTCTCTCCTGCAGCCCTGTAGGAGCAGGAAGGGCTGGAATGGTGGGCTGCTCTCTGGGACCCCTTTAACAGCCTCAAGCCTGTGCTGGTGATGAGCTCAGTGTTGCCAGCAGCTCCTGCTGTCCCTCCACCACTGGCCAAGGTCTGGCCTGCTGTGTGCTGAAGGCTGGAGTGGGCAGGGGGCTGCACTGGGGACACACTGTTTGTGGGGTGGGGGATCTCCTGAGCTGCTCCCTTTTGGCACTGTGCTGGGCAGGCCTCGCAGGCTGGGCTCTCCTGCACACCCTCCCTTGACGCCTTCAGGCACTCCTCTCTGCTGGGTGCAGCTGCTAGGGACAGCTGGACACAGCCTCTGCCTGGGGAGGGGTCTCTCCCCAGAAAAGGAAGCCAGAATTCACGACAGCCATCGTGGGAAGAGACCCCAAGGATGCCCTCCTGCCCACAACAGGGAGCTCCTTGGCTTAGCTGGAACTCCACTCCTCTCCAGCACCAGGACCGTGTGGTTGCTCCAAGGTTTAACACTTTATTAGAAAATGAGAGGTTAGAGCATGTTCCAGAGGAGAAGGAAATTTATTGTTGCCCTGGCCCTGCAGCAAAGCAAAACTCAAATAACCCAGGTGCGGGAAGGACGATAAATCCCTGCTGGCAATCACACTGCTAAAAGGATGGTGACAGCCACAGCAAAGTTTGGCCAGTTAATATTTCTCATATCTGAGTGAGAAAAATAGCTATATTTAAAATTATATCTCTGCTGAATTTCACAAGGAGAAAGTCCAGATAGCTGTAAGGCCTTCTAAACACCTTGCTGCTGGAGGTGCTGGTTTGCAGAGCACTCCTGGGAGCAGCAGAGGGTCCCAGGGGTCTCCTCCCCCCTGTCTTTCTCTGCTGAAGGATCCCTCTGGGCAGGGAACTCTCTGCCCAGCCAGCTCTGGTGCCACACCCTGCCCTGAGCCAGGCAAGAGTGTCTCATTTTGTGGAGGGGAGAGCAAGATGAGGAGAGGGAAAGGGTAAGGAGTGAGGGCTCCAACAGGCACTCGAGGGGTGCCAGGAGCGGGGTCCCACTGCTGTGACTGGGACAGGGCTGTGTGAGCCAGCTCAGCCCAGGACAGGCACAGAGAGAGCTGCACGGCCCTGCTGGGGCTTCTGCAGGGGATGAGGAGGGTGCTCATCACCCTAAGAGCCACAATTCCTTCTCCCACTTAAAGACTTAATTATGAGAAACTCTCTCTTCTTATTGTTTCCAGGAGTCACTATTGCAAAGCCAGACTTGTCCACTGAGTAAAGGTACCTGGCTGGGGGTCCTGGGAACAGCAGGGAACACAAAGCAAAGGAAGCATTTCAGCTCAGTGCATGCTATACATTTTCAATGTGTTTTTGTTTTATGCTCCAGGTAAAGGCTACAGAACCCATCAATCCTCTTCCTGGCTGATCCTGAGCTGCTGGTGCACAGGCAGGGTGGGCAGCATCTGTCTAGGACAGCCCTGATGGGGTGAAGGCGATGGAGTGTCCTGGACCATTTTGGTTTGCCTTTAAAAATTATTTTCCATTAACAGAAAATACAAGCCAAGGAGGCATATTTGGATCTTCCTGATCTGATGCCTGAAATACCTCGCTGTCAGCCTGCAGAGCTCTCTGGCACAGGAGACAGTGTGATGCCAGCACGGCTCCCCCAGCACAGCTGCCCTCTCCTCTCGCTGCCGTGTGATTCATGAGCTTTCACATCTCTGCCATTAGCCTGTTAATCCAGCACCTTGCTCCAGCCACACCATGGGGGAGGATTTATGGTTCTTACAGATCAATTTCATTATCCCAGGAGGAAAATCAGCATCTTGTTATGGATAAAATGACAATAAATGAAACGACCATTAATTTACGATCTTGCCACACAGTGGCACTCAAACAGATTCCCATTAATGGCTTGTTATTATCACCTCCCATACTGAGCTAATAACAGTTCCTGGGAAAAGCCATACTGAGCCCTGGGAAGAGGCTGCTGCTGGATGTGAGGGATCCCAGCCCTGTTCCACAGTGGTAGGGCAGCCCCCAGCCCTGCTGGGAGGGAGGCAGCAGCCAGCCCTGGCATTCTGGAGGGAGATGCTGCAGCTGTCCCTCCGTGGGATTTGGGATTAAGAGCCTTTTGCAAAGGCACAGAGAGAAGCGAGTCTGGGCTGGCTGCGTCCTCTGGGGACACAGGACCAGGGGTACAGCTCTACAGGGACGTGCTGGCCATTGGGGACCCTCATCCCACACCCCTCTCCATCCCCTTGCACCGAGGATGATCCCAGGAGCATCACCTGCTGGCAATGGAGCTCTGCTAGGCAGCAGTTTAATTTTTGGTGCAAGTTGATCCCAATGATGGCAAATGAATTTGTGGACTGTAGCAGACCAAGGACTGTGTGATCCTGGCTAGGCTGAAGGCCACAGGGTCCCCACCATGGCCTGGGGCCATCCCCTGTGTCAGGTAGCAGGAGCAAGATGCAGTGCAGCTGTGCTGGTGGAGATTGGTAGGTGGGCTGGCTGGAGGGTGCCAGGCAGAGAGGGGAGGAGGAGCTGCCAGCTGGGAGAGAGCTTCTTGGGGAGTGGGGTAAAAACCTGATTTTTCTATTTGTTTGCAGCTCAAAAAATCCAGAAACATCTTGACATTAAATGACTTTTTAAAAACTTCTGCAAAGCAGAAAACACAGAACCATAAAACACAGGACAGAGGGCAGCCTTTTTCTTAATTTGGCTTAATTTGGTCCAAAATTAAGAACTTAACATTCTTACTGAATTTGTTCTTTTTAAGAACATTGAAGGCATCAGGTGGAAAAGCACCAAAACTTCTGCTTAAAACACTGTCCTTTTGAAAGCCAAATAAATTGACACACCAAACTCACTGTCTGCAAATTTCCTTCTTTGCCACAAGTGTTTAATTTTAGTAACTGTTCCTGGCAGGTCTCCATGCCTCCGTGGTGCCTGTCCTGAGCCCGGATGCTGTGCTGGCCTGGGCAGGGTGAGCAGCACATCTGCTGGCCATCAGCTGTGTCAGCTGCATTTTGCTAAACACATTTTTTGCATGACAAGTAAACATGTGAGGAGCTGATCTCCATAAACACAGTTTTACAGTAACACGACAGTACAAATAAATACTCCAGCGTGTCTCCCAGTGTCACTTTTATTTACAGTTAAGTGACCTGCTATTACTGACCCTCTGCCACAAAGGCCTAATTGAGAGGAGGCCACGGAGCAAGCAGGGCTGGTGTGAGAGTGCATCATGCTAAATAATTCATAACGAGCACTGTGCTTCTTGCAGTGATACGTGTAAATAGGAGCTCCGCAGTTTGTAGCTTACAGCCTGGGTTGGTTTATGAATTTTAAAAGGAGAAACTCTTCATTCTCTGGTGCAGAACTAAGAGGAGTTTCTGTTCCCTGAAGTCCCGTCCCCGGGAGCCAGCTTCACAGGGCTGGCTGAGGCAGGAAGAGTCTGCTCATGGTCTCGTCCTGCATGAGCATTTCTCAGATCTGTTTGCTCCCATGTTTTGCCTGTGACAGTGACAGTGCCTGCAGGACCAGCTGCAGGTCCAGAAGGTGGAAGCTGGCACCACAGGTGGGAACGCAGCATCAGCCTGTGAGAGCATGGCAGAGCATCCTTCCCACACACCATCCAGTGCAGGGACTCAGCCCGAAAACCCAGCTCTGAGCTTCTCATCAGCTCAGGGAGATGCCTCTGCTGCAGGAGGGAGCCAGCCTGCCACCTGGACCAAAGCCCCAGCAGATCCCAGGCTCTTTCTCTGCATCCTGGGGCCAGAGCTTGTGAGGCAGAGCTGAACTCCCTGGGGAGTGCCTGGGACCATGCCATGCTGAGCCCCATGCATTTGGTACAGCTCACATGGGGAAAGTGTTTGGCTTTTCTTCCACCTTTTAATTCAACATCACATTTCCTCTGTTTTATGAGAGTGGGATAAGAGGAGCTCCCAAACTGTCTCTTGAAGACCATTTATTATTTATTAATTCTGTTTCTATCTTGTTTTTCTGTCTCTCCTTACTTGAGAATTGTTCTAGTAGTTGATATCACTCCTGTCCCTCTCTAGTTCTTAGCTATTCCTACAATACCCTCCAGAGATAGGGTAATCACTCCAAGAAAATTGACTTACATTCAATGGCAAAAAGCTTCATTAAAACCCAGGTAAGGCTCCCAAAGGTACCTTCTCTTCCTCAGAAATATTCAGCAAAGCCCATCCTTCCAAGAGCCCGTGCTGAGGGCTCTCAGTGCTGCCTGGGCAGGGCTGTGGGGGCTCCTCTGTGCTCTCCTGCAGGTGAGGGCATGCTCGCCATCCTGCGCTGCCTGGGGAGCTCTCCTTCCCTCCCTCCCTCTCTCCCGTGGGTTTGGCTTCCCCAGAGTTCATGGTGCTGCCTACACCTGGCACCTTTCCTCTGGGCACCCCCGGGAACCCTCGGACCCTCCAGCTGCCTTCCAGACCATCCAGAGGGGCAATCCCACCTTGTCCCAGAAAAGCCTTGCCTGACCTGCTGAGACACACGCTGTAGTCAGTCCTGTCCTGTCACCCCCCTGTCCCAGCAGGACACACTGCCCTGAACCAGCCCACCCCAGGAGCCAGGGCAGCTTCTCCAGAAGATGAGAGGGGTGCTCAGGCTGCCCTCCCCTCTTTGTGGCTTTGCTTTTGTGGGGGAGGCAAAGGGGGCCCCTATTCCCGTGCTGCTGGGCTGCTCCTGGCCAGAGCTGGGCACCCGAGTGTGGCTGCTCAGAGGGAGCAGCTCCTGAAGGGCTGCTGGCTGCTTCTGGTGGCACAAAACCAAACCGGGGCGGGGGGGGGGTCTTTGCATCTAAGGCATGCAACACCTTGACATTGCTTGAAGGGAATCCTTCAGGAAGAGTAAATGATGCTTGTGTAGTATTGTCTGGGAACCGTGAGACTGGAAAACTTGCCTAAAAATAACTTAGAAAGTCAATCTCTCCTCCTCCTGCAGCAAAGGAGTAATTACTGCTTTGTAAAGCTTTTAATTTTTTTAACATTGCATATAAATACTGCTGCTTCAGAGTTCAGAGGCAGGGATTTTAAATCTAATCCACATTTAACAAGGCTATTAAAGAAAATGTTTAAGCTGCCAGAATTTAACTGATTAAAATATTTAATAAATCTTACCCCAAAAAGGGGGGAAAAAAGGAAAAAAAGCAGCAAGGAGCCAAGATCACATGGCTTTTATATGTGCACTACTAAGAGTGCTTTAATGGGAAATGGAAACCCAAAAGATTGCAATAATCCTGCCAAAAAGACCCAAACGTATTATAAAAATGTTTAAAGCTCCGTTTGAGTTTTTCTAATTAACTTGGTAATGACACTGGTATTCTCACTCGATCAGACTCCTGGAAGATCAGATGCCTCTCGACTGCTGGAGCAACCTGAGGGTGGTGGGAAAAGCAAGGGGCTTCTCCCCTCCCAGGGAACCAGGGCATTGCTTTGAAGGCTCCCCTGCCTGGGTGGGGGACCCAGGGGTCTGTCCTGGCTCTCCTCTCCCCCTGGGTGCTGAATGGGTGTCACTTTTCTGGCACTGAGGAGCATCCTGTGGGATGCAGTTTGCTTCCCAGCTGACGGTGCCCTGGGAGCTTTGTGCCAGCCCTCCTGAGACCAGACCCTGCCCAGGACTGTGGGTCCTCTCTGTCTCCTGCTCTGCAGCACACCACATCAGGGATTTTTTCAGTTTTGAGATTAATATCTCTTAAATCCTCTGGAAGAAGTTGGGCAAACAGAAGTGTTTGGTCCTTGTAGGTGGTGCCTGTTTCTGCAGGAACACTGGGAGGAAGAGGCAGATGTAGCTGGAGGGACACTGGTGTGAACTAGGAGCAAGTGCAGTTGAGCTTTGGGATCAGCCTTCACTGGAGCCATCTGGGGCCCAGTGCATGGTCAGCCTGATGCCTGCAGCATCCCCTGTGGCCTGAGGTGCTGAGGGCAGAGAGGGTCCTTGCTGGAGCCCTTGTTTCAGCAAACCAGTTCCTGGCCTTGTGCTGAGGCTGCTCTGGAAATGGAGGAGGCATCCTAGTGAATTAGCAGAGATCCACATTGTGAGGCTGTATTTCTGTTGGCTGATTGAGAGAAATGGCCCCAAGCTGCAATGTGCATTCTGCAGCAGATGGTCACTGTGGAAAATCTAGGGTCAAGGCAGAGCCATAAAATGTCATGGCTGAAGGCTCTGGCAGACACCTGGTGATGAGGTGTTCAGTGTTGTAGGGGAATGACACAGGAGTGTGGAAAGTATTTGAGCAGAGGCTCGGCCCCAAACACCAAGTGTGTGTCCTGAGCTCTGGTGGAGCTGGACCTGCTGCCCCTCCAGGCATCCCAGCTGGAGAAATGCTCAGGTGGCTGGCAGCTCTCTGGGTGCCTGTCTCTCCTGACACCAGCACCCCGGGTTCTGCTCTTGCTCTGTTCTGCTCAAAGCTGTGTTTTTCTTCCTTGCCAGCAGCCAGCATGGCTGGAGCAGGGCTGTGGGGCAGGATGCACACTGGGCTCTGAGCCAGGTGTCCTCGCTGCAGAGGTGGCAGCAGCACATCTCTTGGGCACACAGTGATTTCCACACGGGGCCTGTGGAAGGTGATGGGTGCACCTGGAGCAGCTGCAGGGCATGCCCAGTGTGTGGCCACAGCTCCCTGCACAAGTCTGCAGTGACAAGTGTTCAGACACATTCTTGTGCTGTACAAATTGTCTGACACTTGAAGCTGTCAGACACGAATCCTTGAGCCAGGTATATTTTGAAGATATAATCTCCACAACCCAGCAGTGCTGCCTGCAGTCTGACAGTGGTGACAGCAGCTCCCTGGGACTCTGTTGTGCCATCACCCTGTACCTGCTGCCCCTCCCTGGGGCTCCCTGCAGCCACAGCCCCCCAGCCCAGTGCTGTGCCTAGGGATGGGGTTTGATTTCTCTGTGTCCTCCTCCAGCCCAGAGAAATTTTATTTTCTTAGCCACATCTCTTGGCAGTGTTAATCTGCATTATTAAAAATTAGATTTACTACTACTTCAGTTTTCATTCAGAGGCTTTTTCCCAGGCTGTAGATCTGTTTTGTTGCCACGTTTCAGCATTTCAACTCTGCAGCGTGGTGTGCCTGGCTCAGATCTGCTGGCAGGAGACTCTGCAGGGCCATGCACTCACATCTGAGGCAGATTTGGTCCTAATCCAACTCTCCTTGCTCGGCTCCTGCTTCCCTGAAGAGCAGCAGTGTGGTGCTGGCTCGGCTGGTGCTGGTGGCTGGGCACTGGGTGATCAGATTAGGACATCTGCACGTGTTTGAAAGAGCCCTGGAAGAGAGCCCAGGAAAGGGGCTCTGGGCTGCAGGAGGTGCTGCTGTGGGCTCTGGGGCAGACGTGCAGGGCTAGCACGGAAGGTGTGGAGGATGTGCAGTCTGCTGTCCCTGGCCTGGGCAGTGCAGAGCAGCTCTGACACCAGGGGCTGGCCTGAGCCATCGAGGTGTTTGCCTGATGCAGCAGCTCCAAGCTCCAGGGGAAGTCACAAAATCTGCCTCAGCATATTCCCTGGATCATTGTAGCGGGAGAGCAGGAGCACAGCCCTTCCTCTCACAGCAGGAATTGTGTTCCCAGAGCATCCCTGGGCCTGGCTGAGGCGGTGGCAGAGGCAGCAGTGCTGGGGGCTGCACTCCCCCTGCCCCAGATCAGCAGTGACAGTGCTCCCTTCACAGGGACAGGCTGCCCTGGCTCTGCTGTCACTGCTGGGGGACAAGCACTCACGTGGCTCCCAGACAAGGATTTGACTTGTGCTGAAACACAGGAAAAGCCCAAAGGAGGAAAGCTTAGTGGGCAAACTGGGCAAAGAGGGATGTGGGTGATTTTGCATTTTAAAACACAAACTGTTAGAAACTGAATTCTGATATCTGTCTATGGAAATGGCTATGGGAGCTGTTTCCTAGGTCTAAATTTTGCCTTGAATAATATCAAACAAATAGTGCAAGGAGACTGAACAAAACATTTCCTAAAAAGCACGATTTTCCACCGTGCTGTGCCCTCCCGTGCTGCCTGCTGCCCCAGGGCTGGCAGGAGCTCTGCTCCCTGTGCCAGGTGCCGGCCTCTGCTCCCGCACACCTGCCCCTGCCACAGCCGTGTCTCGGCGGGGCTGCCGGGCTGGGGCCGGCGCTGCAGCTCCCGGGGCTGCGGTGTTCTGCTGCACCTGGACCTGCACCTGGACCTGGACCTGGACCTGCACCTGCACCTGCACCTGCGCCCCACCCGGGGCATGCCCCCCTCGGCACCACCTCCCCGGGGGTTTCACACCTCCCCTGCATGTGCTAAGGAGCTTTCACTAGCAAACAGGGGCAGATACTCTCAAAAACAAGATACTGATGAGGTGTTGATTCATTTTATTGGCTTGTTCGTGTATTAGCGGCTGTGGTTCCCTTCCTGCTGCTTGTACTCTGAATAGATTTTTATTGCTTAATTCTCTGTAAGTGAAGTGCTAGCAAATTGTAAAATCCTATTGCTTAACATGTAGCATTAAGTATTGAACTAGCAAAAGAATCAATTACAGGTTTGGTCACTGATTAGCTTGACTTTTTATGGAATTTAACGTCAAGTCTCATTATAATTCTGCTCTTTAATTCAGGAAATAAAGCACATGTGGGGAGCTAATAGCTGAGAGCAGCTCTGCTCCAGCTCTCCTGCTGGGGGGATGCTCGGTGCTGTGCTGCAGGGAGGTTTCAGCTGCTCCCCACTCTCCATCAGGGCAGGGCCAGTCCCGAGGTTCCATCAGGGCCCCCAAGTCCTGCAGGAGATACAGCTGAGCCCGAGTCTGCTTCTCTGCCCTCCTTTCCTCACCTGTGGAAGTTCCAGGGCTAGCTGGTAGGCAGGGGCAGGTGGCCCTGGTGCAGGTGGCCCTGATGCATCTTTGTGTGCCCTTCCACGCGCTGCCCTTGCCGGCTGGCAGGTGCTGGGCCAGCGCCGTCCCTGCCAGGGCCTCGTGACCCTCTCCCCACCACGGGCAGCACAGAGGGAACAGCTGCTGCCTGGGCTTTGCCGTCAGACTTGGACATGTCCTTACTGCCGACGCTGTGTGCAAACGTGGACATTTGGCTCTGAAATCCTGAGAAGCTCTCTGAGCCCCTGCTGGGGGAGAGGCAGGATGGGAAGCTGGGGGCTGCAGGTGTCTGCAGGAGCCTGTGGCCAAGGGCCACGTGGCAGAGGACTCTGGCCTCTTTTGGGTCACTGGGTCCATCCAGGAGCTTAAAAACTGTCTGACTTCTGATAAAATATCAGCGTAATGACCCTGGGCAAGTGAGCCGTGAGGAGCAATCTGAGCCCAAGTTAAACTCTAGCAGAAAATGTTAAATCAATTGTAATCGGTGTCTGATCTGTCCTGAAACACCTCCAAGGGAGGGAGGTGCAGGGGAAGCCGTGCTGTGCCCCGGGGGATGAGCTGTGCTGGGTCTGGGGGCTGCCAGCGTTCCCCTTCCTCCTCTCCCGGGGCAGAGTGAAGGTGGCAGAGCTCGGGGCTGCCTCCCTCCTCTCCTTTCCACCGGCAGGAGTGTCCTGCAGGGGCTCCAGTGCCGGCTGTGTGACAGCCCTGGGAAGGGCTGTGGGCTGTGGCAGGCAGTGGAGGCTTTGCCCCATCCCAGGGCTCCCCAGGGGCTCCTGGGCTCCGTGGGCTGAGCCCTCCCTGCTCTGCTCCTCCAGAGCTCCTGCCTCCCCTCACCAGTGGCTGCCTTTGCTGATGGACAACTGCAATTGGATTTCCAAATTACACCATCTCAGATTAGATTCAATATCCCTTTTCTCAGACCAGACAACCCCTTAATTCCTTTTCTTTCGATTGCGTGGGGACTCTCCGTGCAGCTCAGACCCTTCAGCAGAAAATCTTTGCTGCACCGAGGCTGTCGTGTGCTATTGCAATAAACTGGAGACACAGAGCTCCAGCACAAACAGCACGAGAGCAGCAAGTTTTCCCTTCCAGCTCTGAGATTTCTGGAAGCTCCTTCTTGTCTGGCTGAGCTTATCCTCCTTCCAGGAGCAGCTCTGCTGGCATACTAATTTATAACGTGCTTGATCAGTCCCCCTGCATCCTGAGCGAGGAGGGTTGGGGAAATTAAAGTTTGTAGAAAATGCATCAAAAATCTGATGTCCTCAAGCAAGACAGCTGTTTTTCCAGACACGAAAAGGGGGCTGTGCCTTACTGCAGCAGCTGGGGGCCAGTGAGGGGGAGAGGAGGCCAGGCTGGGGCAAGGGACATGGCACTGGTGTCCTGGTGAGGAACAGGAGGCTGGGTGGGCACTGGGAGCACAGTGCTGCCCAGCAGCCGTGTTCCGTCTGGCCTGTGCTGGGCTGGGCACATTCCTAGTGCTGGCAAATAATAAATAACAATAATGATTATGGAAGCGCTATGCATGTGCCCCATGGGCTCTGCAAAAAAACCTTCTACATCAAAATCCAACTGCAACGTTTTCCCCCTCGTCTAATTCGCAATATATGCCCATAAAAACAATAATTTATTTGTACATGGGCAAATCCCAAGGTATTTAGTGAAGATTGGTAGCTGCTGACTGTATCCTATCCTAGCAGAATAGACCCAGTGGGATTTCTGGGACTTTGTACAAGTGCAGAAGTGTATTGGGGGTGTATATTAAAAAATTATTAAATGACATTATATTATCTGCTTGGGATTAGGCTCTGGGCTAGGTCTGGTCCCATCCCCAGTCATGTCTCCTAACTTGCTCTCAATGTCCCTGGGCTCTGAGCCTGGCTCATCTCCTGTTGTTCAGGACAGACGCTGAAAGCAAATGCTGCTCCCCATTTCCAGTTTTGACTTTCATATCATGGCTCTTCAATGTACTGAAATCTGTGTGGTGTTTAAAATTCAGCTATGTTTGTCAGAATTCAATTACCCCTGAAGATTACACAAAGATTATCAAAGTTGTAAACAGCAGAATATGCTCAGAGATCAATGAAGCGCAACAAAGACCATATTTAACAGGAGAAATAAAAGTAGGAGCATGCTGGCAAACCCTGGCAGTAGAGCATAATGTCGCATCATCACACTGAAGGTTGAGAAGTAATTGAAATCTATGTTAAAGCACAATATATCCCTGTGCAGATTTGCAGGCACAGAGCACAGTTCTAGTTCTAATATCTGAGCAATTCATTTGGTTTAAGCAGACCCAGGCTCGGGGGGTTCTCAGCAGCTGCCAGCGCAGAGCACTCTGCAGGGTCTGCACTGCTGGCCCTGCTCTGCCCCCTCTCCTGGCCCTGCAGGCAGCAGAAGCCCTTGAGGAGAGAATGGAGGATTAGGGGGCAGGATGATTGTCCTTAACACAAATGAACCACCTTGTTCATTCTTGTTTGGGTGGGTTTGGTAGGAAGCTGTTTTCAGCTGTGCCCATGGGCAGCACCGGGGCAGGCACCATGGTCAGTGGTCAGTGGCCAGTGGCCAGTGATTGCCTCCACTTGTGGGAAGGCTGATCCTGGTGCCAGTGGAGTGCCCTGCTCCGGGCAGTGCCCTGTCCTGGGGTCATCCCTGCCCTGGGATGTGCTCTGCCCTGGCAGAGGAGCTGTTGCCTGAGGAGCCTGAGATGGCTGAGGAGCAGCAGCAGTGACCTGGGGTGCTGGGTCCAGCCTGTCCTGTCCCGGGGAGTGGCCATCCCTGCTGTACAGGAGGTGTCTGTTTGTCCCATGGGATGTGTCTGTTTGTCCCATGGGACGCTGTGCCCGTGACACTGGGAGGGATTTCTTCCCCATAAGCACCCTTCCCGGTGCCCCAGTGCCTGCAGAGCCCTGGCAGATCCCCTCTGGGCAGCTGCAGCTCCAGCGTGTTTGTGGTTTCCATTGTCATTCTGGAGGCAGCAGCCCGCTGATTTTTCTTCTCTGTAATATATTGCCACTATAATACCAAGTCTAGCAGAACAATGAACTCTAGAGGATGGAGGTACCTTCCTCCTGTTTTGCAAACTAAACATAATTTTTATTTGTGCTCAGTTTTCTGGATGGTGCAGGGAGAGAGAGGAGGGGGAGACAGTGCCGGGCAGGAGGAACTCCAGCCCCAGTCCTGCCCTGGCACTCAGTGCTGCCACGCTCTCTGTGGCCTCGCAGCATTGGGATGCAAGGAAGGAAATCTCCTTTTGTCAAGTACTGTGAGGCTTCAGAAGAAACCCTAATCCCCAGATTAATACCTGCTATCTGGTCCCACTGAGGTTGGTCTACCTGCTGCAGCCAAAATGGGCTGAAATTCTCATCCCCTTTCTGCCTTCCTTTCTCTGTCTTTTTTTTTTTTTTCCCCTATTTACTTCTGGTTTAATCTGCATATTATCATCAGTGCAAAGACCTCTGAAATAACATCTGACAAATGACGCCTATTAAAAAAACCCTCTGCACTGTCCTCTTTCACCGCCTTCCAATTTGGACTAGCACTATAACTATGCATCAATAGACAAGCAATATTATGTTAAGAACATGATAAAATACCAGCAGCTTCATAATGGCAGCAGCCAAATGGTAATTTCTGCTTCAGAAATTGGTCATTTATTTTGCTGGTCTTTTCTTACGTTCAAATTAGATGAAGTTTAATATACTGTAAAATTGAATGTATTCTATCCTTTTCAACAAATATGGCATGTATGAAATGATTTATGGGTCTTACAAACCTTAAAATGTTAAATAATCTCCTTTTTCCTGTGCCTCAACTCAGTGATGCCAAATAGTTTAAGTACAGAGAAGCAAAACTTTATTAGCTCCTATCCTGATCATCACTTTATTTCGCTGCATTTACAGAGATAGGAACAGTATTTAACACATTAGACCAAGTTTAGAAGGAGCCATATTAATTGGTACATTAATTTTAACCTATTAACTGTAACTGGTAGGAAAGCGATTCTTCCCAATAAATGCTGTACTTTGTGTTTTAAATATTTAATAAAGTCATGCTGCCTAAACGCGGGTGCTCCTCCCGGCCTGAGCCCGCAGCCGCGCTGGGCTCCCCTGCCCCGTTCCTTGTGGGACCGCACCCCGGAGCGCCAGCCCCGGCTGCGCCTTCCCAGCCCCTCCCTGCCTGCGGCTGTGCCCCGGTGCCCTGGCGTTTCCTCCCCTTCAGCCCAGCCCTGCCCGGATCCAGGCGCGTTCCCTCCGCGCTTCCCCCGAGTGCCGGGGGCCGCCTGGGAGCGAGGATGTCCCAGGTGTGCATCCCTTGTTCTGCTGCTCCTGGGTTGCTCCGAGGTGCACACCTGGGACGTTGAGGCTCCAGGCAAAGCCAGCTGGAAGGGCTGGTGTCTGTTCTGTCTGTGCTCCGTGTCGGCTGGCAGCACAGCGTCCCCCCATCTCCACGGGGCCAAAACACCCCGGGCCGTGACCCTTACACCACCGCATGAGCTGCTCCTGTGAGATGCAGAGCCAGGATCAGCGTTCTGAAGGGTTCTCCTGAAGATTACTGACAACGTGCAAGCCCCACCTTGATTTGAAATGGGTATTTTAATCTGTTCAATTCAAGGGGTTTTTGTCTGGTAGCAGTAGCTGGTGGCATATTCAGGTGCCCACAAGCAGGTAGGTTCGATGGGGGCTGCCCTCCCTTCCCCAGCCTGATCACACATTCCCTCTCCAAAGGCCTTGGCTGTGGGGCGAGGTGATGGGTGACAGAGAATCAGCCAAGAAGCAGAACGGGGATGACTTCCTCCTGGCTTGCAGTTTTTTAAAACAAATTGACTTCTTGCCCTTCGCCTTTCCTCTGTCTCCCGATCAGCAGCTTGTCCCTGAGGATAAGCCTCAGAACAGCACAATCTCCTGCAGTCCCCTGGAGCTGCAGCCCTCTGCACCAGGATAAGTGAGAAGCCTTTTATTCTGTTTATTTGCTCTATATAATTTTTTCTGCTCTCGCTGACCCTTCTGGGAAGCGTTCCACCCTTCAGGCTCTCTGCTGGGTGCCAGAATTACTGAGCTTAGGCTATATTTGCATTTCATATCCTAGTTAAACCAACATCATCAAGGTCAGGACACTCTGCTGGGTTGGAGGAGGCTACCAGACAGCAGCCCCGGCTGAGCAGAGGGGCAGTGCGAACCCAGCCCGCTCCTCCCCGCTGCCTCCTGCCGGGGGACGGGGCTCTGCCGCTCGGGAGGGGCCGAGCAGGGGCTGCTTCCCCGGGGACATGATTCTGTGTCTGTGTCCTCGTTGTGAAAAATCTTCCTCTTGTGTCCAGACGGATCCACCCTGGGAGGAACTGGCACCTGTTTCCCCTCGGCTTTTCCGTGTGACTCCTTGTACAGGGGTGTCCTTCTGGTTATGCCTCGTTTGAGGGGCACAGCCTTGCTACCCCCAGTGCAGGGATACTGATGTGCATCTCCATGTATGCCCGTGTTCTACAAACCGGCTGTAACAGGCAGCACCTGCAGAGAGCACAGAGCTGTGCTGTAATGATTTTTACATCTGTGAACACTGTCTGTTTTTCCTTTCATTAAGGAACGTTTCTTATGAAAAAGTCGCTGGATTTCTGATGTGAAAAAACAATTCTGCTCAAGACTGAGAGCTGTTTAGAATAAACGCCAGACACTGTGTGATGGAGACGTTGCATGGAGACTTAATGCTGGTCACATCCCTTCTCTGCCAGTAAGTCAAGGATGTGTCTTTGCTATTGTATTTGGTGACTCATCTTTCAAATAATCATCTCTGGAAGAATTCTGTGCCAAGATGAAAAAACGCCTGGGTCCCAGAAGCATGTGTGTGTTTCTGTGAGCATAGCCAGGAGGGAGCTGTGGGGCAGCTCTGCTCATCCTCCTCTGGGGGGCCAGGGCGGTGGGACATGGGCTGGCATGGTCCCCTTGGTGGGGCAGCACGAGGACAGGGGGTGAAGGTGAGCGTTTTGGCAGGAGGAACACTGCCTCATGCAGGTGCCATTCACTGTGGTTTGGCTGGAGAACACGGTCAGTCAGGGCCCCTCAGCCACTGTCAGACCCACGGCATGGGCAGCCACAGCACTCTGCCCCACACCTGCCCCTGCCCACCTGCCTTGGGGCCAGAGCCCCAGGCACCTGAGCTTCCTACCAGCACCTGGAGGTTTTACTCCCCCTTGGAGAAAAATATGTAGATTAGGTGAGTAAGTGAAGTGCTGTATGCTAATGAATTCAACAGAGCCACTGTTCCATAACATCCAACCTACACACAGAGGATGTGCTGGAAGTGGCTTCCCTGGAAAACATTTCCTCGCTGCTTAACAAAAACTTACATGAACTTATTAAACATAAAACAAGATGGTGAACAGCAGAGAAACTGTAGGTGCTGTGTGGACCGAGTCCCAGCAGCTGTGCCCACAAGAGAGCTGGATTCCTTAGTGTCTCAGGGAAGGCTCCAGCAGCTGGTGTGTGCCTGGTGATGGTGAAATGTGGCAACAGCATTTTATTTGTAGCCCATGGTGTAAATGGCCTGACCAGGCTATCAGGCCATGAGCACCATCTCCAGTCAGGCTGGGCCAGCAGCTGCATGGCCAGTGCCAAAGATCTGTCTCCACAGGTAAGCTCCCTCAGGAAGGTGCAGCCCAGCTTGTTCACTCCCTGGTGCAGGAGGAAGAGTCTCCTGTGCCGCAGGGCTTGGGGCACCATGGCTCTGTCTGTTCCCCCCCAGGAATGCCTGTGCATGGTCAGGGCTGCAGCTCACGCTGCTGTGAGCTCTTCTTTTCTGTGTTTAAAATAATAACTCGATGCTGCAGTTTTGACAGGACCAAGAGCTGCCTGGCTGGTCTAAGAGTTCTGCTGCTGCAAAGAGAGCAAAACAGATGGACAAGCCAGTGGCACGTGCCATTCCCTCTGAGTTACATGGAAAGACATTTTCTGTATTAGAATGGGGTTAAAACTCACAGTTCTCAGGACGTTAGAAGATTTCTAGCATATGTCTCTGGGAGCACTGCCTTGGGTTTGCTTCCTTTCTTAGAGTAATTCTTATACCGGAAATCTTACAAATCAATTTTTCCACATAAGTTGTCGTATCTGGAAAGAAAATATCAGACTTATGATTTTATTATCAAATCTTGCTAGAAAAATTATTAGTTAAACTGTTTCGCTATATTACAGAGATGCAGAGATGGCTCTGGACCAAATGGATGAGCCAAGTGCTTGCTGCTGTGCCTGCTCTCCAGCTTGGGAGCTGCACTTCTCCAGGAGCTGTGAAGCCCCTCTCAGCAGGACTCTCCTCTGCTGTGAACTCTGGCAGATTGTGTGAACTGGAAAATGCTCCAATTGCAGCCTCTTTGCACAGTCACTAATGGAGTGTCTGGGCAGCCTAGTCTCATGTCAGGCAGGGCCAGACTGGTGCCAGTGCTTAGGACTAAGAAATGGCACGACTGTCTCAGGGGATGCAGTGGTCTTTTAAGGCAAAGCAAAGTTCTGAGCATTAAACCTTTGCTAGGCAGTAAATACCTGCTGGTCAAACAGGTCAGCCCACAGGGCAGTCAAAACCATCAGCACGTGGGCAAAGCACGTAAATCACTTGCCCTACCCCAAGGAGATCATCTGCTGTAAGTGGCTCATGTCATCGGCCAGGTCTGGAGTCTTGTTGCTCCAGCAGCACCCACCGTGCCTCTGAAACACGGGACAGGGGGAGCAGAGAAATTAGATTAAATTAGCATCAATTAACTGATGAGACACTTCTTCACAGGTAAATTTGGAACATGGAGGAAATGAAGCACTTCTCCATCCTCTACCACAGCACTGGACAGGGAGAGGTTTCTGCTGCAGGCACAGCATCCAGCCCTCCAGCTTCAACACATCACGTGAATGTAAAGATTCCCTGGGAAAAGCTGAATTTGACAGAGAACTTGCCCTCAGCTGCTTATTCTCTCAGAAAAAAATCCTTCAAGAGGTGAGTGAGGTCACCTCCATGACCTGTCTATTTCTCACTCTTTTCATTAACTGCAATTTATCCTGCAGCAGCTTTCTTAGATCAAGGCAAAACCCTGCCATCAGCTTTCCCTTGTTGAACTAAGGCTGAAACCCAGCCAGGTCTACCTGCTCATCACTGCTGGATGCTGCAGAGGGTCCTCTGGGAGAGGGATCAGTGTCAGCCCCTGGGGTGGGACACTTGGGCACCTGTTGACCTGCCAGGGCTGAGCGGGCAGTGCCCACAGTGGTTGGGAGAGCACGGCTCAGCTGGCACCCAACAAGATGATGCTGCTGCCCTGGCAGTGCTGCCAGGTGCACTCATGGCTTCCCAGGTTCTTCTGTTCCTGGGAAATGTCTGCTTTTGCCACTGCCAGCCTTCCTTTTGTCTCTGCTAGTGGAGGGCTTCAGGCCTGGAGGCTCTGCCGTACCTGGTGGCTCTGCCACACCTGCTGCTCAGGCCCCCAGGTGCAGCACCCTTGCCACACGCTGGCCCCACAGCCTCTCCACAGAAGCTCTGAAGGATGTTCACACTATTAATGGGGTGTTTATACCAGTTTATCTGTCAGTTGGGTGGAAAATTGCCAGATGTACTGTTTGCCTTCCTTACACAGACATCTCCTGCATCACCAGCGGTGTCACTGCCAGGGAACACCTCACTGCTCCTTCCTGCTCTGGGCCTTTGTGGGATCTGCCCTGGCCACTACAGAGGGCAACACCCTGGAGGCAGGTCTCTGTCTGAGACAGATCTCTGCCCCACACTGCTCTGGATTTAGCCTGTGGGAGGTGAAAGGAGCAGTGGAGCCGGGAGCTCCTCACTGAGGTCCGAGCAGCCAGGGCTGCCATGGTCAGCCCCTGGACGGCCAGCACTCCCAGAGCTGACACCACGTGCCACCCACTGCAGCTTTGGTGGCATCAGGAAAACCCCCCACGGCCCTGTGCTGCTGTGAGAGGTGCTTGGGAGCAATGAGGGCATCCCTGCTGGGGATGCCTGCAAACAGGAGAGGCAGCTCAGAGCCAGCAAATCTCCTTTCCAACAGAGAACAAGGCAGAAAGATAAGAATGGCTTTAAAAGAAAGAAATTGCCTCCAAATAAAATGTTTTTCCTCATTTCCCATGATATAGTGAAATTTCTTCATGGGCAGATAGTCAGAGTAGAGTCCATTACACTCCACACTTTTTGCCTTGAAACACAAATAGCTGCATCTCATATAAGTGTTTGTTATGAGGAAAAGCATGTGCCTAGAAAAGTTAGACATTAAACCATTATTTCATGCAGAAAGATATGCTAAAGGGAGAGGATTACTTACTATATTAATTCTGTCTTTCAGCTACCCGTACGTCTCTCTGCACATAATGACTTCAGTCACAAATGTGGTTCTGCAACAAATCCATTTCCCTCTGTTCCCATTTCCTTGAAGACTGTGCACACAGTGACCCTCTCTGTGGGGGCAATGAGACAGTGGAGGTGAGAGCAGAAACCTGTTACTGTATAGGTACATCTGTCAGCCTCTGTCCCTGCACAGAGTACTTATGGGCAAGTGCTGATATCTGCTATTAGTCCTTATATTGCAGCTAAAAACTTCAAAACATCCCTGTTGGTGGCATAAAGTAATTGTGATGTGACCCTCAAATATTTCTTCCTGAACTGGAAGTTAGAAGAGCATCTTAAAAGGCACCAAAAAGTTTTTAATCATATCTTTTTCACAGCAAGTGACTCATAGAGGGAGAGTTTCTGAGGTTAGCAAAACCAAAATACCCCAAGCACAGGGCCACAGGAAATCTGGGATGTGAACGATTGTTTAGCTGTTTCTGCCTGGGATGACAGAGTCTGTTGGCACAGCAGGGTGCAGGGTGCCCTGCACGGTGCCAGGGAGGCAGTGGCCAAGGGCAGGGGGATTCCTGCTGACCAAGCTGTAACAGGTCACTGCAGGGTCACAACCTGCCCAGCTAAATAACCCCCACCCTGCCATCCCCCTGGGCTCCAGTGTAAAGACAAACCCCTGGCCCCACAGCAGCAAAGCTGGTGAGGATCTCTCACCTGACATTCTGTGTTTGCTGGCGCTGGTGCAGAGAATGCTCCGAGCTGCACGCAGGAATGGGAACAGCAGCAAGCAGCAGGGCCTGGTATCACCATCTGGTCAGAGCCCATCTTGGGTACAGAGAACCCAAAATGACAGTGTTTGGGTTCTTGGAGGAGTAAGGAGGGGCTAGCAGAACTGCCTCCTTGGATGCCTGAGCTGTTAAGGAGCCTGGCTGACAGATTTCCTTGGGAGTCTTGAAGGGCACAGAATTCCTCCAGGGAACTACAGGCCTGTCAGTCTGACCCTGGTGTTGAGGAAGCTTAGGGACCAGATTGTCTGGAGTACCATCACACAGCACGTACAAGACAACCAAGGGATCAGGCTCAGTTTAGATTGGATATTAGGAAAAACTTTTCCATGGACAGGGCTGTCCAGGCAGGGGTGAAACCACTGTCCCTGGAGGGATTTAAAAGCCATGTAGGTGTGGCACTTGGGAGTGAGCAGTGGCCTCAGCAGTGCTGGGGAAATGGTTGGACTTAATGGTCTTGGACACCTATTCCAACCTAAACAATTCCATGATTCTATGATGCTATGTAGTAAGTCATCCTTATTCAAAGAGTTCTGTTTGAAATTTGGCATCAGCAATACAGAACATGTTGCATCTTTGCTGGTACCTCTTCAATCTGGTTTGCAAGACATCCTGGAGGACATGACCTTGGAGGCAGGCAGCACATCGAACCTGCATAATCTGAGCATCTCTGCATCAGTGGCAGCCTGTTGGGTACCGAGCAGTTAATAAATAATGAGGATGTCAAAGATGACAGCAGGAAAGTGGGAGCAGGTAGCAGCTTTGCAGCCAGCTCTCTGACAGCCGCTGCAATTACCAGGCGAGCGCCGGCGTTCACCCCGCGCAGGGTCCGGCACCGGGATGCGGCCGCGCTGGCCGGCAGCTCCCGAGGGCACGGGGAAGGGAAAACAGCGGCTTCGGAGGGCAGCGAGGGCCCGCGGGGCAAACCCGGCCACGCCGCAGCCGCACAGGGCAGGAGGGGAACAGGGCAGGAGGGGAACTGGGGAGGGCAGGAGAGAAACTGGGGAGGGCAGGAGAGAAACTGGGGAGGAGAGGAACTGGGGAGGGCAGGAGAGAAACTGGGGAGGAGAGAAACTGGGGAGGAGAGGAACTGGGGAAGGCAGGAGAGAAACTGGGCAAGAGAAGAACTGGGCAGGAGAGGAACAGGGCAGGAAAGAAAC